>JAJJWW010016046.1:0-79607 GCA_023531295.1 Papaver armeniacum | reverse complement strand
TAAGCCACAAAAGTGCAGGAAAAATACCCTTAGTGTTGTTTTACTTATTTCTTGTAAAGATTCGTTAAATGAAGTCCATATAAAAACCTAAAAACAGACTTTATTCCGGAAAATGAAGTTCATATATAAAAACCTAAAAAACAAACGACTTCATTCAGAAATGAAGTCGCATACAAACAAGGCGTGATTGTTGTTCGTCGTCTTCATTGCCTCCAAAACAAAGACATCGGAACAATCGTTCATTCAAAATCATTATCTTCGTCGTCGTCGTCTTCAAGAACACATCTGTATTCATTGTCACCAATATGATCAGCAACAGCGTATTAAACAGCAATATCATCATATTCGTCGTCTACAACTACCAAAATCTGCATATCAAAATCACAGATCAAGAAAATAGAGAGAAGAAGAAAAGAAAACAGATCAATAGTAGCAAACATCATCAGATTCATCGTCTACAGATCAAATAAAACATCTGTATTAATCATGACCGACATGAGTTCATCTTCATCAACAACAACAACAGATTTGGTTCGTCATCAAACAACAGTAGCAGCAAATTTGATTCGTCTTCAACACGAGTCCATCTCATTAACACGAGCAGCAAAACATCATTCCTTCATCTTCATCTTCAAAAGCTTCATCGTCGTCTTTTAATCTTCATCTTCATCTCAACTAATGAACAAATATTTCGGATCTAGAAAAAAAAAAATATGAGAGAAAGTAACTGCGAGATGATTTATTCTCTCTTACTTTTTGACTATATATGAGTGTCATTTATCCAAAAGGGTATTTTACGCCACTGAGGTGACATTTACATCATCTGCTGACATCGACCTAGGACCAAACCATAATTTTTTAGGACCAAACTATAATTTATATTACCAAATAGGACCAAGCAGGACATTTGATTGGGTCAAATGGACTAGACTCTCTAATATATTATTCCTAGGACCTAATGGTATTTCCTACATTAAATTAAGCCACCTCCAAACCTAGATTATTATTTTTTAATTATGTAATAAAGCTTAGCCAACTCCAATGCAACCTACTGAAATTGTTACAAGCCATCCGTATCATGCATAAATTTTTTCCAAGCCACTCCTAGATCCAAATCCTAGTTCCGCCCCTCATCTGAAAGTTTTTTGAACTGCATGAAAAACAATTTATTTCGTATTTCTGGTAAACACAAAACTCTAACAAAGTGCGTAAAATCCTATTTTAAACCAAAAAAACAGGGAGAAAAAGAAAATATACCGGGTTACTGGATACACGGGATATTGCTTGCGTAGTTGCGTTTCCGTCCACCAGATTTAAGTGTGACCCGCAAATAATATAATCAATGACTAATAACTTGATCAATTAGACTTGGAATTGGAATTCGACTCATTCGAACCTCTCTTAATACTTGCATACATATACCCTATAGTAGGAAATACCATTAGGTCCTAGGAATAATATATTACAGAGAGTGCTAGTCCCGTTTGGCCGGTCAAATGTCCGTTTGGTCCTATTGGTAATATAAATTATAATTTGTCCTAAAAATTATTGTTTGTCCTAGGCTGATGTCATGGATGATGTAAATGTCATCCCTAGAAATGGCACAAATACCCTTTTGGGACCTATATATAGAAAGAATCCAAGAAAATATTTTATTTCGATTTACTTCTTCTCTCTCCTCCTATTTTCGGTCTAGTTTCTTCTTCCCCATTTTTTTTACATTTGCTACTCATGAAGACGATTAAGAATGACAAAATTTTTAGATTTTTTCTCACTGCTGTGTATGACGAAGAAGAAGAAAAACATGAAGAAACACATTACCTGCTGTTGTTGACAAGAGAAGAAAAAGACGAAGAAGAAGAAGAAAAAGTTTTTACTCTCGCTGCTTGTTGTAAAAAAAAAAAAGATGAAGAAGATAAAGACGAAGAAGAAGAAAAATATATTTCTGTTGTGTTGTTGACAAAGAAGAAGAAAAAGATGAAGAAGAAAAAGAAGAAGAAGAAGAAGAAACACATTTTCTGCTGCTGTATATGATGAACAAGAAGAAAAAGAAGAAAAAAATTTATGTTGTTTGTTTAAGAGAACTTCATTCTGAATGGAAGTCTATTTTTTTAGGTTTTTATATGGACTTCATTTCGGAATGAAGTCTGTTTTTTTTAGGTTTTTATATGGACTTCATTTCGGAATGAAGTGCATTTTAGGTTTTTATATGGACTTCATTTTCTGAATGAAATGCATTTTTTTTAGGTTTTTATGGACTTCATTTACGGAATGAAGTCTGTTTTAGGTTTTTATATGGACTTCATTTACGGAATGAAGTACATTTTTTAGGATTTTTATATGGACTTCATTTACGAATGAAGCCCTGCTTTTTTTTAGGGTTTTATATGGACTTCATTGAATGAAGTCATTTTTTTTAGGTTTTTATATGGACTTCATTTTCTGAATGAAATCCTGCATTTTTAGGTTTTTATATGGACTTCATTTTGGAATGAAGTCCTGCATTTTTTAGGTTTTTATATGGACTTATTTCACGAATGAAGTGCATTTTAGGTTTTTATATGGATTTAATTTCAGAATGAACTACTACAAGAAAATAAGTAAAAATTAACACGGAAGGGTATTTTTATCTGTTTTATATTTTCAAATAATTATGGACCAAACAGTAAAGGCGTTTGACCAAAGGACCAAACAGACATGGGCCTACCTATAAAAGGACCAAACGATATTTTTCCCATACCCTATATGTCCATCTACTTTCTACATCAATAGTGGTGTTTTTCTTCAGCTAATTTTTATCAATGCCGACTAGCCCTGACTTGCTCCGCTCTCAAGTTTGCCTACTCGGAATTATAGGTTCCTTGGCTTTATTCGTCTCTCATATACCTACATATTGCCAAAAAATCGTTAAGAAAGAAGCAAGGGATGAGTTTCCAATGATTAAATACCATGAGCCTTCATGAATTTGCATTTGGCACTTAGTTTTTATACTCCGCTTTGCACTTTGGATTCTTTATGGTTTGCCATTCATTACCCAAGGAAATTATCTGTTTGCCATAAGCCACGGAATATCTTTGGTTACAGAACTCATATATCTCGTCTACGCTAACAAGAAGCAGAGAATTTACGTGTATATAGTGTTGGTGTGAAATGCTTGCCTATTCTGGTTTAGTGCTTGGTCTCCGTTTTGGTGGTGTTCCACAACCTGCATTGGCACTGTTTACTGGAGAAGTGTGCGACACTTTAGACGGCGACTTATTGGACGTTCCAGAGTGCGGATTTGATTTATAAAAGTACAAAGTGCTTGGAGCAGTATGCATCATCCTGGCCTTTACTAGCCGATTTCAACAACAGTATGATTTGGTGGATATTTGCATTGCTTTCTAACAATCCGGTGCCTTCTGATAATAAATACGATGCTATGACCTCAATGTGTATATATTTCGTTGCATTTTCTATGCACCCTTGATGCTGACATGGTATATAGTCTACTGCATCAAGTCGGCAACAAAAGGATGTACCGATATGATAGATACCGATAGAGGAGCATCTATTCCTACTCGAGGGCTAAATCAAAATAATCTTAGGTGGTATCTAGGTGGGCTCTGGTTATTGATAATCAAAAAAAAATCATGGGAAGAACAAAGACATGCCAAGATTACCAGCACCACGGAAAGCAGAGTAGTTGGCACACGCATAACAACAAATATTCTGCCTTAAGTCTTTAACTGCTTACTATATATACACAAGTAGATGGTACATAAGCAACCGCATCATTTTGTTCAAGTACTGTAATTAAGGAAGAGAAATTTATCTGGATTGAAATGGAAAGGAAATCTCTCATGGCAATTATGGTAGTTATTATGATGCTTTGGTTGTTTCCAGCAATTTCTCAGGCGAAAAGCTGCTGCTCAACAACACTCGAGAGATATTGTTTCAGTGTATGTTGTCTTGCGGACATTATCAGTCGACCATGTGCTAACTTATGTTGCTGTACCATCATCGATGACAACGCCAGTTGCCCCACAAGTTAACTAGATATCGGTTTCAAGATCCTCTGAATGTAATTCGTAATACTACTAGACTATAGTAGTCTAATGTCTTTTCGCTGATAATCAGCTTCTTATTGCTCAAGTTTAATAAACTTCTTTGTTTGCAGTAAAATATTTTTAGACTGGACCTGCTCAAGAGACACGAGGGGTCTAATATTTTATTTTACTTTTTCCGAGGAGGAAGGTTAAAATTGTATTATTGAAGATAAAATAAGAAACAGAAAAGCACAAACTCTTGCAGCAAAAGCCAAGGCAAAGCAAGGTCCAAACAACAAAGAGAAATATGCTAAAACCGACACACACTAAGTAAAATAGTAAATGCTTAGCAAACAACAGAAACAACCTACAGTATAAAGGGAAAAAGCAACTGGGCAACGTCAAAAGAAAAAGTAAATGTTAACCAGCTTTCTTTGCCCCGTGCCAAGCTGTATAAAAAAATCCTCATCCTTTAAACCTAATAATCTTCCGAGCATCCTCAGTAAACCTTCTCTTAAACCTTCGAGAGCATCTCCAATGCAAAGGGTCAAGGTCATCCTATGTGGATGTCTTATTAATATATTTTTATGTATGGGTCATTACTAAATGACAAAAAAAATAAAATAATGCAAAACTTTTTACCTTAAGTTGATCTCCAACCCCCAAGATATCACCTAACAAACTTTATTTGAAATTAGAGACAAAATGATGATGTGGCTTTAAGACCCAAGGTAATAGAGAAAGTCTTATTTATACTTTCTTCATTACCCTCACTTAGCCATGTCATCTATCTCTATGACCTTGACCCTTGTGTTGGAGATGGAAATTTGGTGTACAAAGTCTTAAATCCTAAGTGTCATTCAAATTTAAGACCTTTACCCATTGCATTGGAGATGCCCTAATAACCTTCTTCACTCGGATCCAATTTGTGTCGAGCAAAATTAAATAAAAATATATACTCAAAGGAGTTTATAACTGTGTAATTATTTTTCAGATAAAACAAAAGTCAATTTTAAAACTCCAAGAGATTGGGGTATACTTAAACTAATTGGGGTATACCCAATTTTAAAGGGACACTTTTTGTGGGTTTTAGGGGGAGTCCTAATGGGTAAGTTACAAAACTACCCTTACACATTAATAATCTTAATTACCCTAAATCGCCTTTTATTCTCTTCATTTCATCTTCTTCTCTTCATCTTCATCTTCATCTTCCATCAACCAAAGCCATATAAAAATTTTCAACTTTGATTTTCCAAAAAAATTGTTGACTCTACCAAATAAAAAAGACTATAAATGATGTTTAAACTCAAACCCATCATTGTGTTGTGTGATTGATTGTTATGTTAGGTTGGAAATCGAAAATTATGATTTCGTGTTTTTGGTCGGCAAGGTCGTAACATGCCATATCTTGCTTTTTCATAACATCCATGGCGACGATCAGAATTTTTTTCAACAGGCGGCGGGGTATTTTTGAAGACCTTGTTGACGTATACCTCCGTGGGGTTTTCAACCGTGGCGGGTATTTTTCTCAACAGCCATGCGTTTTTTTGTAGACATTGCCGACTAATATTTTTCCATAGCCCTCTTCGTGTGTCAAAAAAAATAAAGTCGGATGTTCTTCATTTAAATACCTTGTCGACTTATACCACGGCTGGTATTTTCACCCGGCCACGTGGGTTTTTTTGTAGACCTTGCCGCTAATATTTTTCAATAGCCATCTCTTGTGTGTCAAAAAAAAAAAGTAAAGTCGGCATGTTCTTCATTTAAATACCTTGCCAGCTAAATTTGGTCGGCATTTTATTCAAACAAAGACCATGACGGCCATATATAGCCGGCACCTTATTCAAACCTCTACCTTGCCGACCTTTGACATTTTTGAAAACCAATTTTTTCGATATTAATCGAACTCACAAGACGGATTAAAGGTTTAATCTACTGAATTTTCATTTTCAAAATTTTTATATAAACTCAATTAATTAGCCTAATCAGTTTTTTAGCGTTAATTATAAAAGGGTATTTTTGTCATTTAGAAAATACAAGGTTAAGGGGTGGCTTGATTTTACTTCAAAATGACCAGATTTTGTCTTATTGGGTATACCCCAATCTCGCTAGGTTTTAAAAGTCAAAAGCAAAAAAAATTTATTTCACAAAAAATTAGAATAAGTCTAAACTCACTTCGGCTTTTTCACCGAGTTTTACACCGCCAGAGACAACACATGGGCCCCACTTCTGCCCATACATATCCCGATGCACCGAACGCTGAACTCTATCCATTCGATTCCCTTTCGGGATAAAGCGAATTGTGAACTTCGGTGCGTGTGGCATTGTTAAAAAAATTAACTTTTTTATTTTTCGCCAAACTAACTTTTGACGTTTTGATTTAACCAAGTCCAAAATAATTTGTGTATCCCAAAAAAACAGTCGAAGAAGCCCTAAAAAAAAACCTAATAAAAGGACTTTCGGGGTTTTCCCCCTTCCCCTCTTTCAAAATCTCATTTTCCTCCGGTCCGAGTAAAACACCTCACAGAATACAAACCCTAGCAAGCTTTTCGTTCCATTCGATCTGGAGGAACACGCCACCACCTTCAATCTTCCAGGTAGTCTGTCTCTCACTAATCTCTCAGGTGTTTTGATTTTTGTCTCGTTGAAAACAGTCAAGTAATCACCAATTAGAAGTCCGTTATTATTTCTTTACATTTTTCATTGGCTTGTTAGAAACTAAATCTGATTTGATTTCTCATAAAAATGGGATTTTGCTTAATTTTATGCAGGGGGATTAATGGTGAACTTACATTGGGACATCCTCTTAGACATTCTTGTTCGACTTCCATTAAAGTCGATCTCACGATTCAGGTGCGTAAATCATTTCTGGAACAATGAATTAAAACATACTAAATTTCTAAGAGCCCAACGTAGGTTTTCTAGTGAAATGGAAAAATTCAATCTCATGTTGCATGGTCACGTTGATATAGATACCTTTTGTTACGATCCATCTTTGTTTACATGTGAGGAATATAGTCACGTCGAGTATCCCGTTAAGTCTCTGGGGATGGGAATTGAAGTTTTTGGATGTTGTTCCGGTTTGTTCTTATTAAGGCATGTTAGCAAGTTCCACGAGTGTGTTCTTATGTTGTGGAACCCAACTACAAATGAATGTAAGAGATTACCGAATCCACCAGCTGGTACAAAGGCTGAGGGCAGGGAATACGAAGAATATGGTTTAGGTTATTCTGCAGGAATTGAAGATTTCAAGGTGGTACATTTAACCGAGGCTTTGCAGGAAGGTATGTGTGAGGTTCAGGTATATTCGTTGAAATCAAATTCATGGAGAAGAGTTGATAACGTCGAGATAGACGATTTGTATTGGCATGGAATGTTACATGCTGATGCCATTCGACAGACTGTTGGCGGAGCTGCCCATTGGTTAGCGTATGTGGAAGCTACCTTAGAAGGTCAATTAATTCTCCGTTTTGAATTTGAGACCGAGGAGTTTGATGGGACGCTACTGCCAGACTTCAATTCAGATGTCCCGCCAATTTTGTGTGCTTTAGGAAATTCACTTTGCTTTTTTATTGATGATTTGGAGGTTACAAGTTTGTGGGAGTTGAAGATCAACGGGGAGGTGAAATCATGGACCAAATTTTTCACCATTGAGCTAACAGAACTGTTTGGGTCAGTTCATAGTTTTATGCCCTTGAAATCTTTAAGGAATGGAAAGATTGTGTTAGGGTTAAATGCTGATAAATTTTTACATATTGTTTTGTACGACCCAAAACACGACACTGTTGAAGCCCTAACAGTCTTTGAAACAAAGGTTTCCACGCACCGTATATCTGTCTATGGGGAGAGCCTACAGTCACTTGAAACTGGTTCTTATCTAGGGAAAATACAATGGGAAGCCTCCCATGAAGAAGATGAGAATGATAAAAATGATGATGATGATGATGATGGTGACGGTGAAGAAGAATGAAGTATTGAGGTGAAAAGCAAGTCAATGTGAGTGTGTTACGCGCTTCCCTTAGATGTTAATTGCTGTTTTGGTGTTAAAACGAGTTTTATCTTGTTTGGTCTTTTTCATAACAAAGATGCATCATCCTATTATCCTTTTCAGTTTCATTTTCTGTCTAAAGTTTAGTTTTTATGTTCATTTAACGATCTTCGGCATGCTGTTTCAATGCACTTCTAATCTTCTAGTAATGTTCACGGAGAAGAAGTTCAATATGAACATAGTGCTGACCTGACGGAAAATATTGGAAGGAGAGAAATAGGGTAATTAAAGGAATGCAGTGGTTATAATTAACATGTATGGTTTACCATTCATTACCATAGGAAGTTATGTGTTCACCATCAGCAATGGAATAGGTTTTGCTACAGAACTCATCTACATGATCATACATCTCGTCCATGCTAACAAGGAACTCGGATTTTACGTGTATATAGTTTTGTTGTGTGAATATTGTTTATGATGGTTTAGTGATTGGTCTCTGTATTGTTGGTCACCTGCAAGCCACATTGATTCGTTTTGCTGGAAGTATGTGCATAGTTTTTGACTGGTGAGCCAGTTTTTCTTATCTTATATCTCAGGCCATATTTGTGGTTCATCGCATGAAGAGCTCTTAACAGTCATCTTGGCCTACACTAGCCAGTATCCGCGACAATATGATTTGGGCGTTCTCTGGATTGCTTTCTAATTGCCTGACAACAAAGGCGTCAAGGATCGGCTTTCCAACAATCAGTCCCCTGATGTCTATGGATTTATAGTCAAATATTGACCACCGGAAGTATGCTAGCTCCTCCAGCCGGGTACTAACAAAGTTTGAAAAACCGATCAAAAAAAACTAACAAAGTTTGAAATGCAATTTTAGGAGTCTTTTTTCATTCATTAGTTTTTTCCTGTTGATCAGTATTAAGTATTAACAAATAGTGATAGGTACTCTCTTATCACTGTTTTATTACTAATATCATGATTCAGAAAGAAAGAAAAATTACAACAACACTGATAAAACCTACTCCTTTGGTATTAAAAAATGATTTGGACTGCGTCTATAGTGCTACAAAAAAAAAATATTCAAATTCCGCCTATATAATTGGTACGGAGGGAGTATATTCATTCAACACTTACAAGTTTTTTTATAATAAGTTTGTCATTCGCGTTACTTTCAAACTTTAAAATATAAGCCATTTAAGAAAGTACAAATTCTTCTTGAACCGCTCAAGAATAAGAAGCACAAATTATCCCAAAACGGTGTACTTGCAACTCTCTACTTAGTGGGGTGTGAGTTCTACTAGGGTGAGTACACGGTTTAGCCGTATTTTTTTACGCGGTTCATAAAGAACCGGTGTTTAAAAAGTTCAACATAGATCAGAAAGATAAATTTCCTTGCACTATTCTGTATTTATCCATGTGATTATATACCTATTTTCAACTATCCCCAAAAAAAAAAACTTTCTGTTGCCCAAAAAAGATGCAAAAAAGAACATACTTAAAAGACTACAAAAGTATACCAACCCTATTTTCCTTTTACCTGTAAACAAAACGCTATGTATCAGTGTGTATAGAATTTCTAACCACCAGCATCATTCAATGTTGTCATCTGAAACAATTTGAAGAGGGCTAGATGGTGAATCATTCCCCCTGCCTATAACAACATCCACTGGTACCTGCTTAAGCTTAGATTCAGCTGCAATAGTTTCTTCTGCAGCACTATTTAACACAACATTGCTTCCGTCTGCAAAATCATGTTTCATCTCTTCCACTGCAGATTTGCCCCTCTTGAACTCGGGCACATCCACATTTCTGGATAAATATGAAGCTTCAGCCTTTATGCACTTGTTCATCTTCTTAGGCTCGCCCTCAGTTTTTTTCTTGTCAACTCTTTTAGTTCGAGTCGTTTTAAGCTTGGTTGCAGCTGGAAAAGTTTCTTCTGCTGCACTATTTTTGTTTCCACCTGTTACATCAAGTTCCATCTCCTCCACTGCAGATTCCCCACCCATGAACCCAAACCCTTCTACATTTTCGGATAAATCTGAAGCTAAAGTCTTTAAGCGCTTGTTCATCTGCTTAGGCTCACCCTCAGTTTCTGGATTACCTTCCATCAAGTCAGAATTGTCACTCCCTTCCTCAGCGGCTACAGTAATATTTTCGGGCTCATCTAACTCTTCACATGGGTCCTGATCATTTTCCTCCTTGGCCTTGCGTTGGAGATCCTCTATGACACCCATGAGCTCTCTATTAACCTGATACAAACTCATGGTTAATACCCCTTACTGACTCTAGAGTACCTCAGTAGTGCAGCATGGCCTTCATTTCTTTGCAAAGCAAAGTACATCAACTACATAACTGAGATATTATGTAAAAACTTTTTATACCTGAGGGTTTTGAAGGAACTCGGATAAGTCTGTCGTGCACGACGGGCACTTCATTATTGACTTTTTTGCTCTAAGTGTCCTACCATGAGAAGACCTTTCTCTAACAAAAGTCTTACCAGCAAAAACATTCTCCAAGCAAGGTTTGCAAAAGTTGTGAGCACATGGAGTTGTCAGGGGAAGAGTCATTACTTCCAGGCAAATTTGACATTTGAACCCTGCAACAAGAATCGAGACAGAAGCTAAGCAACATGCCGTTAAATTAAGAATTGGGCACCACCTTGGTCATAGTTATAAATTTTGTTCGTAATGAAGAGATAGAGAGAGAGGGGGAGAGAGAGAGATTAAACCTTTCAGATACATATTTGTAAGGGACTTATTTTGTGCCTTTTTCCATGCTTTCCTTTCTTTCTCACAATCTTCAGTATCTCCAGGATTTCCCGTCTGCACGGGTTTGTTACTTGGAGGAGGAGGTTTTTTCCATTTCCAGCAACTTTCTTCCTCCTGAAAGACAAGGGAACTCCCAGTTAACCTTTTCATAAAACATGTATAAATACTTCAAAATCCAATCGAGCAAACATAACAGCAGCAGCCACACTTATTAAAAGTTATCTTAGGACAGAAAAGTAAGGATATTGAGAATAGAAGAAAATGTTTACTTGTTACAATGATAATAAAGCTAGCTGACATGAAAATAGCAATATCTGGAGGGATACCGATACTAAAAGAGAATAAAACTCCGTAAAGAATAATTGGAAAGAAAACAGCAATGTAACTCACATCATAATCCCAAGATGGACTGTCCTTTCTATCTGTAACATCAGTTGCCCCGCTAAGCTCCTTAATAACAGGCAGAGGTCTGGGACGGTCTCCGTGCTCATCACTACAGTTGATGACGCGGAGAATCAAGTTATTACTAATTGTAGCTATATATGGATCTCTCTAATTAGGAAGAGAAAAGGAACCAAAACATAGCGGAAAAAGAACCTTGTCCAAGGAGCAGGTTCATTATCACACCGAACAAAGAGATACCTACATACTTTTTGGCCCTGTAAATAACACTTTCTCCCTAGATCAATCCAGGACTGGTAGGGAAGTAAAGACATGTAAAGTGTGATGTAAAGTTAGAAGACAAAAGAAACCAACAAACCTTTTTGGCCCAGAGTGTGATGTAAAGTTAGAAGACAAAAGAAACCAACAAACCTGGATCCCAATTTTTCGCCAACATTTTTCTATTCTATAAACTCCATCATATCGAATCCCAGCTTCTTGAGCATATGATGAGCGCTTTTCTTTATGAGACCTGGAAAGTTGCAATGTCTAAAAGTTAAACACGCATTAAAAAAGAAACAAGTTTACCTAAGAAACAAGTATATGTACAGGCAGCCCATGGTAATTTCAGAAAACACCATAAGAAAATCTAATAAACTGAATGAACACAATTAGTTCATATTTTCATGGCAGCAGTAGACAATAAATGTTCAGCAGCTTGATCATCAACCCACACGTAAGCCCAAGTGGGTGGATCTTCAAGGATATACATATAAATCATGCAATGTATAAATATGGATTTTCACTGCATTGGGAAAAGGGATAAAAGAATCGCTTTTCACTATCGACATCATTTATTTCCTGAGAAGGAAAGGGAAAAGTAAGATAACATTTGAGATACCTCACAACTCGTACTGGATATCCTTTCCGGCAACTAACACGCAGTGCTTCATTATATTTCTCAAACTTTTGATCAAATGACTGCTCTTTGTTTGTGCGTTTATTGCCACTGAGGTCTCTTCCCCCACTGTTTGCCAGACAAAGGATTTCATCAAATTACCCATTAGAATCTACGCAACAAAACATTAACATGAGATAACAGATGAGCATAAACGGCCTAGAGAAAGACATAAATCATTAATATACAATATCAAAACAAGAGTTAACCTTCCTGTATAGAGGAACCATTCTCCATGGTCCTCGTCATCTTGGTAACCTCCTGAAAGAGCCACGGACTGCGCGCCATAGTTAGACTGCCCAGCAATTCCAGCGACATGAGGAAAGTGGGCTCCCCATTGTCTGCATTCCAGCCTATCCCCCCATGACTCTCCAACCAACACTCCCTGATTCCTCCTAGGATCATTCTCGGCAAGTATGGGTCCAAAGTGGTCAGCCGGGATAGTGACAAAGATCTTCCCGCTGCAAGCATTAGCCTTCCCAGTTTTCTTCGCCCGCTCTGTTGTAAAAGCTTCATCTGGTCTACTCTGGTTCTGAACAACGTGATAGACTTTCACTGGACCTGCTACTGAACCGTTATGCCTTGCTACCTTCGCCATACGGATTGCAACAGCAAGGGCAGAGTTAATCCTTGGATTAGTTAGCATACTCTTAGGAACCTCAGTGCGACACTGGGGACACTCTGATTTCCCTGGTTTCTTCGCCTTCACCCATTTCTTAAAACATTTTAAACAGAAATTGTGACCGCAAGGAGTCTGAAACAAATAACAACCAAATTTTAACCAAAAGCATAATAAATCATTATTTTTCCTTTCTTTTTCTCGCACACTAAAAAAAAAAAAAAAAACACTCAGCATAAGATGAAGGTCTGAAATTCCAACACCATGGTTGAAATGTAAGACACAAATGTCAATTGTAGTACTTCCAAGGACCATAATATTAATTTTGAAACTTCCAAGGACCATAATGTTAATTTTGAAACTTCCAAGGACCATAAATATTTTTAATAGCAATGTCAATGTCAATTACCATAAAAGTATCAATGGAAAGTTTAAAGAACAAATCAAAAACACCATTAAACCATAAATAAAAGTTTCTTGATTTAGAGCATTTTTTTACTCTATTCAATAAATTACATTTACAGGGAGAGACAAAAAAAAAACAATATTAAATAATCAAAGAAGAATTTGATCAAATAACAACCAAAAATCCCCAAATGAGGAGTAAAATCCGCCATGCATCAAATCAATTCTATAGATACTTCACTAATTATTCAAAAGCCTAAACTTCAATTAATATTCACCATTACTGTTAAACCCTAATCAATCAAATAAATCTCAAAAAACAAAAACAAAAATCAATACAAAGATATGAAACAACTACTTACAGTAACAGGTCTATCAGGTAACTGCATGCAAAAAGAACAGTTAAGTTGATCATCCAGAATCTTCATCATATCATTTCCACCACTATTTTTCTTCTCATCATCATCAAGATCTGAAGATTTCAATGATCCAGACAACAGTTGTTGCCGTTTTTTAGCTTTCTCTTGATCCGTAAGTGTACTATCACCTTCAATCTCACGAATCATACTTACCAGTTCATTCGATGAACTCGATGTATCGACAGCAGGAACCACCGAATCATCAACCGAACTCATCGAACAGTCGGGACAATCCCATTTCAGAGTAGAAGACAATGATTCTGGCGGTGTTGTTAGACAACTGACGTGCCATGGTGTAATGCATGTTTTACAGATTAGGGTTTCGAGTTCTGATATTGGTTTTGTTTTGCAAAGCATACATACTCCATCTCCGTCGCATGGGAGTTGAACCATGGAGGCAGAGGTTGTAATGGTGGCGGCGGTGGTTGTGGTGGGTGCGCAGGATAAGCAGAGAGAGAAAGGCGGAGTGGTGGTGATAGTGATGGGACTTTCGACTTCACGAATGAGGGGAAATTAAAAGGGTTTTGAGAGAGAGGAGTTTTTTCGGAAAGGGGGTTCGAATTTCCCTCTATTTCGTCGTGGAAAATCTTGCTATATCTGTCTCTCTGTAATTTTGTTGTGTTCCTAAACTACCCTTTTATTCTCTTTACTTCGATTTGAATCTTGAAAATTCATTTATGTTTTATTGTTAAATACTTTGTATTTCTTTTTGGGAGCTGCTACGCTCACCGAGTTTTCCCACCAGAAAATCTCCCGAAAAATAATCCGACAGTCCCTCCCGCGTGCTTGGAATTAGGATTAGCGTGCGTAAAAGTGGGGTCTTTATTTCTGTTTCAGTCGGTGAATGGTTCGAAATTTCCCTCTATTTCGTCGTGGAAAATCTTGCTATATCTGTCTCTCTGTAATTTTGTTGTGTTCCTAAACTACCCTTTACTCTCTTTTCTTCAATTTGAATCTTGAAAATTCATTTAGTATTTTTAATTATTAAATACTTTGTACTCAAAAAGTAATCCATCGGTCCCTCCCTGCGTGCTTGGAATTAGGATTGGTGTGCGTAAAAGTGGGGTCTTCATTTCTGTTTCAGTTGGTTTGAAATTTCTCCCTCGGATTGTTTATCATTTCCGGGAATTCTCCCTCGGGATTTCTTTTTGGAATTTGGAAGGAAAATGGTATAAGGCTTACGACTTCCTGACCACTTTTAATGTGTGATTATCTGATGATGGTTATCATTCGGATGGATTATTTTAGTGTATGATTTGAAACCTTTGAATATCACTATCTTGTGATTAACTTGTTCAATACAGAGTTTTTTCTTTTTTCCAACTTGTCTATGTAACTAAGATATTTAAACAAAAATACTGTATTGTTTTAAAATTTGTATTTAACTTTTGCGAAGGGATTATAAGATTTACGTTAATAAATTAGTATGAATGTATAATGTTTTTAATATTATGGTATTAATATGGTTGTCGGATTGGTAAAGAGATGGTTGATGAAAGGTATCACGTACTTTGAAAAACTATTGGATTTTGGTTTTTGTTTGTTTATAGCCTAATTTGGAACGCGGCTAACGGTTTATCGGATCTTATGAACTTCAATTGTAAACTGCATCAATGATTAGAAAAATTTATAAAAGAAAAAGATTTAGTGTTGAGAACAAATCTAAGATAGATCCAACTTTATATCCACGTGGTTTGAGATCCAGAAATCTTTCATTACGAGTCTATATGATTTAAATCTATAATTATTATAAATATATTAGACTTAAAAAGTATTAAGTGATTCAAATATTTCAAAATAACGCCATTACAGGTCTAAAATCAAGTGCTCAAAATCTGAAGAGAATAATAAGACATATAAGTAAAACTAATCTTATATCTTTCAAGATCTAAAATATGTGTGGAGTAAATAAATAACCGAAAATTACAATTGAATATCTATATAAGCTTGAAAATCAAGAAATTATCAGCATCTCTTTGTTACCATGGTAATAACTTATAATGCGCTCCACTAATTAAAGAAACAAAAACTTACAAAAAAAAAAAAAAAAAAAAAGTACAAACATATGGTGCAAAAGTAATAAATTGAAGAATTTTAACTTAACTTAGGGAGTAAATGAAAATCGGAAAAACTATTTTCTCACTCTAGAATTTTTTTAATCACATTTGAAATTTTATTTTCGGTTAGTTTTCCTTGTATGTGCTATTTAGATAATCTTGAAGAAAAAAAAAATGAAGGCTTCCGACTATGTTTTTTATTTAAAGCTTAAAAGGTGTTTCTTCAAAATGACCGGATAGTATTGTTTTTACGTAAACTCTCAATCAACTACTATACTCGGAAGATGATAATTACAAGAGATATGGGTATTTTAGGCATTTAAATCCCTGAGTACTATAGCACCGGGAAGCATAAACAAAAAACTTTATCCACACCAATACGTAGGTAGATAGGGATTAGGTAGGATCTGAGTAAAAGAGAAGAAGGATTTGTTGATTTTCGAGTAATAAGTAAATAAAATTCACTTTTTTGAGACAGATGCCTCGTAATTATAACCCCTATCACCATTCACCACATTTATTTTTATTTTACCTAAGCAAATAAATTTACTGTAATTAACGAAACAAAGTTCCTTCTTGGCTTTTGGTTTTCCAAGAGGAATTCGTCCCACATTTCAGCTTTTCCCCTCCATACGGTTTTATTGCTGTTCTTGGCAGGTGAAGCGTTCAGCTAACCGACGAGTACATGACTTCCCCGTTGCTGATCTTGGCAGCTCTGCTGTTGCACATTTGTAAGAGCATTACCTATGGGTAGTCTCATTTTTTGAGACTAACTCAGTTCATTTGAAAGAGAACTCCTTCAAATGGAGTAATCCTACTATGGAAAATTTGGTAAAAGCACACTACATGGGGAAAGTCCCCGTATAGATTTTTTTTTCCCAAAATTTATATTAAAAAATGAAGTGGAGGGAAAATTTATATTTTAAAATATTAAAAAAAATCAGATTTGTTTTGGACGCGGGACTGTACCCTGTCCACCATTTTCTTTCTCAAAAGTAAAACAAAATCTTAAACGGGAGACAGTCCCCCGTCTAGTGTCAATTACCGACCACTCGTTTATGTTAACGAGTGTATGAACATTTTTGGGGTGGAAGTGGGGTGAAAGACCCCATAGTAACACCTTATTAGAGCTAATTGGTAGTCCCTCCTTTATTTTGAAAGGGTGACACTACTCACAGGATTTGCTCTTTTGAATTCTCGCTGAAGAATTACCAATGTTGCGACGTGGGTGGTAACGCATGTCAATTTGGTGGTTACCAGATTGTTTTGATACGCTTGTCGTTGACTTGGGTTGACTTACATCATCATCATATGGCTTAACAAGTTAGCAGCATAGCCGTTGGATCCTCAATTCTTGTTTGATGCTGTGATAAGATAGGTCTAAGAAAGGGTTCTAAAATGTTGCGCCTATTAATTTCCTAGAAAAGACCAGCCTCCCTATCTCACTTTTCAGTCTAAAAGAAAACCCTATCTTATCTGCAAACCAAGCCCCAACTCCTCCCAACCTTGACCTTATGTGCACGGCACTACCTATGCTAATGTATAGGGCAATTAAATAAACTTCTTAATTATTTTTTGATTTAGATTGAACAGTGCGAGGGACCTATGAATTCATTAATGAAGCCGCGGCCGAAGGCCAACCAAAACTTTTTGGAGTTAAATACCAACAATTTTTGGAAGGATAATTGTCCTCCTTGGTCTTATAGTTTTACTTGGAGCATCTCTAATACTAAGGGTGGAAGTCATCCTATGTAGGGGTATTATTAATATTTCTTTTTAATTGGAGGTGATTTCTATTGGCTAAAACAAATAAAATTTTTACATTTTACCTCGACTTTCATCTCCAATACTAAAATCTTCTTACCTTAAATTAATTTTGGAAAAGGATTTAAATTATGGGAAAAAATATTTTTGAAATTATCACCCAATAACCATGTTTTCTAATAAAAGAAAATTAATTTTGGAATAAAATATTGATGATGTGTCAATAGACCCAGGGTCATGAAGAAGGTGAAGATATGACCTTCTCCTTTACCCCTTCTTATGAAATGACATCCTTGTCATGATTTTCATTAACCTTGACCTTAGCATTGGAGATTAATTTTTGGTTAAGAACGTTTTAAATCTATGTGTCATGTCTTTTTAAGACCTTCACCCCTAGCATTGGAGATGCTCTCACGTCGGATTTTTCTCAAGTGCAATCCCGTGAGGGGATAGGGTGGTTGAAATGGAATACTTCTCAACATTGGGGTGGATGTGGCCTGAAGTGGATCCCTATTGTGTGAGGATTTGATATGGGATTTGCTCCAGAAAACCAAAAATTATTGCTGAATTTCTAAAGTAAAACGAATCCATCAAACAAGATTAATTTACATCATGAGATACATATTTATTAGCCAACTAGCATGACATACTCGAATTAGGATAAAATCGATGATTTAAACGAAGATAATTTAAGAAAATTAACTTCAGTCGAAGCAAGATAAGAGAATCATTTGGCGTTCAGTGGGGTCAACACAACTAATCTTCAATAAGCAATATACTTAAATCCTAGTTGACCCAACTTGCCTCTATGACTTGAAGATTGGTTTTTGATGATTCATGTAACGATTTACTGAGGAGCACCAAGTTTTGTTGTTTAGACGTGTATTTGGATTTTCCATGAAAATACCTTCTAGATTTATTGAGTCTATTTCTTTGCGAAAATATTATTCACCTCCTTATTTGAGGTATAAGTGGGATTCAATATTCTAAAAATACGGTGTTTAGATTGTACGAAGGTGGTTAATAAGGAGGTAGAAAAGAGAGAGTTGAATAAGGCTGGACCATCCGAACAGGCCGGACAAGTGTGGTGAGTGTGCCCAGGGGCGGGCTCATACCCTTCTTTGTTTTGAAGAACAAATGAGGAAAATATCAGAGAAGTTTATGACCGTCGGATTGAAATAACTTTTGAGATTAATATGAGTCCAGTTTCACACTTTCCAAAATCATTTCCCTCCTTCAGTCCCGTCCAGTATAACATCTCACAAAAGAAAACCCTAACTTGGTTCTTCCATTCGATTTCAAGGAAGGAACAGATCTATACCATCATTCTTCCAGGTACTACTCTCTGTCTGTTCTCTGTGTTCTCATGTCTTTTGATTTTTGTCTCGTTGAAAACAGTCCAGTATTCACAAAGTGAAACTCAAATCATTTTTTTTCTTCTTGTTGATATTGATGAATTAGAACTTTCATAATCATGTTGAAACTCTGAAAGTGCATGAATCAATGGTTCCCATTGACTATATATTTCTCTACGAGGAGCACCTACATTCACTTGGCACAGGCACTCATCTAGCGCAATTAAAATGGGAAGACGAGGATGCTGGTGAAAAAGAATAAAATATAGAGGAGAAAGCTAGTCAATGTGAGAGTGTTACGCGCTACTCCCCTAGAATTATGAAACTAGGATGTTCTTCTGGTTTTATGTTATTGGTGTTTTGGTGTTGAAACTAGTTTCTTTTTTTGTTTCTTTTTTCCAGTATTGTTTCGTGTATTAAAGCTTGTTTTAGTCTCACTTACTAATCTTTAGGCTGCTGTATCAAATTTAATGTAATTTACAGTTTTAGTTGTTGCAGAACTTCCGAGGTGCAGTTCAAATTCTTGCAGATTTAACTTTGTATAGCTTCCAATCTTCTTAAGGAGTCTGACCATTATGCTCTAACTACAAGGTACGAACTGGTCTGCAACATCGACAATGACCTATGAAGTATAAATCTAAATGAAAGTCGATAGCATCCTATGGCTGTACATTTTTAGCTTGATGTTTAGAATACAACCTCCCTTAGAGAATTTCTTTTTAACTTGGATCATCGTTACCTGGCCTGACGGTAAGTATTCTAGTCACATACCCACCTGCATGACTACTTGAGTGATTAACAATTTTTGGTTGCATATTTCCCTCCCTATTCTTAGGTAAACTTTATACATCGTGCATCAAGTTTTAATTGAAGTAGTAAGATGTGCCGTATGAGCAGGGTGCTGGCCTGACGGAACATATTCGAAGGAGAGTAATAGGTAGTAGTTTATTTCATTATTAAAGGAGTACAGTGGTTATTATTACATGACTCATACATGTGAAGAGCAGCTTTATTACTACTCACCCCTTCATAAACCTCCATAAAGAAACAAAAACTAGCATTATGCTTAAACTGAAGCCCTAACTTGAGATCTAGATCCTGGGGTAAGTATCAATGTCTCTTCTTGTCTGTTATACTTCAATCTGTTTGCTTCTTCCCTTGAGATCTGATAAGCATTCATCAAGATATCTACGGGCATTGCTCTTAATACTGAAGTTTTACCAACCAATGGGCTTGTCATGGCGTTGGCGTTGGTCTTGAATGATACCCATTCAAATCCTTCATTTCCAGCCTGTTTAACCACAGCGAAGTTCTGAGGAACAACCAGCATCTGGCCTTGGTTGAGTTGTCCGTCGAAAACTTGGCGACCTTGGTTACCCACAATCTGACACCTACAGCTTCCTCTGGTGACGTAGATCACACTGTGGGCATTCGAGTGCCAGTGTGGTGCATGTAGAGCGTTCTGCTAACAAAGCATCACGCATTGTGTGAGATAAAAGAATTTCACACTAGATTGTAGAAATTTCAATCCTTGCTGATGTTATTACCTGGTAAAGAACTCCTCTCTCAGCACTCATTTGGAGGAAGTTAAGGATCGGTAACTTCTGACTGTTGAGAGTGGTGATTCTTCCACCTTGTTCTGAGTAAATATCTGCCCTTGTTGGATTGGCTATGTTCTGCTTGAGTCTCATACTGCAAATAGTTTCCTCTAACCCATTTGTGGTCCTGTAACGTTGTTCTTGTTGTTCTTCCTCTTCTCCTTGTTGTGGCCTGATAGCACGAAGCCCTCCTTCAACGAAAACGATGTTACCTCTCTGGTCATCTTGTCCCTGTAGTCTCCTTGCTGTCTCGGTGCTAACACCAAAAGCCTCAGCCAAAGTTTCAACGTTGAAGCCACTGAAGATGTTGTTTGCTGGGATATCTTGTTGACCCCTAAGTTGTTGTCTCTGTTGCTGTTGCTGTTGATAAGGTGACATGGTTTGTGTTTGCTGGCTTCCGGCTAGTTGAAATCTCTACACGACGCATAAATAGGTAAGTCTTTATGTGTTTAGCGTATATCTAATGTGTGGAATTAGGTTTTGTATGACATAATTCATCACTGTGAATTTAAAAGGATTGATCATTTCATATACCCTGAGTTGGCGATCAAGCTGGTTAGCATTGCTGCTTGTGTCATGAAGGGAGACAGCAATAAGTGGGGTCTCTCCCTCATTGTACAACCAGTGAGTTACTCCAGCAGGCAAGGCCAAAATATCTCCTTGTTGGATTTGACGGATCTTTTGATGTTGATCTCTAGCTCCCTGTTGCTGGGGTCTTCCTCTTAGTTGTGCAGACTGTCGAATTGAGTGGAAAGTTTCAGGACAGCCAGGGATAAGAGCTCCAGACATACCCCTACCTGCAATGATGAAGGTGTTACTAATGTTACTAGTAGAAATTGGAAATTTGAATTAAAAGTAATATCAAGGAACAGACCTTGAACAATGTAGACAAGTCTTGGTGCATTAACAAAAAATGGCAAGAGAAGTCCGTTAGGCTGAATAATATATCGAGCAGGAGCGACACCAGCACACTCGAATTGTTCATTGTTCTGGTCCCACAACTCTGTAACACCAGCTTCAGACTCAACACGGCGGTTGGGTTCTTGTGCATTTATGTTCTCAATTCGACACTGGCTCTGACCTTGGTAATGGCGTGACTGTTGCTGTTGTTGCTGAGTTTGCCATCCTACTCCTTGTTCTATCTGACCTAAACAACCATTCAACACGAAAAGAAAGCAAAAACCAAGACAAGCCAGAGATGAGGGCTTCATCATGAACAAGCTAAGCTTAAATTGTTGAAGGGTATTTCAGTAGGGAATGAGATGAACTATTAGGAATGGATTTTGCTGGTACTTGTAGGATGAAAAGGGGTGTCGGTGTTCGACACATTTCATTTGGTTGGCAAGAGATTCTTCCTTTTTCATGCCATGTTGCAGATGTGCATGGCTCTTTGTGGTTTTCTGTTTGCAGTTTGTTTCTGTAAAGTAAGAAGTGTGTTTATTTGGATTTTAAAGTAGAGACAAATCGATTGGTGTAACCGCAAAATTCTGTTCAACCTGATATGGTAAAATGTGCTTACAGTTTTAGCATAATATTGATGTTTTTCTTTTCTTTTTTTACTGTGATCACCAGGAACAATTTTGGAAGGTCAGAGTCGAAATTATTCCTATAGAACTAAGCAAAAACCTATATCGATTTTAGGTCTGTAGATTTGGGAATTGTACTCTATTTGAAGCCTTAAACAAATTTATGCCGCGACAGCCGCTTTTGGATCACAAGATAACTTTTGGGGTACGAATAATAGATTTTAGATTACAACCCAAATTTATTTTAGATCAAAAAAATTTACATGGTTGCTAATGGGAACTAATTTGCAATTAATCCCTTATTATAGATTTTTTATCTTAAATAAATTTTGGCACACACCGAAATAAATTGGTTCCTCTTTCAACAGTGTTAAAATTTTGGTCTATTAGACTGCATTAAGAGGATGTTAGGCTAGCTCTAACCATAATCCAATATCCAAGGTTTTCCTTGGATCCACGTCACCAAAACACATCACCCGGGCGCAATGGGAATCCAAGATCCCCAGATGAAACGCATTTTCAACCTGCGTGCAACGCAGTTTGAAACTTCGTCTCATAGGGAAACTCAAAAATGCAGCTTGAACATGCGTATTGACCTTGTTGACCCGTCAACACGCAGTTTGAACCTGCGTTTCATAGAGAACCCTAAATGTTATAGAAGCCGCAGTTCTTCTTCTCTTTTCTTTCTTCTTCTCTTTTTTCATTAACCTCATCTCAGTTCATGGTTTGATTGAAACAAATATAGTGTTTAAGGAGCGGAAAATTTACAAGGGTTTGTTCTAGAAGCCGAGGGTAATCGATTGGTGGTATTTTTGTGAGATTTTTGTGAGATTTTAGGTCTGTAAATTTTATTTTTTTGATTTAGTTGTTTTATGATTTTTGTTTTAGTTATAATGGATTGATTTCGGTGCTATTGGATGCATAATCTTGATAATGTTGATATTGCAGTTGTATAATTTTTGTATTGATTTTAAAAAATTAAAATGTGAATTAGGGTTTTTGGTATTTGGGGTTAATTTAGGTGAAACATAAAACCATGATTGATTCTTAATTTGACGGATTGAATTAGTTGTGTTTATGCTTGGTAGAATGTATTTGAAATTTGTAATTTGATAAGGGTGAAATTGATGTTGTTAATATGATGTAGTTGAGGTTGGGATGATTATATGGATGAAATTGATGTTGTTAATATGATTTTGTTGGAAATTGATGTTGTTAATATGATTTTGTTGTTAATCCGATTTTGTTGTAAATATTATTTTGTTGGAAATTGATTTGGTGGTTTATACCATTTTGCAATGTGTTTTAGGATTAAGTCATGTATTCTTTTGAGTTGATGTTTAGAAGATTCAAGGGGTGGAATTGATGTTGTTAGTATCATTTTAGCGAAGATTTTCATATGAGCAATGTGCATACCTCAATGTGATGTGAATGTGAACGTGTGAATTCATATGTTGATTGTGCATAGATTAACACAGGCGTTTGATTTTTTTTTATTCACATGTTGATTGTGCTTCCCTTGGTCTTTTCATTTTTAGACAATGGAGGATGTCGATTGGTGCAGATATGAGATGTTATCCCAACTATCTCCAGGTGTCGGAGAGTTACAACATAAGGCCGACAACTTAGTAGATAAGCAAGACGCAAAATTTAGGAGCAGTTGGACCAACTTAAATAAATTTTACCAGATAGTGGTGAGAAACAACCCCCGTGCAATTTTAATTCTTCAATGCTGTGGTTTAGAGTCCATATTCCAATTTAATTTCAAGTATGGAGATAAGGGACTGACTGAAGCTCTATGTGAGAGGTGGTAGAAGAAGACTAAAATTTTTCACTTCAAAGAGTTTGAAATAGGTTTGACCCCTCTAGATTTCTATCGGTTGACTCGTATTCCAATTGGAGGAGGTAAGCCAATCCCAGAATTACCAAAGGAAACAATGACGACACAAGAAGTAGAAGCTATGGATGCTAGGTATTTCCGGGGTGTGTTGGATGTTATGCAACATACTAGAATACAGAATCTAAGAAATGGAGATTATGATTCCAAGGCATGCACGATGCGAGTTTCTCACTTGGGTAATTTCATCTTAAGCAGGGACAATGTTGACAACTCCGGCATTGCCGAAGAATTGACTAGAATGTTCTTGCTTTGGTGTATTGGTTCTTTTCTGTTTGCAGACTGTAGTGTTAGAGTAAATAAACGATGGTGTATAGTGTTGGATAATTTGGATGCTGTTGGGTCTTATGATTGGGGTACTACAACTTTGGGCGTTCTGTATAAACATCTGGATGACTGGAGTTCGTGCAAACATAAGGATATGGGTGGCATGTCGATGATCTTAGAGTTCTGGCTGGTTTCATTTTTATTTCCGTAATTGTCAACCTGTTTTGAAGGAAAACCTGAGAGATGATCAACTGGATCCACACCCGGCTATTAGTCTATTTAATGTGTTGAACCTTAGGAACAGGGGACAAAAATATCCTCACAAAGACTCTCTGTCAGATGCACGCGCTCAGATAGATATGAGTATGGGTGATGCGGTTATTTGGGACCCATGGTTTGGGGACAGTGAACACCAACACACTGATGCATTCCAAACCGCACTCGAGATGTCTAAGAGGAGATGTGTCTTTAAGGAAGAGCTTCGGTTATCCGGTGAGAGGTGTATGAGGCGGGTGTTTGGGATATTTATCCCATGCAACCCACCTAGATTGGAGGAAGTATTAGATGGTATGGAGGTTGAGGTTAGTGATCACTTCCTTCCCGTCCACGATGAAGTGTATTCCAAATTTTGGAAAACTCATAGCGTTGGAGCCCTTAGGACGTAAAACAACTCACATAGACACACATGATGATATCGGAGTTGGTCACGCCGGTATACCCCGTAGTTTGATGCCCCAAGGCCCACCCCCCTAGCATGTCATCCCAGACATACACATACGACCAAGAAGGACAGTCCATGAGGCAACTCCCAAACCTACAATGGGACATGCCCTTCTACAAATATTCGTTTGAAGAGCTAGTTCCAGTCCCCATGGAAGGAGAGAACCCATACAATTTTTGTGAAGTCAACGTCTCGGAGGTTAGTCATTTTATATCTCATTTTCATTTTCATTTGGAGTTTCTTCATTGTTAAACATAATTGTTTAAGAAACTTTTATTTTGTTTTTTAGGAAGAGTTACGCAGGTTTGCGGGGGAGGCATACTGGCTAATTCAGAGTAGCAGACAGGTGATATATGATGAGAGTCGTCGTCGAGCGGTGTATAACACCCCCACAACCCATCATAGTTCCGGAACATCTGGAAGCCTGTTGTATTCAAGTCAGGAAGAACAAACATTTCCCAACAAATATTGCGATGGGGGTATCCTTGCCGGAAACCCAACACCGTCGCAAGCGTCCTGCTGCAGACCCTTCCGCATCGAATGCTTATTATGTTCCTCAGCCCCCTGATAGTAACTTCCCTGTAGAGCATAACCCGTTATTGGAGCATGCCTCCCCGGTGATTAGTGACTTACCAACCTCAAGTGATTTTTTAGGGCTTAGCTTGGGTGGTAGTTGGCATGGTAGTGTGCAGGGTAATGGTCCGAGAGGTGATGATAGAGATGATATGGATGTTGTGCCAGATAGTCAGTTTTTTGGGTGACTCTAGTAAAACTGGTTAAAATTATGTTGATTAGCCAGGGTGTAGTAGGTGTTTGTTAATTAGTTCTTGTATGATATATTTAGTTTTTCCTCATGTATGTTGGTCCTCGTCGTATCCCTTTTTTGCGTTCTTCATATCCTATGTTTAAGTGTGTATTTTTTATTTTCTTATTTCCGCTTACAAAACAATACATCGTTTTAAATCTGTTGCGATGATGATTTAATTTGATATTTAGCTGAAAAATGGAGTCGGCTATCGTTAGATATATGCGATGGCAGAGAGAGGCGACATACCCGAAACGGTACCACGATGATAGCCATGGAGATTTCGTCGTCATGTATCAGCAAATTTTGCAGGAGGCGCATGACTTGCACCAACCTGAACCATTAAAGGTCTTGACTAGAAGAACCGTTAACAGATGTCGTGTGGAGGCAGATGCCAGGATGATGCAGGACTACTTTAACCCCCGGTTGCGATTTGGACCTCGGCGTTTAAGGACGTCACGGTTTTCCAGAAAGTTTTTCTTAGAATATTGCCTCAAATTTGCGCTAGAGATCCCGATTTTTTTGCGGCGAAGAGATGCGTGTAACATCCCGGTCACTCTCCTCATATGAAAATGCTTGCCTTCATGAAACACTCCGGCGAAGGGGGTAGCGGCGGATAGCTTAGACGATTACACCGATGGCATTGCTTCAACAATATACATGTATGCTAAAAAGTTTATGGATGCACTACTTTGGGAATTTTACGACCGTTACATGAGGCTGCCAACAACCAAAGATACTAAGAGGTTATTGGCTCAAAACGCAGCTCGTGGGTTTCCTGGAATGCTATGTAGCCTCGATTGCACCCATTGGGAGTGGAGGTTATGTACTACTGAAGAAGCGGCAAACACGTGGAACACCATAAGAAACCAAAACTTGTTCTACTGTGCAAAGGCATCGTATTTATGCATGGTTGCTTATGCATTTTTTTTAAGAGCCTTAGTCTAACAACGACTTGAATGTGTTGGCGCAATGGGATAATTTGATAGAGACAATGACGCGTTAGCCCCCGCTTGCAATTTCCGTATCATGGGCAACGAGTACAAACATGGATACTATCTGGTGGACGGCATCTACACCGAAATGCCTGGGGTGGTCCATAGCTATAAAAAACGTGATGTTATGCCGCCGATCCAGAAGAAATTTAATGAATACCACCACGCAAAGAGGAAGGAAGTGGAGCGTGCATTTGGTGGTCTAAAGTCGAAATTTAATGAATACCACCACCATTGAGTTTTCCACCACTTGTATGTCAGAAAAAAGTGTAAAGATAGGCATTGAATTATGCAGTTTTCCCTTTTGATTTATTATCATACACGTGGACTGGAATAATGGGGTTTGGGATCTGGTGGTTGGGGAGATTACCGAATTAAGTGGAAATATTCACGAATGGGAGTTTGCCAAGAAGTTTGTCCCTAACTTAGAAGGAGGTCCTAAAATAGTCAAATATAAACAAACCCAAATAAACGTTAACATACATAAACAACATAAAAAGTACACAATACATAAAACATAAACATTACATCAGACAACGCCTCACTGACCAGAATTAAACACGGGATTAAACATTACATCATAAACACATAACATAACACAACATATTAAAGAACAACCGAAAATTTAATTAGTCAGCCCATTCCACCAAATTACACCCAGGACATTGCCAGAATTGTTTATCATAGGTGTTCTTATCTTTAGAACGATGTAGTTTCATAAAAAACCTACATCCAGGGACCGGGCATGACGCCCCATTTTCATGTCCAACTTTAATCATACCTTTCTCTTTGAAGTTTTTGCAGAGTACGTTAATGTTTTTATCATCTTTGGACTTGATTGCATCTTCTAACCATTGAGCTTCTTCACGACAATTATCGAAATGGCGCATCGAAGGTACCTACTTTTTCCAGGTTCCGCTTCCACTAACAATTTGATTCCCGAACAATCTCTGCGGGCACTTGGAATACATCCAAGGGCATTGCATGGCTGAATGGTAATCAACGAAACACAACGGACAAATTTGGTTTGCTTCTACACACACAATTTGTTTTCCCCTGCGATTAGAATTCATTTTTGAGCCCTAAATTCGAAGCGTTTTATGTTTGATGGTGTGTTTCTTTGAGTGTATTTATGGGAAAAAATTATTATTATTTATAAATGAAATCCCTCTTAAAAAATCTTGCCGTTATAGTGTGTTGATAAGGATAACAAGATTTCTATCAGAAGTCTCGTTATCCAAAACAGTGTCTGGATGACTTAATGGTAACTGCATAAGTTGAGTTGTACGAGTGTTTTTATCCACAGAACTGAGCTATGTTCAACCAGTACTCTATTTGAGAAAGTATACGAAAAATACTCGGCGTTCAACATTACAGTGTAAACCGGGTATAGACAAAAAAAGGTCAAACAAATACTCCCTCCGTTCCAATTTAGATGACGTTGTAGAGTTTTTCACGGAGATTAAGAAACATCAAAGAGAGTAATTTTTTTCCAAATCTGCCCATATTAATACCTTCCTAAAAATTTAAACATCGTAGTTTTTTGTTTCCAGATTCTACTATAAATTTTGAATCCCCATATAATTCCATTTGGGATGACCAAATATCCTAAGATAATAGAGATTAGATTTAAAATTTTAAATTAGATTAATTATCTCTCACTGATAACAAGGACAATGAATGTTATGTTGTGATTCCAAAGCAGGGGTAAATCAGTGAGAATTTGGAAAAAATAGCTAAACTCTCATCTATTTTGGAACATACAAAAAACCTAAAACATCATCTAAAGTGGAACGGAGGGAGTATTAAACTGCCACGCAGTTTGTAACCGCGTTTTAAGGATACGCAGATTCAATATGCGTGCGACGCAGGTTCAAACTGCGTTCAGAAGAATATTCCGTGGTTTTTTATTTCATACGCAGCTTGTAATCACAGATATGCTTTTCCATACGCAGTTAGAAACTGCGTACCTTGGGTTCTTCCAACTTAGATCCAAGCTGAACGCAGCACTCATTCTGGATCACAGCAACTGTTCACGCATAAATGACACTTCAACAATGTCTAATGTGGGATCTTAGATCCCATTGTAGCTAGCCTTATTAAATGTAGCTTTTAGTTTTACCATATTTTGATTCACATGGCGAATGTTGGCCCCAAGAAAGATTTTGAATCTGAAGCTAATTTGCATAACTAAATACATTTTTAGCCATTTAGTAAATTTTAGAACACTGCAGATTTACGGGCACGAGGTGGATTTCACTCATTTGATATTACAAAGCATTTTTTAGTCAGGATACAGGGCAAAAGTTCAGGTCAAAATGTTTAGTATGGACTCGGAGTGCAAAATAATCGGGAATGATGCAGCTTTAGGGCCACTAGGCCCATTTTGTTATTAATTTCCGACAAAATTTCAGGCAATAGTGACTGATTATGATCACCCGGCCGGAATCAGAAAACTAATGCATAATTTGATTTATGGGTGATGAAAATGAAAATATTTTTGGGTTAAATGGAGATTTTGAGTTGCAGGGAAAAATTTTGGGAAAGAAGAAAAAACTAGTTGCATGTCAATTTTTTGGCAAATGCTAAAGATTTTGAGCCAGGGGCACCCCGTTTTGGATCAGGATCACCAAGAAAATTTAAAGGATTATTTAGCCGGCTGTGTAGATATGAAGGCACCAGAAGGCAACGTTTAGATTATGTGTAGCCAGTCGCCAATTTTTTATTAAAATGTGTGATCAGATAGTTTTATATGGAGTTTGGGTGACCAGGCAAATATTTAGGCCATGTGTAATTTTTTTGCGGTAAATATTTCGGGTCACATACTTACTGATCAAGCGATGGTGATGTACCAGTAAAAAAGATGGAAAATTATTTTATTATCAAGCACTCTAATAGTTATTATTACATCATGCCTCGTTCAAGCAAGCTGAACCAACTGCAGCCTCATGAGGATCAGATTTATTACCACTAAGTACTAATGCCGTACCTAAACCCCTGCCAAATGAACTATATATTATATATGTTTAAGCAGAAGCCCTAACCTGAGATCTAGATCCTGGGGTAAGAATCATTGTCTCGTCTTGTCTGTTATATTTCAACCTCTGTGCTTCTTCCCTTGAGATCTGATAAGCATTCATCAACACATCTACGGGCATTGCTCTTAGTACTGAAGTCTTACCGACCAATGGACTTGCCATAGCATTGTCGTTGGTCTTGAATGATACCCATTCAAATCCTTCGTTTCCAGCTTGTTTAACCACGGCGAAGTTTTGAGGAACAACCAACATCTGGCCTTGGTTGAGTTGTCCGTCAAAGACTTGGCGACCTTGGTTACCTACAATTTGACACCTGCAGCTTCCTCTGGTGACGTAGATCACGCTGTGGGCGTTAGAGTGCCAGTGTGGTGCATGTAGAGCGTTCTGCAGTCATAGCATCATGCATTATGTGAGATAAAAGTTCTTCAAACTGGATAGTAAAATCTTCCATCGTTAAGGATATCTTCTTAATGATGTTCTTACCTGGTAAAGAACTCCTCTCTCGGCACTCATTTGAAGGAAGTTAAGGATAGGTAGCTTCTGGCTGTTGAGAGTAGTGATTCTTCCACCTTTTTCTGAGTAAATATCTGCCCGTGTTGGATTGGCTATGTTCTGCTTGAGTCTCATGCTGCAAATAGTTTCCTCTAACCCATTTGCGGTCCTGTAACGTTGTTCTTGTTCCTCTTCTTCTTCTCCTTGTTGTGGTCTGATAGCTCGAAGCCCACCTTCAACAAATACAATGTTACCTCTTTGGTCATTTTGTCCTTGTAGTTTCCTTGCTGTCTCGGTGCTCACTCCAAAAGCCTCAGCCAAAGTTTCGACATTGAAGCCATTGAAGATGTTGTTTTCGGGGATATCTTGTTGTTGGCCTCTTTCTTGTTGACGCTGTTGTTGTCGTTGTTGGTATGAGGTAGTTTGTGTTTGCTGGCTTCCTGCCAATTGAAATCTCTGCGCAGCATATATAGTAGTTAAGTATCCATATGCGTGCATGCGTATCTGATTTGCCCTATGTCATACTCCCTCCGTCTCTAAAAGATAGGCAGGTTTGTGTGTAAATTTACACACAAACCTGCCTATCTTTTAGAGACGGAGGTAGTAATTAATTAGTAAAAACATATCTAATAGGATTGATCATTTCATATACCCTGAGGTTGCGATCGAGCTGGTTAGCATTACTGCTTGTATCATGAAGGGAGACAGCAACAAGTGGGGTCTCACCCTCGTTGTACAACCAATGAGTTACTCCAGCAGGTAAAGCCAAGATATCTCCTTGTCTAATGCTACGGATCTTTTGATGCTGATCTCTAGCTCCCTCTTGCTGGCTTCTTCCTGCTCTGAGCTGCGCAGACTGTCGGATTGAGTGGAATGTTTCAGGACAGCCAGGGATAAGAGCTCCAGACATACCCCTACCTGCAGTGGTACATGCAGTGTGAAGTAATGCTAGACATTACAAGAACGTGAACTTAATTAAACGTAATTTCCGGGAACAAACCTTGAACAATGTAGACAAGTCTTGGTGCATTAACAAAAAATGGCAAGAGAAGTCCATTAGGCTGAATAATATATCGAGTAGGGGCGACTCCAGCACATTCGAATTGTTCGTTATTTTGATCCCAAAATTCCACAACACCAGCTTCGGACTCAACACGGCGGTTAGGTTCTTGTGCATTTATGTTCTCGATTCTACACTGGCTTTGACCTTGGTAATGGCGTGACTGTTGTTGCTGCTGCTGAGTTTGCCATCCACCACCTTGTTGTTCAATCTGACCTAAGCAACCATTCAACACAAAAAGAAAGCAAAACCAAGACAAACTAAAGATGAGGATTTCATCTTGATCACTAGATAAGCTGAATTTGTTGAAGGGATTTCAGTAGGGATGAGATGAGTTATTAGCAACGAGTTTAGTTGGTTTATATAGGACAGAGAAGGAATGAAATGTTTGACACATTTCATTTGGTTGGTAGAAGATTCTTCCATTTGCACGCCATGTTGCAGATATGCATGGTTCTTTGGTGCAAAATTGTTTTCTCTCTGGGGGTTGTTGTTTGATCGGTAAAAAAGAGAGTGTGGGTTTGGATTTTCGATTAGAGACAAAATTTATTGGTGTAACCAGATGATTCTAAGAGCATCCACAGTCGGAGACTAAAACCAAATTTTTGGTCGAAAATGCAGACACTACGGAGAGGAGTAAAGACCAAATATCAGACTAAAACCAAACTATATTTGGTCTTTGGTTTAGTTTTGGTCGGGCGTACATTAAAGTTGCGCCTGATGGGGCGTAACTCAAAGTTACGCCCGAATTAAAAAAAAAAAAAAAAAATGGGACGCAATTTAGAATTGCGCCTGATTGGGGCATAACTCAAAGTTACGCCCGAATAATTAAAAAAAAAAAAAATGGGACGCAATTTAGAATTGCGCCTGATTGGGGCGCAACTTTAAAGTTACGGCTGATCATATTTTAGTCTCCCTCCACTGCGTTACAACACGGACTAAACCTAAATTTTGGTTTTTTTTTTTGCTCTTTGCTCTTTGGTTATGGTCGCACCACTGCCGTTGCTCTAATAGTGATTATTTTTCTCTGTGATCACCAGGAAAAGTTGTTCTTAAGAACTAAGGAAAAGTAGGTACCGGTTAATATGCCCGAGTAATAACCGGGCATATTAACTCAAAGTTGTTTCTGTGATCATCAAGATGCCCCATACTTGTTTTTGGAAAAATTAATTTGATAACTCAAAGGTTTCTGGTGGTCAAGAATGGTTGCTGAAATCCTTTGCCAACAATTAAAAGTGTCGTCCATAAAAAAAAAAAAATCTTGTAATAAATGGATATTATTACCTGGTAACTGAATCCAACACCAACACCAAGAAAGACACAACCAAATATAAGCATGTAAATGTTGGCAGCAGCGGCAACAAGAGCAGTACCAGCGACGAAAGTAGCACCACCAATGAGAATCGAGGATTTACGCTCGTAAGCACTAGTAACTGATGAAGCACAATATGAGGCCATAAGACCAGCAATGTACAAGGATGATGTAAACAAGGTCAAGAGCTAGCATACTATCATATTTGAAGTACTTGCTAATGTTCATCCTGCTATATACTTCCGAAAAAACTTCTTCAAATCATCTTCGACACAGATGCCATATTCTTTTCGATTGACATACTTATTTTCATTAAGTCATCTTCGACACAGAGGTAAAAATAATCTGTTAGTATTACGGATGGACTCCAATATCTCAACTACTCCATCATAAGGAGCAAGCAATATGGTTGCCACATTGAAGAGAAGAGCAGGCACTGTGGTGCTCAAATTCTCTACAATGTGGTAGATAGCCAGGTCTTGGCATTCACTCGCATATATTTGATATTTCTAACAAATTTGAACTTCAGCACATAGCTACAAAGAAATATGGTTCATTTTCTGACGTGCCCAGATTTTTATTATCTGCGTACATACATTTTGTCACGAGCATGCATGGTGGTTAGCGTGTTGACACAGCATGGAAAGTAACTCTTCCCGTACGTGGTATATATGCTAGCTAGCTAATCTTATTTAAGAGGAAGCGGCACTGGTATGTAGTAAATGCACTTGCAGCAAGGAAGGCATTACAGAATCCTCGGTTAAAATGATTTCAAACAGCACCAAATTCACAGTGAATTAAATGAAAAATTCAAATACAAAGAAATCCAAGTCAGAATTAAAGCGAAGATAAAGAACCTTGACAGGTCAACAGGCTAACCAAATTAAATGGCTTAAACGGCTTATTCAACGCTTCCTTCCTTAATCCTTATAAAGAACATATATATACAAAAAGTCACTAGGAAATGGAAATTATTGAAGACATAAAAGAAAATCTATATTGTGAATAATGATTTTAGTATTGTAGACATCTCACTGAATTCGAACACTCATCCTAGCCTTCACTTAAGCAATGCAAGTAAACATTTACGTGATCCTCACAATCGACTAGCTCTTCTCCCAAGATATTTCAACGAAACAACGCTATGCATATAGGGAACTGATTGACAAAAATCTCCTCCTGCGCGAGCATACCATATTTTCTTTAAAGTTGTAGGGTGATAACAAGAGAGAACGCCATCCTGAAATAGCAGAATTTCACTCTCTGTCAGGGATAATAGCTGACAATTCTGGGTTAAGTCTGAATCCCATTTTCCTCTTAACACATTGATCCACCTATAAGAGTTAAAGTATGTCTGCTCTTTTACACGAGTAGCACAGTCGTTCATGTTTTTCTTCTTGAATATATATACATCCATCATACGTTCACCTTCCTTGTAGTAACTACGACACATGTACAAATTCCCTCCGAGCGACCCAAGATTAACTTTCATATAGGAATCAGATGGAATATGATGACAAGGTGGTGATGGGATATCTTGAAATGTTTCATCTTCTAAATCGAAAGCCACAACAGAATATTTAGATTTCTTATTTAACCAATAAAGAGCCCCATGAGCAAAAATGCCCGACTCCAGGAACTCATAGTCATAGGTAGTTTTTCCTAATTTTCTCCACCCCATGCCATCACCAAGAGTGTAAACTACGACGCGTCCCTTGGAATTTCAAAGAAACAAATCTGGACAATTTTGTACACATTAGTGGAGTGACAATATCCGAATCCAGCAGACCCGCAATATGGAACCATCTTAGGAACAAGAATTTGTTCACCAGTGATGGGGATGATGGAGGGACAATATCCGAATGCAGCACACTTGCAATATGGAACAATCTTGGGAAGACGAATTTGTTCTGGTGATGGGATTGAGAATGTATATAAAACTACCGAGTGTGAAATCATGAGTTCTGTAACATACCAAACCATTGCAAGAACCAACCAGGCTGAAGTCCCTCACCCTAATACACATAGTCCGTATATCTGTAATTGTCTCGTAAAAATCTAGTTGTTTTTCGGTGCACTTGAAATTTAACTTCAGAAGATTGTTCTTTGTAGTAAAGTTTGATATCATATCCAGGCTTAAAGTGCGAAAAGCGTACCTGTCTTGGTTTCCCAAGAGATTTCGCCAGAGTCTGCATACTTTTCTGCATTGTAAGCTGGATTTGATTCCTTCCCTGGTCTTGGGTAATCGAGATAGTATTTCTAGTACAACATCTGAACTCAAATTCTCCATCAATAAGAACGGCTGCTGCAATTTGTATATATGTTCTCCGCAAAGTGATTATTGTGTTGTGATTCTTGCTGTACAGCTAGGGTTTTCTCCATGCTCTTATTTTACCTTGACTTCTTATTATTATGGGTTTTAAATAACAGGCCCATGTTTTGCGAGAGCAGCGATACTGCCTTTACCCTGTGACCTGTGTCAATGACTCAGATGCACGAGCGACATTTAGCATGGCACTTGGTAGAAAAGAATTTCTTTTGCAACTTCAGTTGACCTAAACTTTAAAATATTAGCCATGGTTTGAGAACCCACGGAAAAATATTCTATTCCAGTGCATATTTTGGATGCGGGCAAAATTCTTATCTCATGCAAATAAGCCAGTAAAAAAAAAAAAAAAATTGTGAAGAAAAATTATTTCATTATCAGTCTAACCGTTATTATGACATCATGACTCGTAGATGCATGTAAGTTAAACAACTTCAGTCTTATGAAGATCAGACTTATTACTACAATTTTTTTTTTTTTTTTTTACTACTAACTCAGTACAAAAGGGACTCGTACATGCATTATATATATATATATATATATGCTTAAGCAGAAGCCCTGGTCTGAGACTGAGACCTAGATCCTGGGGTCAGTATCATTGTTTCCTCCATTCTGTTATTCTTCAACCTCTGTGCTTCTTCTCTTGAGATTTGGTAAGCATTCATCAAAACATGTACGGGCATTGCTCTTAAAACGGAAGTCTTTCCGACCAATGGGCTTGTCATGGCGTTGTCATTAGTTTTGAATGATATCCATTCAAATCCTTCGTTCCCAGCTTGTTTAACCACGGCGAAGTTCTGAGGAACAACCAACATCTGGCCTTCGTTGAGTTGACCGTTGAAAACTTGGCGACCTTGGTTACCTACAATCTGGCATCTGCAACTTCCTCTTGTAACGTACATCACGCTGTGGGCGTTCAAGTTCCAGTGTGGTGCAAGTAGAGCGTTCTGCGTTCACCAGTATCATGCATTTTGTGAGATAAAACATTCTTCGCACTGGGTGGTAAAATTTTATGATTTCTAATGAAATCTTCTGAAGAATGTTCTTACCTGGTAAAGAACTCCTCTCAGCACTCATTTGGAGGTAGTTAAGGATGGGTAGCTTCTGGCTGTTGAGAGTAGTGATTCTTCCACCTTTTTCTGAGTAAATATCAGCCCTAGTTGGATTGGCAATGTTCTGCTTGAGCCTCATACTGCACATAGTTTCCTCTAACCCGTTTGTGGTCCTGTAACGTTGTTGTCGTTCCTCTTCTTCTTCTCCTTGTTGTGGCCTAACCACTCGAAGCCCACCTTCAACGAAAACAATGTTACCTCTCTGGTCGTTCTGTCCTTGTAGTTTTTCCTCTGTCTCGGTGCTAACTCCAAAAAGCCTCGGCCAAAGTTTCGACATTGAAGCCACTGAAGATGTTGTTTTCTGGGACATCTTGTTGACCTCTTACCTGTTGACGTTGTTGTTGTTGTCGTTGTTGGTATGAGCTAGTCTGTGTTTGCTGGCTTCCGGCGATTTGAAATCTCTACAATACATCACATATAGTTATCTATATATAGTTGGTAACTTTGTATATATAATTAACTTATATTTATCAACTGCTAGACGGGCACATGCGTATTAGATATCTATGACATGTCAAAAAGGATTGATCATTTCATATACCCTGAGGTTGCGATCTAGCTGGTTGGCATTGCTGCTAGTGTCGTGAACAACGATAGCGACAAGTGGGGTCTCACCCTCGTTGTAGCACCAATGAGAAACTCCTGCAGGCAAAGCCAAAACGTCTCCTTGATGGATGCTACGGACCTTTTGATGTTGATCTCTGGATCTCTGTTGCTGGCTTCCTCTTAGTTGCTGAGACTGCTGAATTGAGTGGAAAGTTTCAGGACAGCCAGGGATAAGGGCTCCGGTCAATCCCCTACCTGGAATAGTGTATGAGTATATTGTAGCTTTTAGGCAACTCTTCTTACAAATTGCATGAAATAAAATCTGAAAAGTAACAAGGGAACATACCTTGAACAATGTAGGCAAGTCTAGGTGCATTTGCAAAAGAAGGCAAGAGAAGTCCTCTAGGCTGAATAATATATCGAGTGGCAGCGACACCAGCACACTCAAATTGTTCATTATTCTGGTCCCAGAACTCAACAACACCAGCTTCGGACTCAACACGGCGGTTAGGTTCTTGAGCATTTAAGTTTTCAATTCGGCATTCGCTTTGACCTTGATAATGGCGCGACTGTTGCTGTTGTTGCTGTGTTTGCCATCCTCCTCCTTGTTGTTCAATCTGAGCTATACAGCCATTCAAAACGAAAAGAAAGCAAAAACCAAGACAAACTAAAGATGAAGTCTTCATCACGAACAAGCCGGGATTAGTTTGTAGAAGGGGGGTTTTACTATGGAATGAGATGAAGGATCAGCAATGGTGTTTGTTGACATTTATAGGAGAGAAAGGGGATTAAGTCTTTGACACATTTCATTTGGTTGGTGAAAGATCCTTTCATTTGCATGCCATGTTGCATATCCGCATGACTCTGTGCAAACCATAGTGTCAACAACTGTGTGATAAAACATGGTTCCGTCAGTGCACTCTGTGCTGAAGAAGACAAAACATGTGTGGATGCTGGTGGAATTCAAAGTAAAGACAAAAACTATTTGGTGTACCAACCACATGATGCTCATCAAAAGAAAATGTTCTCCAAGTGAGGTCACGAGGGATGTCTCAAAATACTGCATAGAAGGAACAGCAAGAGGCATCTTTTTTTGAGTCTTTGACATGTTCCATAATTCAAGTTTCAGGGGATCAATGGATGCAAATGCGTGTAATTGCAATGTGGAAGTCACTGTTAGCTTCCCTCCAATACTATCCATAGTTCTTCTCATGTCGGATAGGTAATTCTCTAAGGAGTTCCTTGTCTCCATCTTCCACTTGTACTCTTCATCTTCAAATTTGTATTTCTCAGCATCTTCAACCAACCTCATGATCTCAGCCTCCGAAAACCTCCTCCCTATTTCTAATCGTAATCTCATTCTTTTTACCAGATGTGTTGTCTTCGGCAGATACGGTTAGTATACCATTTACGATTTGGTTTATTTTGTTCAATTTCTATCAAAAATTAGGGTTTTAGATGAAAATTGAAATTGAAATTTCCGGGTTTATGTGAGTTACGGTTGATTTTAACTCAATTGCGAACCAGAATCGGAGATTTTGATGTTATTACGGTTGGTAATAGTTCAATTACCAACCGAATCAGAATCTCCGATTACGATTGGTATCGAGCATTTGGTTACCAAATAGTAATTCAGGTCTTCGCTGAGATCGATCATTTGTTAGTAAATCGTAACTCCGCTATTTGGTTTGGTATCGAAATATTTAGTTACCAACCGCGAATTGGTTTTACGATTGGGTTTTCTTCAAATTTAACTAGTTACGGTTGGTAGTTCATCTTTTACGAACCGTATCCTTACTCTGATTTGGTTATGAGCAAAATTCCAACCGTAATTACCTGAAAATGTAAAAAATTGAATTTTATACGTACTTTAGATAACTTTGAGCAACAAAAAGAAAGTTGGGGCTAATTTAGAAGTATACCCTGTCATTTTCGTGTCCCTGTTCTTCATTTTGTTGGTTAATTTATTCAATTGATTGAGATTGACCTTCTCTTCTAAATTTTTTTTTTTCTCAACTCTAAAAATCTGATTTTGGTTTTGAGTTAATATAAGTGAAATTAATCATTAACACTAAACTTGATTATCATCACTAAATTAGGTTATCGATTATGAGGGTTAAATTGTCATTTCCAGTTTTTTTTTTGGATAAGGGACACTTGAGTTATCATGTAATGACCCTTTTTGTCCTACTACATTGCCACCCCTATAACAGGCTTGTAAAAGAGATATGGTTGTTTGGGTTTTACTGTGGATAGGAGATATTTAATCACAACCATAGGTCAGTGAGCAGACCCAATCTCGAGAAAATCTAACCACAAAATCATCTGGCTCAGCAGTCGCGACATCGGTAGTTGAAGATGGTTAATTATGGTAATAAAAAAATTTATACAACAACCGTTTTTAACCATTAAAGAATTTTTCCTTGTTTTTATTAAATCTATGACCGTTTTGACAGGTCCACGGTCAATTGACCGCTGTTGAGGGTCGGGGAAGTGGGTCAATAAAACCTCATTTTCCACTTGTGATAAGTTGGGTTTTCGTTATTGGTGATCGAACTGAGTCCCATCTCCTTACACTTTATTGAAAAATACACTTCTTTCTTTGAGTCCCATCTCTCCTTACTATTGAAAATATTTCTTGGTAGACACTTTGTAAAAGTATCTTCCAAGTTCTTCTTTCATAGACCTGAGTCCCATCTCCTTACACTTTATTGAAAACATTTCCTTTGTTAGACACTTTGTAAAAGTATCTTCCAAGTTCTTCTTTCATATACATGAGTCCCATCTCCTTACACTTTATTGAAAACATTTCCTTTGGTAGACACTTTGTAAAAGTATTTTCCAAGTTCTTCTTTCATAGATCCCATCTCCTTACATTTTATTAGACACTTTGTAAAGTATTTTCACTGCAATATATTTCTACTCCTTTTGAGTAATTGACTTACAATCTGATGTCTAAGACTAGCATGTCTTGATTTTTCATTATAAGTCTTGTTTGAGACCTTATAGATCGTAGCATGATTATCACAGTTAATCATGACTGATAGAGTTGGCTTCTTCTGTAATGGGATCTCTACTAGTAAGTTTCTAAGCCACTATGCCTCCTTACATGCATCTGTAAGTGCAATCAATTCTTATAACATTGTTAAATCAGAAATGCAGGTCTGTGTCTTGGAATTCCAAGACACAGTAGCACCTTCCAATATAAATATCCATCGACTTCTAGACTTGGATTTGGATTCTACGTCGGGATAACTATGGAAATGTAAACCATATAATCTATTGTGCTTGAAATTGCTTTCCAATGTTCAATTTCCGGGTACTTGAGAACCGACATAGCACTTCCACTATTTGGACTATGTCCGGTCTTGTGCAATGCATAACATACATAAGACTACCAACAACACTACAACACTTAAGTTGCTTATGAGCTCTTTTAGTGTTCTTCATTAACTTCACACTAGGATCTAGCGGGTCGATCCCGAACACTGTTGAAAATATCCAACACGTGCGTCCTCAATTAAAATGGTTTCAAACAGCACCAAATTCGCTCCACCTCCCTTTAACCACATAGAACGGATTTAAAATTCAAACAGCACCAAGTTTACAGTGAAATAAAAGAAAAATTTAAATACAAATAAATTGAAGTCAGAATCAAAATTAAGTCAAACATTAATCCAAGAACATATATCAAAAAATCGAAAATAAAGAACTTTCACAGGTCAAATTAATCCTTATAAAGAACAAATACAAAAAATCACTAGGAAATGGAAATTATTGAAGACATAAAAGAAAACCTATATTTGGGAATAATAGTTTTAGTATTGTAGACATCTCGACTTGGATTCGAACACTCATCCTAGCCTTCACTTAAGCAATCGACTAGCTCTTCTCCAAGATCTTTCAAAGAAACAAGGCTATGCATATAAGGAATTGCTTGACAAACATCTCCTTGCATGTGAGCATACCATATTTTCTTAAAAGTTGTAGGGTGATAACAAGAAAGAACGCCATTCTGAAATAGCAGGATTTCATTCTCTGTTAGGGATAATAGTTGACACTTCTGCGTTAAGTCTAAATCCCATTTTCTTCCCAAAACATTGATCCACTTATAAGAGTTAAAATATGTACGCCCTTTATTGCAAGTAGTACAATCCTTCATGTTTTTGTTCTTAAATATCCATACATCCATCATACATTCACCTTCCTTTATGTAAGGACGACACATGTAAAGATTCCCTCCAAGCGACCCTAGATTAACTTCCATACCGGAAGAAAAAGGAATATGATGACAAGGTGGTGTTGGGATATATCGAAATGTTTCATCTGCTAAATCAAAAGCTACAACAACATTTTTTGATTTTGTACTTAACCAATAAAGAGCCCCATTCTTGAAAATGCCCGATTCCCGGAAGTTAAAGGTAGTTTTTTCAATTTCTCTCCACCCCTCGCCATCACCAAGAGTGTAAACTAGGACGCGGCGTTTGGAATTTTCAGTGAAACAAATCTGAATAATTTTGTACACATTGGTGGACTGAGAATATCCCATTCCGACACACTCTGCTTACGGATCCATCTTGGGAAGACGAATTTGTTCACCACTGATGGGATTGAGAATGTACATAACGTTACCGAGTGTGTAATCATGATTTCTGTAACATACCAAACCGTTGCAAGAACCAACCAGGCTGAAGTTCCACGCCCTAATACCCATAGTGCGTATATTTGTAATTGTGTCGTAAAAATCTAGTTGTTTTTCGGTACACTTAAAATTTAATATCCCAGAAGATGGTTCTTTGTAGTGAAGTCTTATATGACAATCATATCTAGGCAGATGTGCAAAAAGCGTACCTGTCATGGGTTTCCCAAGAGATGTCGCCAGAGTCTGCATACTTTTCTGCATTGTAAGCTGGATATGATACCTTCCTGGTCATGGGTAATCGAGATAGTATATCTAGTACGACTTCTGAACTCAAATTCTCCATCAATAAGAACGCTGCTGCAATTTGTATATATGTTCTCCGCAAAGAAAAAGCACCCAAGTGATTATTGTGTTGTCATTCTTCTTTGATTCTTTCTTTACAGCTAGGGTTTTCCAATCCAATAATCTTGACCTCGGAACGCCGCCTTAGGGTTTCATATACATTATATAAAATACTTCCAATAAGGTGCTCTTATCATTCTGATAGAATAGCTCCTCCAGTCCAGCACACCCTCTTGGCCGGGCCAAGTGATAGTGATCATGAACATTTTGTATTTAGTACCAAAATGGCTCGAGTAATAGACATCACAGAGCAAATAGCAATTTGGGGGCGTTGGGTGCTTCCACACTATACGATTGTGGGGCATTAAATTCTGGGGATGTGATATCTAATCAGCTTAGGATTTAGCTAGCTCAAGTGGGATTTTGTTCGTATTAGGCCTCTGAATAAGTTCACTCACCACCTTTACTTTCAGTTTCGAAAGTTTATCGGGCTCTGGAAATCTTCCCTCACCTTTTACTCACTTTCAATAAAAAATAAAATAACAAAACAAAACAAGACAAGACAAACACGAGAACCTGCCGAGATTGGGGTATCCGGAACTAGTATGCTAAGGGATGTCTAAAAGGTGTTAAAAGACCAAAGGATCCTTAAATGTCCGAATAGAGAATGGCCGCCAAACAAGATGCTAATAAGTAATATGAATCAATCAAAACCAGGAATCAATATGGATTTTTTTTTTTAGTTTATTCAATACTGTGTTGGTTATTTAAATGACTGCTTGAACACTGCCAGCCCATTCCGAGCTCCAAAAGTATAATTGCAGCAAAACCTATGGTTTGACATCTTAAACATGCGGGATGCCGCCATCAAGGCTAAACAGTGCCAAACTCCATTGGCTACTATGGAGACACGAGGTATCTGTGGAGGCAGTTTTTCCAGAGACCCTCTTTTGAGACAATAACTCCTTCCTAAAATCACCCCAAGTGAAAGGCTTATACATTTTAGCATTAGGTGAGATCGTTGTACGAGGTTGTGGTGGAGACTCAATCATAACTTGACTACTTGGGCTAAGAAAATAAGCTGATAATCTACTCCTCTCCTTGTTCACCACTGCTATGTACCACGCTCTTCAATCTCCCATTTGTCCATGCCTGCAAGTTCAAAACACAACAAGAAAAGAACGACGTCAATTCAAAATGAAGCTTTGATTCGTTGTTACATTTTCAATGAATCACCTTTTCTCGTTAAAAAAAACTCATGAGTCCATCCATCTTTAAGACAATATACCTCAAGAGTGTCACCAATATTGATAACAAAAGGAATTTTGAATAGGTCTAATGCCAACCCATTGATTATCATGAGTCTAAGTACTTGGAGTCCTCCAACTTCATCATCTTGTAATAAAATGGTTAGAGTGTGTGGATCTGAATGGGATTCCTAAACCTAAACATTTCTCTGGCAGCGGGCATTTTGGATATCTGTTCACTCTTATCATTGTTGCTTCTTTCTCTTCTTTTGAAATTTTTGCTGAAGAAATCACTTGGTAGTCCCAATCCATCAGCTAACATCTCAAAAATGAGCATACCCAACTTGTCCAATTCTTCCATATAAGCCAACATCGCATCACTGCACAATAATGTTTCACTATGATTATTTAAATGTCATGTACACGTAAGATTCACATAGAGAAAATCCAAGAACCGATAATATTTCCAAATATCGCATAAATAGGGGTGCTTACCTGAATTTGTGATGATATTGATCACCATAGACCTTTGTTGCAAAGCCAACTACTTGTTGGGGTGATTGAAGTAATTGAATAATTTCTGCCCAAGGCAAGTTCTTCCCATAATCCGGATTAGTAGCACTATAACCTAACGGCAAACTGTTTAATCTACCACCCTTCATTTTCTTCTCCATTGGAAGATCGAACAAATCACTACACATATTTTTCATGTTCTCTATAATCTCAAGCTTAATACCATGATCGATCAACTTACAAAATCCCCAATTTTCACAAGCAACAACCATGTCATTGCACGTTTGTCGATAAGCGTCGTCTTTCTTCCCCTTGATAACTTTACTTAGACTTATCATGGGTATGTTATCTCCAGATTCGAAATCGCTGTGATCGATCTTTGGCCATTCTTCCTGGGACCATACAAAATCTTTGACACTAAATTTTGAATCTGTTGATGAGAGACTCTCCAACTTGCTGCCATTCTACTTGATCAATAAGATCCATGATTGAATAAATGTTATATGCCCTTAGGGTTACTAATACATATTTACTCAAATAGGTGAGCAATTAATAGAGAGAAAAGAGAGGCACATTGTATACTCCGGGTCCAACCTAGGATGTTTCACCATATGTCTTTTCGATAATGAATATCACAAGATTACTCATGAACTACATCAATGAAAACTTTGGATTTGAGTGAATATTCTATTTCGTTGTCTTATTTATTTCCTTTGAAGATCCAACAATGGAAATTTGGAAGGATAAAATAAAACAACTGTGGGTCTGAAAGAAAACAACTGTGAGTGAATATTCTATTTCGTTGTCTTATTTATTTCCTTTTGATGTCTTAAGCCAGCCCTAAAAAGCCCAAAAACCCTTTTAGGGCTTTTAGGGACCAAATGATTTTTTTTGGACCATGGTTTTTTTTTGGGGACCATGGTTTTATTTTGGGTAAGACATTAGAAGTAATTATAGGTCATCCTTTATCTAAATATTTAGATTGATACCAAAATTACCCTCCTGATTATTTTTGTATAATGATTAGTTAGTGTGATTAATCTTTGATTAAGGTTAATTTAATAGATTTTTTTTTTTAAAAAGAACTAGATTATTGAGTGGCTAAAGTGATAGAAGAAGAAGAAGATGGAGAAAAAAAATTATTTTGAGATGGGTGAATATGGAGAAAAAACTTCCTCTGGGTACCGAAGTATGCTTGTAACTTAGTGAATGTTGCTATAAACGGCCTAAAATATCTTGAAAATCAAAATTGTAACAAAAAAAAATTTCAACTGTGTCAACAAAGTTGGTTTTATTATATGAAGAACATGTAATCGAACTTTCGCAATGCCGATTCGTTTGATAAATCAAAATCACAGTGCAACCGAACCGAGCTTTAATGGAGTTTTGTTTGTTTGGCTAGAGCGATGAAAAATCAAATGTAACGAACTACTATGCTTGAGTTTACAGAGTTTTTGTTGCCGGATCGACTAGACCACGTTGTAACCCGACCTTTAAACAACGAGAGTTAGTGTAAGTTCGTAAATTTTGTTTTTTGTGATTAAACCAACTCAACATTTGGTTATATAGAGAAGAGTTCGGTTTTTTGAAATTATTTTTGCGTGTTAACCGAACTCATTTATAGAGATATGTTCGGTTGGTTCGCAAACTTCAACGCAACCAAGTTCCCAACCGAACTGCAGGTTAAAAGTAACCAAGTGTTAGACGTTCGGTTGGTTCGCAAACTTTAAATATAGTCGGCAATGTATAAGGTTGAATACCGTGCCGACCCTGTAACTATTGATTTCAAAGATGTAAAGTCGGCACGGTATTCAACCTTATAACCTGCCGACTATATTTTAGTCGGCAAGGTCGACAAAAAAAACCTTGCCGACTTTCGATCCGTTTTGATTCTTCGTTTTTTTTCCACTTCTATATACAAGAAGGGAGAGGCTGGAATCATTTATTCGGTTTCAATCGTTTTTTGCCCATGCACAATTCAAGACCAAGCTACATCACTGAAGCACCAATGCAAGGACAGTCGAACAATTTGTATCTTCTGATTTGCATTATTTGTTGTAAACTCGAGACGAGTTTGATCGTAGCAGGGGAGCCTGAAACGAGACGTATTTAGGGGCATATTAGGCAACTCTTGTTGCTAGTATTTATTCCTAGGTTAGTTTCATTTGTTAGGATTTACTTAGTTTTGTTAGATGATTAGATAAGTTAAAAGAGTCTAGTAAGTTACTGAAACTCTAGAGATAAGTCAATAGACTTATTCATGAGGATATATGGGAGTTGAGTTGTTAGGATAAACTACACATGTATGTGTAGTTCAGGTTTAAGTAGTATTTGTTTCGGTCATTGTTTGGTTTACACCATCGTATGCTTTCTTAAACTCTTGGATTAGTGTATATTTGATCTTGAATTGGAGTGTTTATCTGTTACTTGAAGGTATGGATTCTCCTTGTTTTCAAATCTTTCGTGTGCCATATCATGACAACTAATTTACATAGTAGATGATAAGTAATAAAGCCCTATTTCTCGCCGTTTATCTTGGTTATCTCTATGCGATACCATCGCATTGACACTAGAAAGTCAAACTTTTCTTCACAGAAGGTATCACACGTTTCACGTGAACCTTATCTTCGCATTTCCTCCATTATCACACAACTATCATGACGTCATCGCTTACCTCAATAGTGACACATCAGGGTTGTATATCATGCTTGATACAAATTTCTTTCCGCGTTGTTAGGTGCTCTTAACTAATTCCATATAGGCAATGCGATATTTCGTATCCACAGAAAGAATGTGGTGACCTCTAAACCATTAAGTCAGTAACAAAGATACAAACTAAATATCTTAAGATTGTTGGATAAAGATCTTCGTTGTCGATATCTCAATAATACAACTCGTATGATATCCATCGATTCGTTACAACTCTTTGTAACAACAGTTTTCTTATGTATCTTGAAATACATGTTCTTAGCTCACATTTAATTTACAATTTTGGAACAATGGTCTTCTTCTAGTATTACAACTCTTGAAATACATGTTCTTATCACTGTCATTTCTTTACAATTTTGTAACAATGGTCTCTTCTTCTAGTATTACAACTCCCGTAATACTTGGTTAGCAAAAAACGGAAAAAAAAGAAAAAGAAAAAAGGAATAGAAAGAAATGATCAATCTAAACAAAACTTAAACAAACTAATTGGGCGCATTGAGGCGAGTAATCTCTTTATTAAAGACATTTAATGTCATGTACTTAATGTTGCTATAGTGTATCGAATATGTCTGCAGCGTTCAACTATACTTTTGGTTTTCTTCGCGGCACTCTAGGATCAGCAAACATCAAACGCGAATAGATGTAGCAGAAACTCTTTTTTAACTCTTGAAGACAATATGCAAATTACAAATTTTTCTAGTACTATTTTTTGACTTTAAAATTCCTTTCTGCAATGAAGAATGTGTGGAGTTTATTGGGCCGACCGAGCGAAGCGAGGGAGGTCCTTTATATGGCCACTTTTTTGTAAAATCTAAGTGATCAATTACCACAAAAAGATTGGAAATGGTTAGGGCCGAAAAACCAAAAATGTCCCTCCCTTAGTCCAATTACTATAACTCCTCAGTATCCTATCTTTTCAGGGGTATAATTGGAAAAACAAAATTTTATATGACATATCTAAAAATCCGTGCCTTGGAATTTCTAAAATTTTATCTTGTTAGAAAGGTTATAAAAAACTACGCAACAAGACAAACAACAATATCAAATTTGGAGTTTTTACTTAAAAAATCGGAGATATATATCATTTTAGGCACAAATTTAGAAAATTAAATGTATATCCATTATGCAAACCATCACAAAGGATACATAATACTTTTATGTAGTAAAATATTGGTTTATGCATCAACTACTTTTCCATTGTAACTAATAAAACGATGTACTCCATCCGTTCCAAGAATAATGATACTATCATTTTAGGCACAATTTCGAAAATTGAATGCATAGCCATTATGCAAACCACCACAAAGGATGCATAATACACATCATGCAACCATATTTTAGTTTATGGATCGATTAATTTTCCGCTTTAGAAAAAATAATTCTTTCACATCCCGTTTCAGAAAAATGATACTATCACATCTCGTTTTGGAAAAAGTGATATTTCGTCCGTTTCTGTGAAAAGTGATATTGTTGTTTGGAAAAGTGATATTTTTTCCGTTTCGGAAAAAATGATACTTTTAAACCATTTCGTAAAAGTATCACTTTTCCAAATGGGGCGAAAGTATCACTTTTCAAAAGGGGAGAAAGTATCACTTTTTTCCAAACGGGCTTAAAAACCACTTTTTTTCCAAACGGGAGAAAGTATCACTTTTCCCCAAACGGGGTGAAAGTGTCACTTTTTCGAAACGGGAGAAAGTATCGTCACTTTTTCTTGAACGAGACGAAAATATCACTTTTTTACGAAACGAGATGAAAGTATTACCTTTTCTCGAAATCGGGACGAAAGTAGTCAGACATTCTTCCGGTCAGCCCCTACCGTGGCACCATCGTACTAGTATATAAGTTCAAAGGTGACTTTTGGAGAAATCCTTTCATAAAAAGTCACATCCCTTCATGAAGAGACTCAATTCAAATGAAAATGAAAGGTTACAAATGAATAGACACAGCCATTCACAACTAATTTCAATTTGAACTTCTAATTACGTAAATAATATCCCTATTCAAAAATATTAACGACATTTTTTCACAGCTAAGAGAACGAGGAGATGACTGCACGAGTCTTTCTAAAGAAGCTGCTGCGATGACCAGAATACACCTGAGTTGGCTTTGTATTTTAGTATTTCCAATGAATTTTCATGCCGAGTTGTTTCAATGCTTTTGGTGGTTTCACGTCTTGTGTGAGGTATCATTTATATTCTGGAGTTATTTGGTGTTTGATACTTATATTTTTGGTCTAATTTTTGTCCAACTTAGGGCTTGGTACTTGGAAATAACGTTGACCCGCATTGACTTGCGTTGACTCAGTTAAGTCATGATGTGTCTAAAATTTGGGTTAAATAATACATAATTACTAAAATATATTTATCTTTTGTAACAATGACTAACCGTGTCCTAAACCAATTAAACAAGTGGACCACCCGCCTTGGATCTCCATACACCTTAGAGATTAACGATTAAGATTCCAAAACTTGTTCCATTTTATTCATTCAATCTCTCGCACTTGCAGGGAACCCCATCTGCATTACCTTCTTTTTCTAAAAATCCATGTTCACACAGAAAAATCAAATATCAAAACCATAATCTCCTTTTTTTCTCAAAACCATATGTATGTCCAATTTCTACTGAATTTACCTTGTTTGGATGATCTGATCTCCGGATATGGGTATTTGATTCGGACGACTGGTGATTGTCTTTGTTTTACTGTTATCATTTTAGGTTCATTTTGTTTTTGAAGATAATAACTGAATTGGTGGTATGAAAGTGAGGTTGAATGAAAACAATTGAAAATTGAAATGAAAGAAAGAAGACTGTGATTTTTAATTTGGGGAAGAACATAAAATTAGGGTAAATTGTTAACGGTCATCTAATGACGTTAAGCAATTCACTAATTAATTTATTTTTTATACTCCCTCCGTTCCACTTTACTTGATGTTTAGGGTTTATTTATTGTTCCAAAATAGGTGAGAGTTTCACTGTTTCCCCCAAATTCTCTCTGATTTACCTTGCTTTGGAATCAACACATAAACAATTACTCCAATTTTTAAATATTTCCCATAGAGGATATACACTCTAATCCATAAATATTTGGTACATCCCAAGTAAATTACAATGGGATTGGTAACCTTCCTAGAATCTAGAAACTAAAAGGTAGGTCACTTAAATTTTTTAAAAGGTATTAATATGGGTAGAATTGGAAAAATTTAACTCTCTCACAATGCTCTTAATCATGTGAAAAACTCTACAACATCAAGTAAAATGGAACAGAGGGAGTAATTATTAAACAAAAGTCATGGGTTAACATAGTCAACGCGGATCGACCCGTTTCTAAGTACTAATAAGCCGGATAAAAGTTAGACCAAACATTGATATTGGACAAAATGTAAATATCAAACACCAATTAACCCTAGATTCAGTCAAAGAAAGCTTAAGCAACTGCATATCAGAAGTAATTAAAACAGGAGTATTTCTTTAGTTCAACAAATGTACAACCTGTCTCGAACAATATGATGGTATTTGGCTTAGGGTATGACAAACGAAAATTCAACACAAGATTTATCTTATTTATGCAAACGGCATGCACATTAAAGTTCCAAAATCGAACAGGACAGAAAATAAAGAAAGAAAGAAAAAAAATATTAAAGAAAGATTTGAGCTCCATGAGCATCACTATGGTAGCTGCCATCCAAACTAGGTTGGCACCGCAACCACCACCGACGATTTTCAGAGGCAATAAAGAAGTCGAAACAAACCCAAGAAATTTTTTACAAAATCAATTATTGGATTCTCAGATGTCATGTGTAAACGGACAGGTGAGACGAGAACTCAAATTGTCCTCAACTGCTACATTTGGTTCCTTCCAACCAAAGAGTCCCTTTGGTACGACGGTATGTGTGGGTCGCCCATCAAATCATTATCCCAAGCGATTGATTAATCTGAACAAAACAAATGCAATGGAAATCTGAACAAAACAAGTTTGATAGTAAACACTAGCAAATTAACATATATGGAAGGCCGAGACTTGATAAAGATGTTTTGTTTTCATTAGTTATTATACCTCTCAACATCCATTCCAGTGAAGATGATTTATAGTTCAGAGTTCAGGAACGAAGTACGTACGTAGTACCTACATATATATTATCAGCACGGATCGAGACAATATGCATAAGAATCTCTATGTTCAACTTCTTGTGTATTGATTGGTAACTCGTGTTCTTGAGTCCTTCATTCAATCCTCATGGAATCTACAATGTATAGTAAACTCAAACAGAGAAGCAAAAAAAAAAAAAATCTCTATGTTTTAACGATATTAAGACATTGAAATAAATTAAACTTTAACTGAAATATAAAGTGTAGGAAAGGAGAAAACAAGGACCTGTTGGTATGGTAGTAATTGGAATTTGACTGTGTTGGAAGACGCATGAATCAGCTTTTATTCATTACTGGAACTTTTAAACTCTCAATTCTTCAATAAAGGTAAGAGATTCCTTGAGATTGTACGGTATTGACTCCTTCAATTTGTTGCAGTGGTGGATGGATAATTCCCGGAGAGAAGTGAAGGATCGTAAATCCGGGAGTAACGTTAAAACAGGACAATCACTGAGAACTAATGAGCGGAGAGAATTGCTGGTATTGTTGGAGTTGGAGTTGATTTTTGGACATGAAAATATTTCATTTCGAACATAATAATGACCACCATACTCGTTGATGTGGGTTTTTAGATCATCATCTTCAAGAAAACCTCGAAAGTAAGGACAACCCCGGATCTCTAGCTTTTGAAGACTGGGAGTAATGTTTTGGAGTAGTATGCCCACTGGAATATATATTAGTTTTGGAGAATGTGATATATGAATGGATGTGAGAGAGGTAAGTCTTCCTCCGGTAGCAAAGATTGAGGTTACTGCCATGCTGTTAGTTTCTTTTAAAATCAAACTCTTAAGAGCAGGAAATGAGTTTGGTGTGCTTTTCAAATTTGAGCAATACCTTATTTCTAACATCTCAAGAGAAGAAAATAAATTATAAATTGGAAGCGGCGGAGCAACCCATTCTTGGAGACCTCCCATATGATCCATCTTCAACTGAATCAACAAAGGGAATAGTGATATTGCAGTAGCATTTTTTGTATTACCACCACTACCATTGTTGTTGTAGCTGCTGATACTTTCTTCTTCTTCTTCTTGATGGTAGTAAAATTCTTCACCCAAACACTTGACCAACTCCATAGAGTAAATCTCAAGATACCTAAGACAAGGGAGCATACCCAGCGCTGGTAGCTTCTCACATCTATAGCAACTCTCAATATTTATTTCCACTAAATTCGGAAGGCAACCCATCCATTTCGGAAACTTTAACCCTCTGAAGTGATTTATTCTCAACTTTCTCAGATTAGGGTGAGGTTCAAGACCCTCCAACACCTCATCAGAAGAGGCATTATCAAGAGACAAATCTCGGAGGTTTATCTTATCTTTTAACTTTGCTCTCTCTGCGTCAATACCACCTCTCACGAATTTCAGATTGCGAATCTCTAACACTTGCAGAGAATTTAGATTTGACAACTCCTTGATCCTACTACTATAAGAGATGGTGTCTTCACCGTTCTCCACCACATGGAAAGTAAGAGTTTCAAGGCAAGTAAGAGTTTCAATGCCTCTAGGCGTTTCTTCCTTTTCAAAACCAGAAAAACCAGAATTTTTTGAGATCTTTCAACTTTGGCCAATTTTTTATTTCTTTAGGAAAGGCACAGGAATGATATCCGAAATCCATGAGCTCCAAATTGCAAAGATTGCTGATGCATGACTCAGGTAATTCTTTGATCTTAGTCCATCTAATATCCAGCCTCCTTAATCGTGTCAATGCTCCAACTTCGCTAGGTAATGCTTCTAACTTCTTACAACCTCCAAGCTTCAATTCTCTTAGATCTTTCAAAACCCAATATTTACAGGTAAGGCTACTAAACTTTCGCAGTAACTTGATCTAACGTCTGCAAATTCGTAAGCTGAACGATAGAGTCAGGTAGCATTTGAACATTTGAACACGAAAAGGTTTAGGTGCCTTAATATCTTCATAGACCCAATGCTTACGAGAATCCTTTCTACATGGAAGCACTTATAAAGCACTAGTGTCTGCATATTGTAAAGTTGATTTATTGAAAAATCATGCCAATAATAAAACCAACAATAAGACAGGTCAAGGTACCTCAAATCCCTTAGCCTTCTGCATACAGAGGGTCGAATATCTAGTCGATGCTTATGAAGCAAACAAACAACACGCAGATTCTTGCCATAAAGTAAATGTTTTCCCAAATGGTCATTTTCAAGGGAAAAAATAGACCTAAGTCTTTTGTTTTTTTTCAAGACATGTGAAAATGATTTTGAGGTTTGGTGGTCTAAACTGACCTGCAAACGACGAAACTCAGAAATAGATCCAGCTCCACCAGAATTCACAATCTTGATATCATGAACACCGTTGACGCTCTGTGCAAGGTCATGTACTAAATCATGCATCTTGCATGTTTCTATGTCACCTAACTCATCTAATTTCACATCTTGAAAGAACGAATTGGCAAGTAAACAATGGAAATAATCATTACCAACATCTTCTAATGATATTTGATTTCCACCATGACATGGATCAAGAAACCTTCAGCCATCCATAGCTGAATCAAGGTAGTTCTCTTAATCTCCAAATCCTTTGGAAATATAGAGCAATAAGAAAAGCAAAGCTTCAAATGCGAGGTAATTTATCGAAACTCAACTTTAATATTGATATGATTTTGGTCGTTGCATCTGCCGTAATCAAACCACTATGGTCTCGGATCGACACCCAATCATTCTCAGTGTTATGCAGACGCATAAGATTCCCAAGAACATTTGCTGCAAGTGGCAAACCACTACATTTTCTTGCAATTTCTCTCCTATACATGTCATTTTTAGGAGTCACTAGTACCCCACCCAAAAAAAATGTTTTGGTCTTGATGATAGACCAACAAACACTTTCAGGTAGGGTTTCTAAGATGTAAGGTGGGACAGCACCTCCGACAATAGCTGCAACATTTTTACTACGTGTAGTGACTAAGACCTTAGTTCCATATGCACCCACCGTTAGCAAACCTCTAAGTTTATCCCAGTCTTCGGGATCCTCAGTCCAAACATCATCGAGTACTAATAAATATTTCTTGTTTCTCAACTCTTCTAGAAGTTTATTAGTCAAGACAGTGAAATTTGAATATTCATCACACTTGCTATTTGTGACTGACTCAATTATGTGTGTCACGATTCTTTTGACATCAAAAACATCAGACACACAGACCCAAGCTCTGGTATCAAAGTTTCTTATTATTGAGTCATCTTTGTAGACCATCTGAGCAAGTGGGTCTTTCCTAAACCCACCCATACCCACTATGGATATGACAGAAAAGTTCAAGGACGATGATGATGATGATGACGATGTAGTTAACATATTTATAATGGCTGCCTTATCTTTACCTCTTCCTAACACACTTGATTCATCTACAAAGGACGAAACTAGTCGGTTCTGTTGCACAGTATTTTGATCATAAGTGTAATCATCAGTTGAAATTGTAAACTGAAATTTTTCCATCTCAACAGAAATGTCATCTAGCCTCTTGTTAATTTTTTTGATTTTCTTAGCCATCTTGAAATTAAAGGCAACTGGGTTGGAGGATGAAAAAAATTGATGTACCTTATTTATCTGGCCACGATGCATAGCTTCACAAGAAAACTCGTCCAAAACATCATCAGCATCATACACAACACCTTTGAGCCTTTTTTAACCAAAGCCTCACAACATCAGATTCGACTTGCTGTCTCTCAGCATCAGTTGATACAGCTGCTATTGTCTCTAATGTTCTTTTAAGTTTTGCCAGCTCGTCTTCGACACCCCAAGCCATACCAATCTGTTGAGTAACAACAGAACCCAAATTTTTCAACAATTCAGTTAAACCGGTAACAAGTAACCCTTCCATCGTTATGAGAAAATTCAGCTAAATATAAAGGAGGAAATGAGCCAACAGAATGAAGAATGAATGTATGGTGTTGGTGATATAGGAATTCCCCTATATATTTTATAAAAGATAGAAACTAAAAGGAAACAATTGCATAGCTGTTTGAATGAAAGAATGATGCGTATGGTGGAGTGTTGAAGGAAAAAGGAGAACAAAGTGATGAGAAAGCAAAGGATAAGATAAGATGCTTTTGTCGGTGGAAACTTCGAAACGATTTAAAGTAAGGATGAGATGAGACATGATAATAACTTCATGCTCATGGGGCCAAAGTGTTTCTGGTTTGTATTCCCCATCGCCCAGTTTTAACCTTGTTCATTATTATAAAATTAGTTTCTAACTACCAATTTTTATTTGACCCCATGAAAAATTATCTTTGCGAGTTTTAAATATTTTCGATATTGTTTGCCGCTATCCGGGGGTCCGTGGGGGCGTAGCCCCTCCCGGTTGTGTTCGACCTGACAGAAAATTAAGATTTTACGTTCTGATCGTGGTGGTGAGTAATTTCCTAACGAATTTAAATTTTTTTGTTAAGAGCATGGTTTAATTCATCAATTTACTGCACCTTATACACCTCAACAAAATGATGAGGCTATGAGTTCCAGATATGCTAGTTTCTAGAAAGAGTCCATCAATGATGAAAATAGTTCACTTTTGACTAACAAGATTGGATATATTGTGATTTACCTCCAGTGTAAAGCCTATTGGATGTAAATGGATATTAAAAAGAAAGTTGAATCTTGGATGGTTCCATTGATAAGTTTAAAGCCAAATTAGTTTCTAAGGGTTATAAGAAAAAACATGGATTTGATTACTTTGATCTTTGTTAGAGCATGGCTCTTGTTGAAACCACCAAGCGTTGGTATGTCAAGTTTGGTTGTCATACTTTAGTGACTCAAAACTCATGTTAAGAGTTGCTTGATTATGTACTAGAGTTAAACTTCATATAGGTTCCACTTGAGGTTAGTGATATTTGACTTGAACTGTTTCATTCCCTAACGTATCTTTCAAGTCGTGCATATTGAAAACATAACTGTGAAGCATATTTGAACTCTAGATAGACATAGTATTAAGGAATACAATACGAAGTTTATTGCTTAACCATTAAACTTTGTAGATAAGACATCGCCATAATCATTTGAACGCTATTATGATTATGTATAGGTATGAGGTGAGGATTTCATCCTAGGGAACAATGTTTACATGTGTTCAAAGGAAGTAAGTTCATAAACTTGTTTGTGAACCGAAAAGGAAATTGCCAGGTGTTATTGGTTTGTTATTCATTGCATATCTTATGAACAACCAATATATGTTTCTCCAAAGACTTACCCCATGCTCATCTTTTTGTTGTTTGGTCCTCCACCCAAGATCTGAAATTCTGTGTTTGTGTTTGACAACTCTGGCCCATAAAGCGTCTGGCTCTCTTCCTAATATACACCACCATTTTTGCAAGAGTGATTTGTTCATAACCCTAAGATTTCTGATGCCCAAGCCACCTATCTTCAAAGGTTTGCATACATTCTTCCAACCAACCCAATGGAATTTTTTTACTTCCAAGGACTTATCCCAAAAAACATTCCCCCTTTGGTGAGAGTCTTTCTTTTCCAAGAAGCACTTCTGGCTTTACAGATTCCAATGATCTTATCCCATTTAGAAGTAGTATTAGAATTGTCTCCCAAAGGCATGCCTAAGTAACATGTAGGAAAGCTGCTACAAGAACAACCTAAGATTGCTGCAAGGTCTTCAACATCACCAACACCAAACAAATTGATCAACTTCAGGATCCATGAACACCAAAGTGTGATCTGCAAACTTTAGATGACTTACTAACAACAAAGGAAGATGCTGAAGATAAGAAACCACCCAAAAGCCCATAAACTTCAGCCTTATCAAAAAGCATAGCTAGAACTTCAGAAACAAGAAGAAACAAAAAAGGTGATAGCGGGTCGCCCTGACGTAAGCCTTTCTCTGAAGTAAATTTACCGTAAGAAGTACTGTTGATAAGAATAGAGAAGGGGACTTTCGATATACAACCAAGAATCCAAGTTTTCTAAACTTGAACAAAGCCCATTTTCTGAAGAACCTGTTCAATCTCTCAGCAAGGACTTTTCATATGTCTTTATAAACACTATTAGTAAGACTAATAGGCCTCAGATCCTTGATTTCCTCCACTTGTTACTTCTTTGGGATAAGAGCTAAGAATGTAGATTTTAATCTCCAATCTATAAATCCCGAGCATTCAAAAACCTTAACAACATACATGATATCGTCTTTCATGAAAGACCAACATTTTAGAATACATGAAAACCGGGTCCCAGGGGCTCTTTTCTGACCCAAAAGCTTTAGAGCAGCCAACACTTTTTCTTCTGAAATTGGCCTTTCTAGCCGATCAAGTCTTGGTTCAACTGATATGTATTTGAAAGTCTAACTCTGAGAGAAAAAATTGAGCATCTTCAAGGGACTTAAATCTCCTGAAAAGTGTTCCAATATTTTCTCTTTGATGACCTTCTTATCAGTAACATCCTCATCATTAATTTTCACACAAGAAAATATATTTCTCCTCATTCTAAATTTTGTGATTCTGTGGAAAAAGTTTGTATTTCTGTCCCCATCTTCATTCCACTGAATTCTAGATTTGTGACTTGTCCCTCCAAAACGTCTCTTTCATATCAGCCAACTTTTCGCTTTCTAGCATAAGGTTGTCATGGGTAGCCAACCGAGAGTCAGTAATGTCTTCTTCATCAATATTCTGATCCAACCAACTAATTTCCAGATAGTTCAATTCAGATTTTCTGTTAATTCTACCAAAGCAGCTTTTGTTCCACTCTTTTATCATAATTTTAAGGGCTTGTAGCTTCTTAGCTAGAACATAACCAGCTGGACCAGAGAAAGAATTAGCAAGTGAATGCCACCATTGCCGTATAAGATCCATGAAACCTGGTTCCATAAGCCACATGAACTCGAATCTCCAAGGAGGTGGACCCCAATCTTCCAAATCACAAGAGAGACAAATGGGTTTGTGATCCGAAAGCGATCTGCAAAGAGCTTTAACACCTTTACTAATAAATGTACACACAAATAGATGAGCAATTGATAAAGGGAGACGTACACTTTTGTTGATGGTGGTTTTTAGACAAGGGGTAAAATCGTAAAACCCCATGACCTAGTGGTACCCGCAACACATTAACTAAGAGCATTTAACCCAGGTGTAAATAATTAATAGGGGTATTTTTCAAAATACCTCATTAGGTTTTCAACACGAACCCTAATTCCAAACCAAAGCCGCACACCTTTGCGCACCATGGAACGAATGCCAAACCAAGCCGCACCTGCTGCACCATGGCAAAGACAATGCCAAACCAAGCGCACCTGCACCATGGCAACAATGCCAAACCAAGCCGCACTGCGCACCATGGCAACAATGCCAAACCAAGTCGCACCCCGCGCACCATGGCAACAATGCCAAACCAAGCCACATCTGCGCACCATGGGAACAATGCCAAACAAGCGCGCTCATCGCACCATGGCAACAATGCCAAACCAAGCCGCACTGCGCACCATGGCAACAATGCCAAACCAAGCCGCACCTGCGCACCATGGCATCAATGCCAAATTTCGAAGCCGCTATGCCTTGGCCCATGCCAAATATAAGCGCCCTAGGCTTGCAAGACTTAAACTAGGTCAACATGGCTCGATGCCATTGGCACATGCCAACACGTGCTCGCAAGCCATATTTCCAAGTCGGCCCCATGCCTTTGGCCCACGCCAAATATAGCGCCCAGGGCTGCAAGACTTGCAACTAGGTCAACATGGCCGCACGTGCCATTGGCACATGCCAACACGTGTCGCAAGCCATATTTCCAAGCCGCTATGCCTTTGGCCGCACGCCAAATATAGCGCCCTAGGCTTCACCCAAGACTTGGTAACTAGGTCAACATGGCGCACGTGCCATTGGCACATGCCAACACGTGTCATAAGCCATATTTCCAAGCCCGCTATGCCTTTTGGCCCACGCGAAATATAGCGCCCCTAGGCTTGCAAGACTTGCAACTAGGTCAACATAGCCATGACGTGCCATTGGCACATGCCAACACGTGTCGCAAACCATATTTCCAAGCCACTATGCCTTTGGCCCGCATGAAATATAGCGCCCTAGGCTTGCAAGACTTGCAACTAGGTCAACATGGACACGTGCCATTAGCACATGCCAACACGTGTCGCAAGCCATATTTCCAAGCCGCTCATGCCTTTGGCCCACGCCAAATATAGCGTAGGAATGCAAGACTTGCAACTAGGTCAACATGGCCGCACGTGCCATTGCACATGCCAACGTGTCGCAAGCCATATTTCCAAGCCACTATGCCTTTGGCCCACGCCAAATATAGCGCCCTAGGCTTGCAAGACTTGCAAATAGGTCAACATGGCCATATCGTGCCATTGGCACATGCCAACACGTGTCGCAAGCCATATTTCCAAGCCGCTATGCCTTTGTCCCACGCCAAATATAGCGCCCTAGGCTTGCAAGACTTGCAACTAGGTCAACATGGCCAAGCGTGCCATTGGCACATGCCAACACGTGTCGCAAAGCCATATTTCCAAGCCGATATGCCTTTGGCCCACGCCAAATATAGCGCCCTAGGCTTGCAAGACTTGCAACTAGGTCAACATGGCCCGCGTGCCATTGGCACATGCCAACACGGTCGCAAGCCATATTTCAAGCCGCTATGCCTTTGGCCCACGCCAAATATAGCGCCACCCAGGCTTGCAAGACTTGCAACTAGTCAACATGGCCGTCGTGCCATTGGCACATGCCAACACGTATCGCAAGCCATATTTCCAAGTCGCTATGCCTTTGGCCCACGCCAAATATAAGCCCTAGGGCTTGCAAGACTTGCAACTAGGTCAACATAGCCGCACGTGCCATTGGCACATGCCAACACGTGTCGTAAGCCATACTTCAAGCCGCTATGCCTTTGGCCCACCAAATATAGCGCCCTAGGCTTGCAAGACTTGCAACTAGGTCAACATGGCCCCGCACATGCCATTGGCACATGCCAAACTCACACGCTCTTTGGTAGCCTAACTTGCAAACCGTGCAACCTACCACCATGCCATTGGCACATGCCAAACACACACGCTGGTAGCCTAACTTGCAAACCGTGCAACCTACCACCAAGGCTTTCCGCACATGCCATTGGCACATGTCAAACACACACGCTGGTAGCCTAACTTGCAACCGTGCAACCTACCACCAAGGCATTCCGCACATGCCAATGGCACATGGCACACGCGCCACACTAGCGCGCCACTTGCACTCAAGATGCAACCAACACTCAGGAGACATCAACACAAACTGGGGATGCTTCTTTAGGGTTTTGGTTTGGCGGTCACAAAGATGCAGCGTACACTTACGCTCACATTAAGAAAGCGTGAAAAGGAATAAAGCGGTCAAATAAAAGAGGGAAATAATGGTGAAAAAACGTTTTCACCCATTAAACCATCGGTTACCACCTCCTCCCATTATTTCACCCTTTACTCTCTTCCTTCATGAGTCCAGTGCGTTTCAATCTCGACTTGTATAAATAGGTCTTACTGTTTCCACCGGACAAGAAGTCTCGGTCAGGAGAAAAATACTACACTCTCGGAAAGGCAACTTTTCAAGCTCTCCCAAAAGCTTTCATCTCTTGCAAGCTTCCCAAGCTTCTACTTTCTGATACAATTCGAGACGCTACTCTCTTAGAATTATTCTGGTCTCAACACCTTCCTTTGCTTCCCTCCCCAAATCAACCCTTCTCCTCCACTTTGTGACCAAAACAAGTCCTGAACGGCCATTTCTTGGTTTAGGCCGGACTTGTACGGTTGATCTCTCGAATCTATAAAGTGCTCACGTGCGGACATTTGTTTAGGGTTTGAACCAGTTTCTCACTCACCTCCGAATTTACCGAAATCTGGTAAAAACCATTTTTACCCATAAACAACTTTATACTCGGAAGTCCAACTTTAAGAAGGCTATTATTGGGGTGTCACATTCCATTAGAGAGGCGTCACCTAATAGGACAAAAACGGGTCACTCATAAGTAATATCAAAAACCCCTTATCTCAAATAATTTTGTAATGACCAAATAACCCTTATTTAGTTAAATTTAATTAGATAATAATTAAATTAATGAATTTTGTTATGTACTTAGTGAATTAAGGACAAAGTTTTTATTTGGAAGAAAAACTAGAGGAGAAAAAAGAAAATTTTTGAGATTTATTTCAAAACCTAGATTTTGATTCACTCAACCAAAACAAATGAAACAAGTCATCAACAAAGTGAAGAACTAATGGTTGAAAATCAACAGGTATGCCTCTAAACTATCTCCCATGAGTTCAATTTCGCACAAAATTAGCTAAAGTACGTTAAAAAAAAATCAATTTTTTCGACTTTCATGGGATATTACGGTTGGGTTGAGCTTCGTATCCAACCGTAATCCATATTTACGGTTAGTTTTGGATGAACTCCAAATCGTAACTGGTTTTCAATATGACAAAAGATTAATTACGGTTGGTAAAGTGGCATGAAAAACCCAACCGTAACTCATTACGGCTAGGTTTATCCTATAAAAAACCAAAACGTAACCAATTACGGTTGGAAAATTCAGTCCGAACCTAGCCATCACAACATGCAAATCAAATTTTACGGTTTGAATAAACCTAGCCGTAAGTTTTTCATAAACTAAAATTACAGTTTGAAAAGCAGTTCCTAACCTAGCCGTAACACTTTGAGGAACACAAGTGATACCCTAATTTCACTTCGATTTCATTCAATCTAACCTATTTTAAGCACAAAACGAGTAAACATAGATGGGTTTGTTCGATTATTACCTAACATACACCATGGAAAGTGAGAAGGAAAGTGAAGTTGGAGGATTCTTGTGGGAGAGGAAGAGAAGAAAGATGAGAAGAGGAGCAGTTTTTTTCTTGAATTAGAATAGAAAAGATTAGGTTTTTAAGTTTTTATTTAGTTAAAGGGTAATCTAGATATTTTGTATTTGTATTAGGATATCCCATAACCACTTTTTGGACACTAAGAATCCAAGTGAAGCCCCTCTATTGGAAGGTGACGCCCCAATAATAGCCTTCAACTTTAATGTATATTGAATTAATATCACATTTACTCTCTGCTAGAGGACTTCAAATTATGTTGGTCTTTAAACGTACAAACGAACACAGGGGAACTCCCGGCTCCTTGGTTATGTGACTTAATTTGGTACTTATTTTCTTGGCCATCTTCTGTTTATGGCCTCTCTATCTTTGTTTTAATAATAAATTTCACTCCAATAATACGGATCAACAGTAACTCATGGTTAATATATACAAAGGATACCGCTGTAATACGAATTTTCTACTTTGCTCAATTTATGAACATGAAAATCTGCCACAAGGATGGATGGTATAGCAACAATGCAACATCTTATTTATTTTCGGTTTACTCAAACATCTCAAAATTGAGATGAACAACAACGTATCAAACCTATAACGACTCCTGCTAGAGACCATGAAATAGATAATATTAACAATTGGGATTGAAAATTAATGAAAGACCAGACGAAGAGCTTGTGAGAGAGTTGGAGTGAATGAGTATATATGCGACTGATGCAGCCTCATGCATTCTGTAGGCTGTAGGATTACAATGACTCGTGTCAAGTTCATCGCAACAAAATGGGAAACGTAAATCAGCAAAAAATTTGTTTTATATGCCTCCCGACGCAAACGGTTACCCACAGTTACCTACTATCGGTTACAAATACTCTGAGATTTAGTAATTGGCAGACCATAGAATCTTGGTAATCTCATTCCGTGGAATTACCCGTTTAGGAAGGAATATTTCCCGGACCTCTCGGCACAAGTCTCTGACATATTCAACTTGCAAACAAAAGGAATATTTAGTTTTGACTTTTGAGCAACAATTTTCATTTGTCAATTATAAAAAATGAAAATTTCCGAGGAACTCTCTCTTTTAGAAACCCATCATTAAAATAGTCTATACCTATAGCCCAAAACATAAGATGTACGGTTAAGATTATTAGCTTTAGATAAAATTTATATTTTACAGTTTTATGACTAAACTACCCTTTATCTATTATCTATTATTGATAAATTAAAAAAAAATGGTTAGTTTATGGTCAATTACGAGTGAGCGTCTTTGTGGGGGTAATTTTTTTTTTTTTTTTTTGAAGGAATGAGGAGCATGAAAGCTCCAAACTTCATTGATTAATAAAATATAATTACATAACATTCAAATACATCCATGAATCGAAATACATGATTAGTACAATAATTTTGAAACGAAGAAAATCGAAAACAAAAATCGCACCAAATATATGTAAACCGACATAGGAATTGAAATCTTGAATGGTTTATCACCATTTTGTTGGATACACTCCGAGAAGATATGATGCTTCCATAAAAGTAATATACCCAAATTCAACATCGATTTATGTAATCTCTGTTCATCACGTCAAAGTAAATGTGGTCGTAGGAAAGATTGAATGAAATCGAAGCCCCTCGAGGTATGAGAAATCGTAATGGCACAAACTTGCCATACGTATTAGAAATAAAAAACATACTACAATATCAATTGCTATAATGCAATTTGTTTTATTTAAGTATATATTATATAAGTAATTCTACCTGAATCTTAAACTAAATTAAAATCGAATGAGAAAATAAGAAGATAGTTTTCAAAATTCAATGGAGAAGATGAAGATAGCGCTAATGGATGAAGATAACTACTATTGGGAAGGAGATAACTGTTTATGTTAAAAGATAAAGTTGCAGAGCAAAATAAGGAGACAGAAAGTGAGAGTGTAGACAATTGATTAGTATTTGTGGGGGTAATGGAAGAAAGATAATTACCAAAATTTACGGGTTCATTAATTTGACTAACAAATTTATTGAAGATATTTACCAAATTTTATGTGCATTATTTTCGGTAATAGACGATTTTATAGATTTAAATTTCCACTTTTGCTCTCTCAAAAAATCCTTCCACTTTTAACTCCCTATCCGAACAAAATTCTTGTTACGATTTTTTTCTTCTCTCTCAAAACTCTTTTCTAGCTAGCTAATAAAATTCGTAGCCTGTAACACTATCGATGGTGTTACTACTGTGTGCATGGATCTGATCTTTAATGAAGAAGGCCACATTATCCAATGAATGATGATCTTTTAGTGAAGAGTTCTAGAAATGTTTTTTTTATCGCAATTGTTTGAAAGCCCCTTGTGCAGAAACTATTCATCGTTTGAGCAAATTAAAGATTTTTGTTATAGGGAAAGCTAATATTACATGGGGAAAGCTGACTTTGGATCAAACAGTGTTGACTATGAGTCAAATGGGGTGGAAATAGAAAATTTACCATAAAAACGCGTTTTCCAGAATAATGAGTGATCCGGAACGATTGATCCAGAATAATTCTGTGATGACGATCTTAAATTTAACAATGTAAAGATTCCCTTCTTATATTCGTCAGTGATTAACAAACAGAGCTCGAAGTACACCTTAGTTACCAATTAAGATGAAGATTATCAAACTTGGTTATAATTTATTTTCATTGATATATTATTAAGTTGATTAAGCTCTACGGGTATTACCAATTAAGATGAAGATTATCAAACTTGATTAAAATCAATTTTCGTTGATATATTATTAAGTTGATTAAGCTGTACGGGTAAGTATGAATCGTGTTCGTTAGTTGTATGAAAGAAATTAATTAAACTAGATGACCGCTGCCACGGTGGGAAGGCCGACCGAAAAAAGAATGTAAAATCAAGATATTCATAACTTTTCATTTCCTACCGTAATACTCATACAGATATTTCTATGGGACAAAGAATATCTCTCAAACATGATTTAGTGATCAAATTCTATATTAGAATCCCAACGGAATCATGTTAATTAGTTCGTTCTAAGTCAAGCAAAACCATTTATGCACATTCAAATCGTTAATCAGTTTGGCGAAGTACATCACGAAATTAATCTGTACGCAGACACTAAGGCATATACTCTAAATAAGCTTCAGTTGACGATGATAATATATATGTCAATTCATGCACACAAAAGATATACATACATTTTGCGGATTCCATATGCATGCAGTGGGACAAAGTTCTGTAAAATACATCTAGTTTTAAAGAGAATATACATGTATCTGGGGCACGCAATTCTAATGGCTAGAATAATTATTTCATTCGGCAACACAATCATAAAACTTCAAGGTAAATGAATATGCATTACTATTCATGCAATCACATAAAGAAGCGTTCATCAATTATAATTCTAAGAAAACCGAAAATACATAAACGTACTAGTCTTTAATATTATCTGCCTTCACCCATCTTCAGTTGTATTGCAACTCCATAACCAGATTTATCTTTATCAGCACCACTCTCCTTACTGCAATTTCACTTACACCTGCAACAACAACACCAACTTTGCCTCAAGCCATTTCAACTGCACCAAACCCTGCAATTACTTCAACTCCATTTAGACTCACCAATACCACAGCTTGTTGCAGTAACATCTTCATGGAAGCACCAACACATCCAAGACCGTTGCAGTACCACCAACTCCATCCCCTTGATCTTGAAATCAAAACATACCCTTCAGTTCTCCATGTGCAATTCATTGACCCTCATTAAGTCTTACACATTCAACTAATCCACTCCAACTCAAATGCAACAACACCATCTTCCCTTCCATTGTACAACAGTTACAACTACCACCTGCGGATGCGAATTCTTCTTCTTGTTCAAAACTTGCATCAGATGTTTCCTCATCGATTCTCAAAACTAACCAGAAATACCACCATCTTTGATTCAACTCTTTAATTCTCCACCATCTGACTTCTTCTTGATTCGGCGACAGAATAAAATCACCATGAGTCAAACACCAAAGACAATAGTCATTCTCTGCAAACTAACTTTTCAAACTCTTGACCCATGATTACCCATTCCTCCATGAGAAAAAATTCCAGATCTACTTTATCATCCTCATCAATTTCATCTTCTCGATTCAACATCAACGCCCATTTCTACATCTCAAATCTGACCAACATCAAAACCTAACTTCAATTTATCATCTCAAATTCACAACGCCTTCAAAACCAATGCACTTTGAATCCTTGTTGTTCTCGCTTTTAATACCCTCTTAAACCAAACCCATCTCATGTTTAATCTCTTTGATGGAACCACCTCTTTCTCTATTAATGGCAGTGAGATGAATTAATTTTATTATCTCCACAATTTCTTGACCTAAATTATCTTGTTTCCTTGAGTCAGAATCAGCTATTGAGAATAACACCACCGTTACTTAATGCAGGATCGATCTTCTCTTATTTCAATCTCGAAGCCTCCAATTCATCTCTAGTTGATAAAGATCGTTGTTCTCAGAAGAAATCGATAGGAAGAAGCAGAAGAAAGAAAGGGAAAAAAAAGAAGAAGAAAAAAATTTAAATTTGGAGGTGGTCGGGTTCGACCCTCTAACCTCTACCTCGTTTTTTTTACCAAACCACCCCCAACAATTAATATATTTCCAACCTCCGTGTCCTTTTTTCAATCTGACAAAGTTACTCCATTACCCTTCAGATTTTATTGTATTTACGCCAATTTCAGAGGTGATTGAAAGTGTGGAAGGTTACTTTAGTCCTTTCATTGTTGATTGAAATCTGTTTGGGACACCAAAATCCAATCTTTTTCTTCAAATTGGAAAAAAAAAATCATGAGCCATAATGACACAAAGTCATACCATATAGAGTCCTCTCGCTTAACAAATTGACTAACTATCACTGCATAGATAAAAAAATAAATAAAAAAAATCACTGCATAGATTAAGTTTAGACATTAAAAAAAAAAAAAAAAAAACGTTACTGCTGCCATGAAAATCGTTAACGAGGAGCTGGTGATGTCGGTGGTAACATGAAAGAGAAAGCAAGAAAATGATAATGGAAATTTTAGTTCACAGTGTGGTTTCTTTTGGTTCCAAAAAAATTGATCCTAATTATTTATCTTCTTCATGTTCATGGAGAACACGATTAATGAGATTTAATCTAAATATAAATCTCCTGCTAGATTTGTAATTTTGTTTCGAAGTATTTAGAGAACTAATGGAGCCCAATCCCACTAGTGAATCTGTCAATAGGACATGTATTTGACTCTACCCTTGATGGAAATATGGGAGTTTTTTAGTCTCTCTGATTTGTCAAAGATCTTAATCAACGAATCTAATCGCGGTCGGGATGGGAAACAAAGTAAACGCAATAAGCAGATATGTACTGAAGTAAACGCAATAAGTAAACAAATCTATTCATCCCCATATTGACTTTGGGTCAACTCAATTTTACCAAAGTCAGCTTTCCCCCGATCACTTTTAGCTTTCCCTATAACAAAAATCAAATTAAAGTGGCTACATACTTCAACATTACGACTTCTTATTGATTGAACCACTAAATAATACAGAGAACTAATGGAGTCATTACCACTTCTTTAATTTATTTTTCAAGTGATTGTGTGATTATCCTTGCTTCTTTATCATGTTTATTACTATTGTCTTAGCTCAAACCGAATGTGTTTTAGCGTCTTCTTAGCTCAAATGGTGAGCACATGGTTTTAGCCATGTAGATGTGGGTTCAATTCCCGTAAGCAATTTTGATGTGTTTTCAGTGTTCCTATCCATAAAACTATTAAAATTTATTTTTAATCTAATTTTGAAGTGAAAAATTCTTTTATCACTCGCAAAAGATCTGTGATAATTGTGTTCTTTTGTATAAAAAATACTGTGATAAGTGGGATTTTTTTACAAAACAGGTTCCAGCTTGCGGAAAATTGCAATTATCACCCCATGACAGAAATTCAAAGAAAAAGATACAATTATCACCAACTAAAAGGATAACAACTTCGTGTGCGATACTGAATATTCAAGTTTCACTTCAAGTAAGCGTTACTAAAATTGTTTACACATGGTGAGACGCAACTGATGATAATGGATGTTATCACTTGCAAAAAATAATCGAAGTTATCACTTATAAAAATCAGTCGTGATTAATGAAACGGTTATTTAACGTTTGGTACCCAGCAAGTGTCCAACACCTAGATTTGGTACCAAATATTTCAAATATTAACGGTTGGTACCTTGACTAGTCAAAAATCGTTAAGACTAACAGTTGACTGCTAAATAGAAAATTTGACTAATTTTTATTTTCTTTTATTTAATTATCATCTTTATTTTTTTTTTGAGTTTACAAATTTACCCCCTTCTGATCTTTATCTTCTTCACCTTCTTCTATCGTGCTTCCCTAAAGAGAAACCTTACTCACTGTGTTACAGCCGATGGAAGCGAAATCTTCGCTTCGCTGCAAAATCCAAATCTAAAATGTAAAAAAGAAAAAGCAGATTCAGGGAGAGCAAGAAAGAAGATCTTTATCACCTTCACTAACTATTAGATTTATGATAAGAGTAAGGATCAGAGATAATAAAAGAGAGACAAGAGATTAAAGTGGTTCGGTCACTCGACCTACATCCACGATGAAACCCGGAGTGAGGGATGATTTGTTATTGATCAACAAGAGTACATCTTTGAGATGATTTTACATCAACTTAATGCATCCTATTTATAGATTGATAGGAGAATTGGTAAACCTAGAAACATAATAGGGAAGCTTATCTTGACTAGGTAAGTACCGCACATATCTAGCTAGATTACAGGATCTTACAAACTGACTTGATCCTCTTTTATATAGGTGCTTTGACCAAATAGTCGCCTCGATTCTTTTCATGACAACTTCAGCTGCTTGTGCACGGCTGATATACTCTAATACTAACAAACCCCAGATCATCAAATCAATCTTCTTCACATTCACTTATCCTTTAAACTTTTTTTTTTCATTTTTAATTTTATGATTTTCGGTACTTTTTGTATTCAAGGCCGGGTATTATTTATTTCAAATTAGTTTTCTGATTTTGGTTTGGAGATTAAAGGAAATCCCACTTTGCAGGATGATGTGGGTAAGATTGAAGACGCCATTGATGGCATTTTTTCTTTCCCCTTAAGAGCTTTACTCGAGAGTGTTTTCTCAGAGCAGCATATATTGTTATAAGTAACCAGATAGAACAATGAAAAAAATGAAAGAGACTCTGATTTTCATTTCTGGTTTTAGAATAAAATAAATAGATGAGCAGATTTTTTATGGGATTTTTATGGCTCTTAATTAGGGTGATTTTTGTACCGTAGGATCGTAGAAACAAAATTGATTTCATTATCTGCGAGGTGGAAATCCTATACAAATTGTTGTCTTACAAAAACCGGCTAGTTCAGTCAGTCCAATATTAAGATTTTCTTTCAGTTTGTACGGTTCAAATCAGTCCTAATTCAAAACTCTTTTCGTTCTTGTAAGTATCTCCACAGCAACAAGGACCATCGTTGTCAAAGAGGGACCTTATCATAACTATGGTTATCAAATGGCGGTGGTGGATTTGATGAACTTATAATGATGCAGAAGTTCAAAATTCTAATGAGCAAGATGGGGAAGAAGACTAATGTAGTTTTCAAAGGGTGTCTTTTTTGGACCGTCGGATTAAGGGTAATTTTGGATTTTTACAAAATAATTAATTATATAATTATTTAATAAAACTATTTATTCGCTAAGTCAATGCTTCAAAAAAAATTGCAAAGTCAACTGTGGTCTTGACATTTTTTAACTGGTCAAGGTATCAACCGTTAATATTTGAAATGTTGGGTACCAAAGCTAGGTATTGGACATTTGCTGGGTACCAAACGTTAAATAACCCTTAATGAAAATGCAATTTTCATCTAGCTAGATTGACGGTGGTATTAATAAAAAAATCAAGAAATTTAAGTGCATGGTCACCTGAGTGAATTTAGGGATTTTCTGGTTACAGGAAAACTAAAAACGGGAGAGATTTACGGATGCACGAGAGTGAATTTAGGAAATTTCTTTATATTGGAATATTGACTTTTTTACGGTTATTTTCTTTTCAATTTTTTTTTAATACGATATACACAGTTTCCCTATTCTAATGCAAGGCTAATCATGTAATCTAGTACAACAAAAAATTAAATATGGGTTTTACATACAAGCTTTCTTAATGATGGGTTTCATATATAAGAAAAACTAAAAATGGGCTAGAAATATTTTTTCCCCATTATAAAAACATACTGCATCCGTATGTAAATGACATACTGTTTTTGTTATTTTATACATCCATGCATAGGATAAGAGTTAGTCATTGACATCGAAAAGTATAAAAAATAATAAAATACATGAGAGATGGTTAATTGTATTGGAGAACCCATTTGTAGAGAAAGAAATTCAAAAAATCATGAATAATTGCATTCTCGAATGCATACAACCATCCTCTCTCATGTATTTTATCATATACAAAACCGACTCAATATAAATAGTTAACATAGGGGGCTATAAGAAATCAACGGAATGAAGATAAGACAAAGTTACATTTCAACAATTAGCATCGTAACCAGATGTATATATTTTGCTCTTCACTTATAGTGCACTCCAATATCTAAAACCTTCTTTTAGTATAGCTTATGTAACAAACCTTTACCGAAAACATACAATCATGTCAAAAAGCAATAACACAAGGTCAAAACTGAAACAACGTGACTCCAAGAGTTTTTAAAAAGGCATTACTGAAGAAACAATGCTTCATATAATAGGTTTGAAAGGAAAACTTGGTATGACTAACTCATGTCATGTGCATGTCTGGACGGTATGGAAAATCGTCACAAGTTATAATTATACAAATTGAAAATAAGATACCAGTACATCTGGGATGGTCACCTATTTGGATTTCCAGGGAAATTAACACCCCTTGTATACTACTCGCGTGCGTACGACAGATCTCTATTTTTCATTTTTATTTTAAAAGAAAATGATCGTGGCTTGGTTAAAAAGAAAACCAGAAATTTACATTTTGTCTTTGTTGCTATTCCGCATTACATCCTTTCGCATGTTTATATTTTTATACGGTAATAAGCTATTATAAATTACGATAAAAAAAATAATACAATCAAATCACGGAAACAAATTATACGACATAAAAATTACAATCTTTTCCCCTATTAGATGCAAATGACGACTCGATATTCGGCCATTCTTTTATGGACCATACAAAATCCTTGACAAAAAATATCGTATCAATAGATGAGACTCATGCGAGCACAGTTTATAAAATCTTACGACTCTGAATTCTTATAATTAGCTATAAAATGTTTCCAAACGAACTAAATCCCAATTATGAATCATATTTACTCACATTTTGACTCGTGTGATTGGCACCGATTTCTAAATGATCTAAATCCAAACTATGAATGAAATCTACTCACATTTTGACTCATACCGTTTCAAGTGATATTTATTGAAAATAAACTTTTGGAGACATTTTGACGCGCTCGAGTGCATAAGATTCGAACTCAAGATTTATATCCGCTTAATTAAGTGCCCAACCACTGATCTGGATTCTAAATTGTGCTATTAGTCATCATTACTCATATCGATAATATTAATAATATATATTTAAGCTTATTAATCTATGGCTCAGATATGTACATGTCAATATCGAGTCTTTGATTAGTGATTCAACATACGACACGATTCTTAAAAATGAAAATCAATCTGCAATGTGATTCATGATTTACCAACCTTGCATGAAAGACTCTCAACTCGTTCAAGTTCCATAATTGAATATATGCCATATGTAGTAGTGTTTTAAAAACCGGATCGGACCGGCGGTTGGACCCGAGAATCCCGTGATCCGAGTAAGGAAAAGTGCAGTTCAACACGGATCCACTAATGTGTTAAAAACCAGAAAAATCGGGTGACACTTAGGGTTCAACCAAGACCCATACGACCAGTCCGATTTTAAACTGGTTTTCTCAAGTGACCCAGTACATTCTGTGCACCACAGAGCAATAATTGTTAGGGAATAAATCCAAAAAGAAAAAAATCAAACGAAGAACAACCTGTTACCTGTGCAAGTATTACAGAGTATGGTATGATTTAACCATTTAGTCAATCACAACCCAAATTAGAACCAATTAATTTTCTTCACTCCATTAAAATCCCGGCGACCCAGATTTTCATACAATTTTTTTTATTAATTTACTAATTGAAACTAAAGAAAATAACCGGAAGAGGTGAAGATTGAAATGAATAGGCAAATATACAAAAATTATAGATCTCTATTTCATTATTTGAGACAAAAATGGAGTAAAATATAGTAATGGTTAAGCAAAATACAGTATTGAATTTGAAGATAGAATAAGGAAAGAAGGAGAAAGATAGAGAAGAGGAAGCTTAATTCGCTAGAAATTCTTTAGCTTTTACGTTTTTAAAGGCCCCACTTTTTGGGCTTTACTGCCTCCTGAGCATACACAGTCCAATATTAGACATTGTTGTAACTTCTATGAAACAAAAATGACTGAAGAGATTTGAAGGTGCATCTAAACCACTATACCACGTCCACTTGGATGACTAATATTGTATATATTATTAATATCATCATATTAAGTTTATTTTTTTTTTTAAATAACTCTCAAATATGCATAAAAAATATTCTATGTCCTTATAAATAATAATTATTTATTATAATAGATACCTGAATTTTGAAGAATGAACTCACATTTATAAATCGAATTATACACGTATATATGCTGCGTTCCCTGAATTACGTCTTGCCCGTGAATCACGTCCGTTGACCGACTTAATTTTGGACCGAATTCGGGTTTTACAAAACCGTATAATACTAAATACGTTTGTCGTTAAAATCGTTTGCTGAATCCTGAATTGCTAACTAGGGTAAAGAGAGACGGGAGGCAGAAGAATAGTTACGGCCGTTTTAGGGGAGAATAAAGTTATGACTTTATGTTTAAACCTTAGAGCTTCTCCAATGGAATGTATGTGAAGATAAATGTCTAAGTCCACATAGGATAGACATTCATTTTCCCTAAAAATCTTCTCCAACCCAACTTTTTAAATCAATGTGAAGATGACATGGCTTAATTTTTGTTAGACATTGTCCAAGGTGAATGTCAAGTTTTAGACATTCACCTTGACAAGTCAATAAGCTATCCTAGTAAGCTTTTGCTTCCTAAAATTAATTCAATATATTAAATAGCCCAATAAAATCTAAAATTTACTAAAAATAAAAAATGCATTTAATTCATAAAAAATCCACGAAATTGGTTAAAAAGACCAAAATCAATAATTCTTGGGTGAAAAAGACATTTAGATTTTGATATTGTTTAAATGGACAAAATACAAAAATAGCCAGGATGTAAACAGTTTCATCCTACCCATTTTCAAATTCTTTTTCTTATTTTTAATTTACATCAGGATGCATCCAGTTTCATCCTCGCTATTTTTTAAGTTTAAGCCAGGATGAATCCAGTTTTATCCTTGCTATTTTTTTTGTGTCCATTTCACCCATAATAATTTTTACTCGTCCATTTGAACCATGTTTTAAATTTTTTTGGACAAATGACCCATTTTCCGTAAAAAATCACCAACAACACCATTGGAGATGAAATGTTTTTTCTCCCTAAATTTAAGGAAAAATCTGAATGAGGATGTCTTGTTTGGGTTGCCACCTAGGAAACACACACAACCACCATTGGAGAAGCTCTTAGGGTTTTGTCGGTCAGAGCAAATGGAAGGAGCAAATGTCTACAAAGCCCCTAAATCACGTTTAACCAATTAAACACCAGCTATATCTTACGCCATATTTAGCTTAATCTGTATATTCATTGACCCAGTCAACCCACTGGTTGAACCACTGGTCAGCCCAGATAAACCAGACCCAGTAAGCTTGCCGGTTCAACAGCCGGTCTGGTTTTCAAAACATTGATATGCAGTATAGTTGGTCCTCATTTACCTAGCGGAAAATATAGGTACACTGAGAGTATAAAATTGTGAGTTATGCAGCTTGAAATAATTAAACAGAATACAACCAACTAGACGACACAAACATTGCGGGCTAAATTAATTTGTTATTAATATAATTATCACTATTATCATTAAGTTGTTGTGTATTATCTTTAAATATAAATGTAACCAAGAATCCATGCGGCGGTAACCATGTTATAAGGTAAGTTCATTAGTTTCCTTAAAAGGGACACGAAAGAGCATGATAATCCTGATAGACTTCAAGAAAATATCATAGTTTATTTTTGGTTTACTCCAGCATCTCGAAGGCAGAATACGACTTATAATGATTTCAAACTAATGACTCCTATTAGAGACCACGAAATAGATAATGCGAACATACAAGATCAAAGATGAAAGACCGCCAGATGAATAGAACTTTAGAGTGTTTTGAGTGAATGTGAATATACGTGACTGATGCAACTAACATTTTATAGGTTTGGAAGGGTTACAATGAGTAGAATTCATGTCAAGTGCATGTGAATAGCATCATAAACCAACCGAAGTTTTGTTTAGCCGGACACCAGATGCAAACAGTTACTCAAAGCTGCCTATCGGTTATAAAAAACTTCAAAATTGGCCATACAATTTTGGTGATTCCACTCGTTAAATATAATGTTTCAGACCCCTAATCAAATCGGAAAATGGGTCATTTGTCCAAAAAAATTTAAAACATGGTTCAAATGGACGAGTAAAAATTATTATGGGTGAAATGGACACAAAAAAAATAGCAAGAATGAAACTGGATTCATCCTGCCTTAAACTTAAAAAATAGCGAGGATGAAACTGGATCTCATCACGATGTAAATTAAAAATAAGAAAAAGAATTTGAAAATGGGTAGGATAACTTGGTTACATCCTGTCTCATTTTTATATTTTTGTCTATTTAAACAGTATCAAAATCTAAATGTCTTTTTCACCCAGGAATTGTTAATTTTGGTCTTTTTAACCAATTTTGTGTAATCAAATTACCATGGTCAGTGTGGGAAATGGAAACTGACGGCACCAGCTTTATACAAATTCAAAACAGACCGCTTGAAAAACCACCTTGAGACACCAAATCAAAAATTCTGCTTTAGTTGATTAGCATGCAAGAAATGCACCATTCCCAAAAATGGATACCGTGAACCACAGTTTCCACGCTGACATGTGTCGACAAGAAAATTTTTGATGAGACGTTTTTTTTGAAGGGACACGAATGACAAATGATATGTTGACACATGTCTTTTTATTAATTGATTCCCATGAATTATATTTCCAAAAATACAAACACCAATTAAAATATTCAATATCCTTTCCAAAAGCATATCATTTGTCCTCCATGCCCCTTTCAAAAACCGCCCCATCAAAAATTTACTATGTCACAACCGGCTCATTTCAAAAGTTTTACGTTTCTTCAGATAACCACATCCAACGGTTACCAATAAGGATGGGTTCCTAAGCTAATTTATTTGCCGGTATGTTGTCTCAAGATTCGAAATATGGTGATCAATCATTCTCCGCCATTTTCCTAGGACCATACGTATGGTATCAATTGATCGGAAACTCTCAACTAACTCTTAGCAAAATGATTTTTGGCTAGCCGTATAACTAACTCTTACGTGTTGCAAAGATATTGATTTATACATTTAGCCCGGGACCCACCAAGGGTTGCAAGGGTTCAGTATTCCATATCCAGGGTTTATATGAACTCAATCAATAGTTAAGATTTAATTAGGCTTAGTTTTTGGGTAAATTACGTGTCTTGTGAGAGTAAATATTTATGATGAAATTCTAATTCTATTTAATAGGGGAAAAATATAAACTTGATGGAATAAAATGCATCAAATACATTATTTTATTTTTGATAGCATGAAAAACAATGTAAATTTCTATCTCCAATTTAATTAAAACGTTTTATAACTTAATCTTCACTTAAAAATGATACAAAATCATTTAAAATGCAAAACAAAAATTGAGCAACCTTCAACTGCCTAACTGCCTATATGGCAGAATTTTTACTAATTTACCTCCACTTGAGAAAAATTTCGGCTCCGTGAATTACAGTATGCGCTAATGCTAGTTTTCTTTTTCTTTTTTCTTTTAAGCATGAAGTCACGCTTATGCTAGTTGATCGGGGCTTGATTCCGGAAAAAATCTCGTGAGAGACGGCCCCATTGGCCCGCTGAAGAATATTACCCATTGTGGGTCCCACTGAGGTTGTGTTAGAAACCGGATGCTAAAATAGATGGAACTTGTCGTGGGTAGGATATGGGGGTGTGTTGATATGCCCGAAACTGCGGCTGCCATGTACCGCCCCGGTCCGAAGGAGGCCATGGGCCTTGAAACAACCTGTCATGAGCTAGCCCGGCTGCAGAATAATTATAAAGTGGGCGGACCGGGTTTTTGTTCAAATATTGGAGTCCGGCTTTGTGCTGTTTAGTTACCCGGCCGCTCGATCGCGATGCAGGAATAAAGTTTTCTACTTGTGTGATGGATTTCTCAAGAACTTAAATTTCATATTTAAACAATTTATTGGGGTTAGAGAAAATTCTGAATTACATTTCACAGTAATGAACATATGAATTGCTTGAACTATCATTTGAACGAGTTACAGATATATCGTCACTCATCAAGCCAAAAAAACAAACCTATATGCTTTAAAATTTTGAATTATCTCTTGGACCCGAGCCTGCCCGGTCCGACCTGGCCTGTATTGTTTCATGGGTATGGACGAGCCATGAACATTAAATTTTTGTTATTGCCCAGCCCGGACTGGACTGTTAAACGTAATGATAATAAGGACTACAAGCCTGTCCGGCCTGACCTGTGCTACAATCGGGCTTGGGCTGGCCTGCCCGGCCCGATGTACACCCCTAAGGATATGTCAAGCCTATCAGTAACGACAAAAAGCGCCTTTAGGGTCATATCCAAGGTTTTTAAATCGTGAATCGAAACGTAAATCGTTTTTTGATTTTTTAGAATCGAATCATATGTTGAATCGTGAATCGTAGATTCATAGTCAATCTTTTTATACCTCTAAAAATCAATTTACATATAAATATATGCCCATTTATTTTTAAGATAATATAATTTTTTAGGAGTTTAGTTAGTAATGGGTAAGATTAAGATGATTTAATATAGTTTATGGTTGGTGTAATTGTAACTCGGTGTGATTAAACAAATAAATCTGAAAGATGTAGTTCATAATCACAGAAAGTGACTTGGTACAGTGGTCTGAATCTCAATTATATAACACACGGGTGTCTGGTTCGAATCCCATATGCTGTATTGTTTATTTTTATTACCCATTTCAAACACTAATGGGAAGATTCTGGTTCGAATCCCATATGCTGCATTGTTTATTTTTATTACCCATTTCAAACACTAATGGTAAGATTCGATTCGTTAGTACGAGTTAAATCGATTTTCAGCTAAATGAAGCGACTCGTACACCATGGTCATATCTATGAATGTTAAAGATTAAGAAAAAAGTAAATAGGATTTTGCATTGTTTATTTTTATTACCCATTTCAAACACTAATGGGAAGATTCTGGTTCGAATCCCATATGCTGCATTGTTTATTTTTATTACCCATTTCAAACACTAATGGGAAGATTCGATTCGTTAGTACGAGTTAAATCGATTTTCAGCTAAATGAAGCGACTCGTACACCATGGTCATATCTATGAATGTTAAAGATTAAGAAAAAAGTAAATAGGATTTTGCAAAAAGATTAAGAAATGCAGAGAGAGATTTTTTTTTCCATAATTACGCTAGACTATTATTTAAGGTACCTAGCTTTTTGATGCCTAGTTTTTTGTTTTTTACTTTAAACTGTTCAACACATTCTTTATATAAAAACAGAGTTTTTTCGAGCGACGTGGTTAATCAGAGTTTCTGGTTGATTCTGGCCCCACCATTCTAAATTTTAGCCAATAGAATTCCAATAAAATCTTTTGGGCCCGCGAAATATTTTTTGGCCAATCACATTTTAGAAAATAATTACCTAAAATTACAAAATCTTATATAATCTAAAAATATTACAAACAAACATAAAAAAAAAAATATAACACTACCAAAAAATAGGAAGAAAAAAAAAAGCTGTTAAAATTAACTATTCGGTTTTCATCGTGATTTCATCGTAAATTAAATCGATCATCAAAATTAAAAAAATATATTGTCAAAGTCCAATGTCTAATTACACTTCTTATAATAAAACTCACTTATTTACAATTCCAGGACTACAAATGTAATTAAAACCGCTAATTTCAAATTGCAATTACACTTCCAAATGATATTAAAGCTAGATGACCGCTGCATTTGATGAGGTGGTAATGACATGCACCATATCGTTTTTTACCCTTAGCACCATTTACCATTTTTTTGCTTTTTCAGCTAAAATAGCCAAATGTGCAATATCTAGGAATTATTAAATGGTAAAAATTTGGTGGTTGAATAATGGGTTAATTATTCTTATGACCCTAGAAAAGATGGGTCTTATTTTTTTGGCCACTCAAGGTCATAGAAATAATTATGCAAATTATTCTCTTGTCCCTAAAACAATTGTGAATATTTCTGCCCACATTCTAGTTGTGCATATTTCTGCACGATTCTAGTCGTGGATATTTTCTACACAACTTCATATCAATGTGTTTGTTCATCTTTCAAAAACGGTTTTATAAACTTATTTAATGTACATATTATAGTATATAAACTATTATGAAAGGTTAATTAACATTGTGGATAATAGCTACACACTAAAAAAACACTGTGGATAATAGTTGCACACCAAAAAAAGTCGTGGATAATATCTGCACACTAAAAAAATACTTTGAATAATAGTTGTACTTTAAAAATTTGTGGATAATATCTACACACAAATAAGAAAAAAAATAAAAATTATTTAAGGAATGAAAATTTCTAAAAATAGAATAATTTGATATTTGTATTTACGCTCGTTGGATTGGTCTTTCAAAAGCCTTTCTAAATATATAAAATTTGTCAAATTCCTACGTATGGCTTATGTTATATTACAGTTGGTTTGACAATTATACCTTAAAGAATATAGTTTAAGTCGAATTTTAACATCATTTAACATCTTTATTCATATGACCCTCTTTCTTTTTTAAGGGTCATTTCAATAAAATTAGTTAAATAATTTTAAAGTGGGTTTAAGCCCAATACCACAAGAATAAGAAAGAGTGAGGAGAGGGTCAAACATTTAATATTTCAGATTTGCTGATATCCACGGCAAGTATCCAAAGTCCACGTGCCAAACCATCTCTGATGGCTCAAAGTTAAAACAAAACACCGCTTTATCTAGTAGATAGGTGTACCTATTGCCTATCTTAACCTTACATTGTTCCACGTCTCACCTTCCCCAAATGCATGACTACCAAATGTCATTTACTTTTGGAAAACATAAGGGCTGCTTTGTAGTTTTACGCTATAACATATAAACCAAATTCTCTTTCGTGTTTCTAGATAAATCGTTTTTGTATTTTTTTTTTAGTTGATTCAGTTTTCTTGCAGTCGTATTGTTTCTTTCATTTGCAAAAAAAAAAAAAAAAAAAAAAAAAAAAAAAAAAAAAAGCACTCCATCCATGTATTTTTGTATAGAGAAGAGGTCTAAAAGGTTAATCGGAGAAGAACTGTGCTTGATTAAAAGATTAGGAGTACATTTTATTTTATTTGCTTTGTGTTTGTAGATATTGATGGGACTTGATTTTCTTTTCATATTTTGCAATTATCTCGATTCTGTGGAAATTTATAAGAGACATTTTATCAAACACTTAATTGACACATGTTCATGGTGGAGAAGTTTTGGTAAGCAGGTTTAGAAAAGAGATGATAATTACGAGAGAGTATACCTGTTTTTCTTATTTTTGCTTTTGATAACTGGGAAATTACTCAATCTATCCAAGTGTAGCAGCTCTTTCACTTTCAAAGGTTGATGGCGAAGTAATCAGTGAGTTTACAATTATTTCACTTCTTTCATTCACTTTAATTTTTGTTAGTTAGGGAACTTCTGAGATCAAATGAAATCCAACTTAAAGATTGTTTTAAGAAAACTACAATACAATCGTGAATTTTTGCCAATTGATTCACCTCTTCCTTGGGCAAATTTGTGCCTCTCTGAAGGAACAAGAACATGGAATAGAAATAAGAGAAGGGAAAGGGGTGAAAATAGTATTTGGTCTTTTCTTTATCTTTACCGGCTATGGGTCATATTCGGATTAAACCGGTCCACAACTGCATCTTCTTAACCCGAAATTCCGGCAAAAATAACTCACCATTTACATGGTGATTGATCAACTCTGGTTTTTAGGGAGATCAAATAAGATGTAATCGACAATATAATCGATAAAATTGGTCAATTGGGTTGTAATTAAGCTCGCTTGTATCAATCAATTAGAAGACAAATTCATTGTAATAGCTTTATTTGATGGATTAATTTCAAAATTGAAAATCATCACAATTTCCGCAATTTTTAATTCATCCAATTCTAGGTTGTTGCAGATCGTTTAAAGTCATTGAATTGAAATTGATAACTATTGGGCAGGTATTGTTTGAATTAAGTTGAAAACCAAGAAAAAAACTCCAAAATTGATCGAATTTTGATGGAATCAAAAAAAAAAAGATTGATGAAGAAGGAGGACCATGAAAGTGTGACGGACAAAATCCGTTTAGTCACCCTATAGAAGGCCTCCTAAAGTCGG
>JAJJWW010016045.1:0-16253 GCA_023531295.1 Papaver armeniacum | reverse complement strand
CAAGGTAAGTGAACGCTTAGACTGATGAGGTGTTTTTATTTAACAAGACGAGGTTTTGACCGGTCAACCTGAGAAGTTGACTACTTGACCAAATTATTGGACTTGGACGGGTACGACTAAGGGTGCACACGGTACGGTTCGGTTCGGTTCTTGCCGAGGCCGAGTACTGTACCTCCCCCAGCCCCGGTTCCAAAATTTTGGACCGGTATATGTACCTTGTACCTCGGTTCCGGTACACGTACGGTATCAGGTACGGTTCCGCTACCAATCGGATGTCGAGAATTTCGTGATGATTTTCCTGTCATTTTTCCAGATAAATTAAGTACATGTTTTACCCGTTTTTCAATATATTAAGCAACATATCAATCAAAGAACAAAGTAACTAACACATACTGACCAAAGTCTTGAAAATCTGAAAAAAGAACAAGTAGCGGTAGCAAACAAACAACCAAAGTCTTGAAAATGTGAAAAAATAACAAGTAGCAGTATCACACAAACACACATACTGACCAACACAAACAATGCACTGTTGGTGGCATTATCAAGTAGCAGTAGCAATGACTGGACAATGGAGGCAACGACAAATACAAAGTCTTGAATCTTGATCTTCTATTCCATGGCAGCAGCACTTGTGGTGGCATTATTGTTGATAGGACCAAGTAACACTGCAAAAAAAAGTAATAGCAGTTAGTAACTATTAGTCTATGTCTATTACTGCCAAACACAAGTAATAATGTAATATGTATATCAGTATATGTTAGTATGTTACCTTCTTCAAGTTCAATATTGTCATCTGGTATGTAATCAGATAGAAGATCAAGTTGTATTGGCTTCCTTAGCCAGCTTTGTGTGCAAAGCAATGCTTCAACTGTCCTTGTAGATAAAGAGCTTCTACAAGGACTTAAAACTCTCTTTCCTATGCTAAAATCAGATTCAGATGCAACAGACGACACATGAATGATACAAAGCAAAGCAGAAGTTTCAGTAAGCAACCATAGTAAATATCTATCACAAAAGCATCATTTCACCTTATTGTTTCAAGAAACTAACCGCCGGCACTAAACCACGAGTAGACACAATTACTTCTCTCTCTTTTCTTCCTCCTTGGCTTGTACAGCAGCTTCGCAAGCACCTGATAAGCTCAAGAAAAAAAAAATCAGTTCACAGAAATATATATATTTACAAAACAAGGAAGTAAGTACCGTTGTTATAACAAAGCTACACAGAAATAACAATTGCCTTAGCCAAGAGTACATCTAAGAATAAGACATTCCACAAGGGACAGAGATTCAAACATACAGCTGGATAGAAATATTACTCATTCACAATAGTGTTGCTTCTATAGTTCATGCTAAGTTCAGTATCATTCATGTTTAACTTCTAATACAATGAAGTAGAAAACATAATACATCTAATCGAACATTATTATAGCAGTATACAAAAACTATTCATTAGTTGACGATGACCAACATTACCCTCGAAATAAAGTACTTAGACATAGACTCATTAATTGTTTATCATTCAAATTTCACTTTAGAACTTCATCAAACACAAAACATGCACCATATGTCTATATGCTCAAACCCAATTTTTTGAAGAACAAAAAAATTCATTTAATTCACAAATTAAAACGATGATCAGTAAATACAATTTTAAAACCAAATTCAAAGTCTGGGTTTCATATGAACTAAAAAATAATGAAAAATCAAAAGATTAAGAAGATAGAATTCTTACCAGTTTGGTGGAAATACAATCCAAGCCAAATCAGTCAACTCTTGTAGAGAAGGAAGAAATCTTTTTGATATCTTAATTACAAATTTGATCCAATATCAAGGAAGGTAGAATTATTAGATAGAATAAAAATAATGAAAAATGTATCACCACTCACCAGTAATTAATTTGGTAAACAATACAAACCAACACTACTTCAAAAGAATCAAAACCCTAGGTTCCAAAAATCAAAATAGGAGATTCAACACTTACCCTTGGTTAACAATTTCTCCTTCTTCTTCTGGATTGAGAGGTGTAACTGGTAAGTAAATCAAGTTCGTGGAGTTCTTCTAATGGAGAAGAGAAGATTCAGAAGAAGAAATCTAATGGAGTTCTTCTCCTTCTGAGAGAGAGAGGAGACGGAAAAAAAAGAAACGAAAATGAGAAACCCTAGCCCTATCTTTCTATTATATACCACCCTTTAATCTAATGGGTATTATTGATTTATTACCCCTAAATCTAACGACTATTACTACTCGGTACATTCGATCCGGGACGGCACGGGACTTGTATTGGACCGTGTACCTGTACCCCCAGAGGCCGGTTCCTATTTTTTGGACCGGTACTTGTACCCCATCCTCAGTTCGGTACAAAATCAGGTACGGTTCCACCGGTTTCGGGACGGTTCGTCGGTCCGGCTCGGTTCCTATGCACCCTTAGGTATGACAGAATCAGATTCCTTTAAGTTTTTAGGGACAGATCCCAACTGAGTTAGTGAAAATGGGACATATTGTCAATCTTTGTTTTTATACTTGTCTCAGCTAAACTATATCCCATGGATTCGGATTAATTCGTTTATAATCACGATCAACATGTCGTTACCGTTACAAGACAGGTTGAGGCCTAGTAATACATAAAATACAATGTGTTCACACCGAATGCGTTGAGACACAGAAAAATGATACAAAAAATAAGAATTGTCTTGGTCACAGGGCTATGATCTACTAGAGAGCCAGCAAGGTATTGTGGTGCGGATGATGGATGTCTCTGTACAATCTGAAGCTGAAGCATACATGATACTTTTCTCTTTCAGCTCTTTAGAAACACTAAATATAAGTAATTATGGTTATGAAATGATGATTGAGTAAATATGGTTAGAGTCTTCGAGATAACCATGGAGAAAACTGTGTAGTTTATTGATGTCGCATCTTGTGAATCCAACTGTTTCCAAACTACTATAATTTAAAAAATGCTCTCGCACTGCGAAAAATTTTTGGTCCATTTTCTCTCAATCTTTCACACTATGTTCTGTATTATAAAATGTTGTGAGTACCTTGTCTGCACTTTACCAAATTGTTTAAGGATGAGCATCCAATAAGACCTCAACTGGAAAGCAATCAATTCACAAAAATATCCTTAGAGGAGCAAGTTTGGATGGAAAGATTAATTGAAGAAGATGAAGTAAAACAGACAATTCTGCGTTTTAAGAATAACAAATCTCCATGCGCAGATGGGTATCCCATGTAGTTATTCAGAGCAGCATGGGATATAATAAAAGTAAATTTAATGGCAGCAATTCAGGATTTATACTTTGAGGAAAAGATGACTTGGAGAACTAACTGTTCTTTCATTACATTGATACCAAAGAAGGAAGACTCTAACTCTCCAAAAGACTACATGCCAATCAGCTTAGTTGGGTGCATGTACAAGATTGTTTCTAAGATATTAGCTGAAAGGTTCAAATCAGATTTACCTAAATTGATATCTGACAGCCAAGGTGCATTTATCAAGGACAAACAAACATTAGATGGAATCCTAGTGGCAGGAGAATTGATTGACTCAAGAATAAAGAGCAAGAAACCAGGGTTGCTATGCAAGTTGATATACAAAAAGCTTTTGAAACATCATCTGGCACACAGTTGATCATGTACTTCAAGCTTCTGGTTTTGGGATCAAGTGGAGGAGATGGATTTGGTGGTGCATTACAACTTCTCAACATTCCTTGATTTTAAATAAAACATCTACTGAAAGATTTAGTCCACAAAAAGGATTGATACAAGGAGACCCATTGTCTCCCTTATTGTTCATTCTGGTAGCTGATATATTCACCAAACTAATGAAGAGAGATGTGGAGATAAATATGTTCAAGGGATTTCATATAAATAATCAAGACAAGATAACACACCTTCAATTTGTTGATGATACACTTGTATTCATTGATGCCAGTCAACTTGCAGAAAAACTCAGTAGTAAGGGCAATTCCTATGGGAATGAACAAACCCATTCTTTTGTTGAGCCAAGTGGATGGCCAAACTAGGTTTTCCACTATGGTAAAGCATTGGGCGTTAGATCAATAGGCGTGCGATCCAGGTAAAAACGCTGGCGTCAGTAAATCCAACTCTGGCATTGGAAGGACAAACGCTAGCGTGGGAAGAACCAACGTGGCATCTCAAGATAAAACGCTGGCATTTTTGCTACAAACGCCAACTGGTAGTTTTTTTAAGATTCGAAATTCACTTTTTACCTCTATAAATTACCACCATCTTCAAACAATTCACTCACACCAAAATTCACTTGATTCTCTTCTAAAATGGCCGAAAAGGCGATCACACTTTTTTGCGATGCAAAACTTGAAGCTGTTGTTTCTAAGATATGTGGGAGTTTTAAAAAGATTGAAAATTGTAAAAGGGAAGTGCAAGTTTTAGAAGTTGCTCCAAGAAAATGTTCCGCTAAAAGCAAAAAAGAGCTCCAGTTTTGAAAGTTAACAACAAAAAATTCAAAAACAAAGGTGAAACTGTCAAAGAGCGCGTTGAATGGAAAATACGTCAAATGAAGATAAACATGAGGCCAAAACTTGTACTTGATTTTTATTATTGTCTAAGTTTATATCTTGTAAAAGAATATTTTAAAATAGATTTTCATTTCAGATTAAGTGAAATTTATTACAATTTAAACTTGCGAATAACATCAAACTACATTTTAATAAACCATAACAAAAACATCAAACTACATCAAATCCAACGATATTTTCTCTGTAAAGTTCATAGCACTCAAAATGCCTAAACTCTCTTCCGCTTTCTTCGGTAAACTTGGTCTGAGCGATGGTTTTCTGTAAAACTGATAAATAACAAGTTCAGATATTTTTATGATGCAGTTGAGTCCATGAGGACAAAGGTAATAAGATACTCTCCAGTTCTTCGTTGGATAATCCAGAATTGCTACGATGAACCATCCAGAATACTTCCGTATAATGTTTGACTTCCTTAGTGATGAATGCAATTCTTGATTCTAGGCTCTTACCGTTTCTTATGGCTTCGTTCCGCAATGCTACAAAATGTCCCAATACTCTTTCCCAGAAATTGTCATTGTTCATTGGTCTCATCATACGATGTAACCAACATCGAACAAAAGCAACATCTTCTTCCATTGTAAAGACCGTCAGCGGCATTCGAGTGCAGTAACGATGTGCTTGAGATGGACCATCTTTTAGAATTCTGAAACACGCTTCGTAACGAAAAGGTTTACTGTGAGCTTCCTCCCAATTATCAAGAGTTGTTTGGATCACTTCATCTTCAGTTACACCGATGAACTTTTCTCGATCAATTTCCATCACCAGAGCAACAAATTGCTAGACTGCAAGCCTAATAGATTGAAAATTAGCACACAATCGACGAGCATCTCGGTTTCCTGGGTTGCCCGTAAGTGAGACGAACACTGAAAAAACGTTATCCCAAAAAAGAACATTTTGATAAAGGACACCAGTGATTACCCTATGAAAGAAACATGCTTTGCATAGAGTTATATCCCTTTTCTTGAGTAAACTTCGGAACAACGATTTCTAACAGACATTTCTACAAAGGGGGAGAGATTTAGCAAAAAACCAGAAGAAGAAGAAGAAGATGTGATTTTGGAGAAGGGAGGAATGAAATTTATAGGTCGACAAAGAATAGCGAGCCGTTGGAAATTTTGCCGTTGGTGTTTGAAGTAAAAGCGCTGGCGGTTTTCCTTTAAGCACCTATTTGAATTACATAGAAGTTGGCGCTTGTAGTAAAACTGCGCGACTTTACTGAAACCGCTCATTTAAATTACCAACGCCTATTTTCTATTATAAATACATCACTAGGTTTTATTCTAAACCAAATCAACCGATTTCTTTCTCAACATCCACCATGTTTTCTAAAGGCAAAGCGAAGCAAATATTATGTGTCGTAGCAAAAGAGGTTTGTCCATTATGTTTCATGGATAACCAAAGTCTTATGCAATATCCTAGGATGTATTCAAAGTGTCCACGGGAAGGTTTTTCACGCATCAGAATGGTGATTGAATCACAAACATAAAAGCTCAGGTATTTGCAATGTCAAGATCCCATTTGTCTAGTGGAACCACATATGCTAGATGATGCAATGAAGATTAAAAAAGAAGAAGAAGAAAAGATTGAAACACTCTGCAAAAACTTCAAACTGCAAGCATTGTGGATATGGAGATCACGAATACAAACATTGTCCACAGAGAATCAGTGCATGCTCAAAGCCCGATTGCAAGACTTTTATGCATTTGCGGACTTCTTTTGAAGAAGACACATATGGAAGGCATTTCTGGGAATGTCCCAGGTATTTTTTGGTGGAGTGGGTTGATTGAAGTTGTAGGACAAATCGATTCACTATGGTATTGTGTTATTACGATTATCTTCACATTTGCACGTCAGTAATTTAAATTTTCCTGGATTAAAAATTGCACCATCAATATTAACATCAAAAATAAAAATGTATTGCATTGAAAAACCACCACTTCATACATGAAAATAAAAAAAAAATACATTAGATTAAAATAACTACAACATAGGCGTCAATTCTCGGCGGGTTGTGGAATTCCTAGAGTAGGGGATTGTATCTGTTGAGCATCCTAAGAATGTTGGAACAAGCATGGAAGTCAAAAGGACGACCACCGTGAGTTACTGGAAATATCACTAGAGTTCTGAGTTCCACTTCATGTTCGGCTTCACCGTTGAGCTTATTATTGTGATTCTCCATTAGTAAAGCCATGAACTCCAATACTTTCATATTAATTAAAATAAAACGCTGCTGCAATCCGTGAGAATCACGCCCATGGATGTTCCCCGTTTCAGTGATGAACATTCTGTAAACTTTCTCCCAGAAAGTCAGCGTCGAATTTGGCTGCATTACTCGTGACAGCATCTTGTGTGTGAAAAACAAAGGCTCTACAAATAGCTAAATACTCTTGTTGAGTGAATCTAACACCACAAACTCTGTGAGGCATTTTTGTAGATGACTTGAGAGTGAAGAATGTGTGAATTTGGAGTTGAAATGAGAAGTATTTATAGAATTCAAAAAATTTAGCCGTTGGATCACAAGAATTTCAGCCGTTCAGATTGAGCCGTTGGAGCCATTGGGTCAGACACTGGCGTTTCTAATATGCACACTGGCGCTTGAAGTCAAGACGCGGGTTGGATGTACAAACGCTGGCGTTTTTTCTTCAAACGCCAGCGTTCGTAGCAAGCTTGCCCATCCTTACCACAGGCGCACGCTGGGTTGTCCATCTCGATGTTCAAATCAACAAATATATTGAGTTGAACATCCATTTTTCATGTTTGTTCATTCCATAGTGGGAACAAAATGAACAAACTCCAAGTTTGTTCATTCCATAGGAACTGCTCTAAGCATTGAAGTTGATAACAAGGTCAAGGACTGTGCAGAGATATTAAGTTGCACTATTGAGACACTTCCTATCAAATACCTAGGAATACGAGTGGGAGCAACTTGTAACACAAGAATTATAGGGGATGTGATCATAGAGAAAGTTCAGAAAAGACTTGCACCTTGGAGGAGGAAATTTTTCAATAAAGCTGGTAGATTGGTCTTGATCAAAAGCACTCTTGCAACCATGCCAATATACTTCATGTTTATCATTCATATGCCAGTGTGTAGAAAAGAACTCTCTCAAATTATGAGGAATTTTCTCAGGGGTTTATCAGCGGAAAAAAGAAAATAAACTGGATAGCTTGGAGAAAGGTATGCATCTCAAAGAAAAAAATGGGATTGGGAATAAGAAATCTCAGATTAATGTACAAAGCTCTACTGGAAAAATGGACCTGGAGATACAAGAAGGAGAAACAAACATTGTGGAGAAAAGTGATAAGGGAGAAAGTACAAGGTGCAGACAATGACTTGTGGGATAAAACTTCGACTACTCCTCATGGCAGAGGATTCTAGAAGGGTATACAACAGTCAAGAGAAATTGTGAAACAACATACAACTCTCCAAATCAATAATGGAGCATCAATCAAATTTTGGCTAGACATCTGAAGAGGATCTAACAACCTGAAGGCACTATTTCCTGCTGCTTACAAAAAAGCTACTCATAAAGATGGCTACATTCAACAAATGATTCACAATGGAAGATGGAATGTGCAGTTCAATAGAAATGCATCTGTGGAGCAAATGCAGGATATTTTGAACTTAATAATGCACATTAGAACCCCTCCAATATTAAACATCAATTCAGATGAAGTTACATGCAAATTTGGAAACACATTTTCTGCCAAAGAGTGTTATGAAGCCGGAAGTTCACAAGACCCTTCGACGCATATGATTCGGATATTTCAGGTCTTTTATAAGAGCATCTGGATCAAATTTGTACCTCCCTAGTGTTTGTGGTTGAAAACGGTTTCTGCTGATTTTGGTAATCTCGGGTGTGTGGGTGAGAAACAAATTTAAACCCTAAACAATGTACTGCAAGGGAGTACTTTAGACTGTTTAAACCAAGAAATGGCCGTTCCAGACTTGCTTCGGTCACAAAGTGAAGGAGAAGGGTTGGTTTTGGGGAGGGAAGCGAAGAAAGTGTTGAGACCAGAATAGTCGATTATGGAAGAGTAGTTGTTTCACGACTTGTATCAGAAAGTGGTAAGCTAACAGTTGGAAAGCTAGCAAATGTTTTCTGAGTGTTGTATGCTCTTGACCTGAACTTGTTGTTCGGTGGAAATAGGTAATGCCTATTTATACAAATCGACGTGAAATGAACTCTGGTCTCATTAAGAAATGGAAAACGGGTGAGTAAATGGGAGGAGGTGGTCACCGGTAACGCCTGGAATTGATGTTCCATTAGAGAAGGAGTTTCAACATTACTCCCGGTATTTACTAACCACTTCATCTTTATGACACTCTCTTATAACGGGCGTAGTATACGCCGCATGCTGTAAACCGCCAAACCAATACCTAATGAGCATCCCCCAGTTTGTGACATGCGTTGATGTCTCGAATGTTTTTTGTGGAAAACATGTAGCACGTTTGCTGTTATCTGGTAAGTTGAGCTTGGGAGACTTGCTTGGTGACCTTCGATGGTCGAGATTTTGCATCTTAAGAGGACATGTAGCCGTTGATTATTGCATGATAGTATGGCTTTAATATGGCCTAGTTTAGGCGCGGCCTAAAGTTAGGGTTTTGGCTTTGTTTAGGCGCGACCAAACTAGGGCCAAAGGTTGCCATGCGTTAGTTGGTAACCTTGGACGGCTAATATCTGCACCTTAGATGAAAAGTGGCAGTTGATTGTTGCAGGCCTTCGTTTTGGCAGCTGTAAAGGGAAAGCCGGCATGGTATGGGTTAGGCGCGGCAAGGTGGTTGGCACGGCATGCCATTGGCACATGTGGCATGGTCGGCATGCCTTGGCGCGGTTTAGGCGTGGCCAAAACTAGGGTTTTGGCATTGGGCCAAAGGTTACCATGCGTTGTTTGGCGACCTTGGACGGCTAAGATTTGCATCTTAGATGGAAAGATGGCCTTTGATTATTGCAGGCCTTCGTTTGGTAGCCAGCGGCATGAAAGCATGGACGGCATGGCTTTGACATGGAGTGGAGCCACTGTCAGTGTGCGGCTTGGAAAGTAAGCGCTTGCGGCTTTGTCTAAATTAGGGTTTAGTATGTTGAAACCCTAATTAGCGCCCTTTACTAGAATCGATGTAGAATTCTCATACGGACTCGGATTTTGATGATCCGCCTCTCCATTCTGTACGGAAAAGAATTTCCTATCTCCGAATTCGGGAATATTTAGGTTTTGAGCTCGTTCGGGAGGTGAAAACAGACCGAAAGTAAAACTCAGGAAGAATTCAAGAGGGACGGTGGTATGTTTGGTGCGTTTTTGGGAAGCTAGCATGTTTTGGGAAGCTAGCGTGTTTTGGGCCAAAGGTCACCATGCGTTGTTTGGCAATCTTGGACAGATAGGATTTTCACCTAGGATGGAAGGGTGGTCGTTGATCGTCGCACGCCTTCGTTTTGGTAGCCGCATGGGGAAGGCCAACACGGTATGGTGCGGCAAGGTGGCTGGCATGCCATTGGTACATGTGGGGCCAAGGGTTTGTCATGGACGGTTTGGCATGGTAGGGCCAAGGGTTTGGCATGCCGTTGGCGCATGGTGCGGCTAGCATGGTTAGGGCCAAGGAAAGGCATGGTTGGCTTGGCATGGTGGGGCCAAGGGTTTGGCATACCGTTGGCGCATGGTGCGGCTAGCATGGTTAGGGCCAAGGCAAGGTGTGGTTGGCTTGGATAGCATGATTGGCATGCCTTGGCGCGGTAGGTGTGGCTGGTATGGTTTTCCATTGGCACAGTGGTGCGGCTAGCATGGTTGGCATGCCTTGGCGCGACGATGGGTCGCATGGTTTGCCATTGGCACAAAGTGGTGCTGGGCTAGCATGGTTGACATGCCTTGGCGCGGTAGATGTGGTCGGGCATGGTTTGCCATTGGCACAGTGGGTGCGTCTAGCATGGTTGGCATGCCTTGGCGCTGTAGGTGTGGCTGGCATGGTTTTCCATTGGCACAGTGGTGCGTCTAGCATGGTTGGCATGCTTTGGCACGGTAGATGTGGCTGGCATGGTTTGCCATTGGCACAGTGGTGCGGATAGCATGGTTGGCATGCCTTGGCGCTGAGATGTGGCTGGCATGGCTTGCCATTGGCATTGCAGTGGGGGAATTAGGGTTTGGCCCGTCGAAACCCTAATTAGTATTAAAAAAAGGTACCCTGGTAATTTTCTCGCAGACATATTAAAGGGTTCAATAAATGCACTCAGTGGAGACATTATTACTTAAATTCTGTGACGTCACTGTCCAACTAGGTTTTTACGATTTTAACCCTAAGCTAAAAACCACCATCAACACCTAGGTACAATTATTTATGTGGATGGTGCTACAAAATGTCATTACTACTGCAGATAACTTACTTAAAAGGAGATGTGACATCCAAAACTCAAGGTGCAGCTTTTGTAGAACGGAGGAGGAAACAACTGCTCACTTCTTCTTACACTGCACTTATGCTTCAGATATCTAGAACTGCTTCATTAAAGGCTTCAATCAGACATGGGTCCAGAACAAAGACCTGGAACATCAAATGCTGACATAGAGACAAAGAAGAGGGAGAAGCATAGGAAGGCAGATATGGCGCTTATTAATATTTGCTATCATATGGGTGATATGGAATAAAAGAAACCAAAGGGTAATGGCTGGGAAAAGAGGAAGAGAAGCCAAAGTGGTCGTTGATGAAGTCAAAAGCACCATATACCTATGGACATCTACATCAAACTATTTCAAATTCATACAATTCATACTCCCTCCGTTTCAAAAAGATAGTCCGCTTTGACTTTGTCAAGATATTAAGAAGACCGTAGTAGTTTACATGCCTACCCTCAAGTACTTTTCTAATTTATTTCAATAAAAATGTTAGTAATACAAACTACCAAAAACTGATATGGGATTGTATATAGGAAATAAATAAAAAAAGAAAAAAAATATATACATATCTGACTTATGGAAACAATATCACCTAAGTAAAAGAGAAAATATTCTGAAAATATTGTGAACATTGTGCGATAAAGTAGGTAAGCTAGGTTTTCATAGTCCATGGTGTTTGGAAAAATGTTTGGAAAAAAGAGAGATGAAAAGATTATAGAGATAATAATAGTGTTTAAAAATAATAATAATAATAATAATAATAATAATAATAATAAGAACGGGCCCCTAGCTCAGCTGGTCATCCCCGTTCCCCAAAGTTTAATGCGCTCCAGAGGTCCTGTGTTCGAGTCCCCAATGGCGTAATATTGCAGGAATTAACATGGAAGATAGTGTTAATTTGCCCCCTTGTGACACAATCTCGCCCCCTCCCGCCTGCTTCGGCCTCCCTGGCAAGGTTTCCCATGAGGCCCGCTGGTGACTAGCACATCAACCTCGTTCAATTAATGTAGTAGTATGTCGCTGGAGCTTAGCTTGTTAGGCTTCCAACTAGTTTCATGTAATAATAATGATATTATAATCATATTAAAATATTATTATTATTTTATAATAATAATAATAATGTTTGGGGCGCAATTTGTTGCGCGTCTCCCAGCCAAATCTTTGTAATTGTACTTTGCGCTTTTTTGCCATAATAATAATAATAATAAGAAGAAGAACGGGCCCTAGCTCAGGTGGTCCTGTTTCCCAAAAGTTTAATGCGCTCCAGGAGGTCCCAGGTTCGAGTCCCCAATGACGTAATATTGCAGGAATTAACATGGAAGGTAGTGTTAGCTTGTCCCCCTTGTGATACAATCTCACCCCCTCTCCCGCCGCTTCGGCTCCTTGGCTAGGTTACCCATGAGGCTGTTGGTAGGTTACCACAAAGAACTCTGTACAATTAATGTAGTAGTATGTCTCTGGAGCTTAGCTTGTTAGACTTCCAACTAGTTTCATGTAATAATCCTTATAAAAAAGAAAAGAAAAAAAATGAAAAGATTATAGAGATAAAAAAATTTGTATATTTATGGAATATATAACCTTTACTAGTACAACCGTTGCCACGGTGGAAGGGCCGACCGAAGAAGAAAATGAAGATGGGTTTATTTGCGACTACTTTCGCCCCGTTTCAGAAAAAGTGATACTTTCATTTTATTTCAGAAAAAATTGATACTTTTTCCCCGTTTCAGAAACGGAGCGAAAGTATCACTTTTCCTGAAACGGAGTGAAAGTATCACTTTTTTTGAAACAGAACGTGAAAGTATCACCTTTCCAGAAAAGGAAAATTAGTCGATCCATAAACCAATTGTGTTTTGCGACGGCTACAAAACCGTCCCTAGGGCATAGCAACACCTAAAAAGCATTGCTAAAGTTTGGAAAAATCTAAATGTGTTTTCAGTTTCTTTGGCAGGATGCCTTTCCCTTTACCCTGTTAAGCATTCACTCACACAACACTTTATCCCAAAGTAGATTCTCATTCATGAAATCAAGTTATTCACAAGATAGATTCAGTCATTTACAATGACAAGTCTCATACAAAAAAAAAAAAAAAAATCCAAAAAAACAACCAAAAGGTGATGTTTTCTGACTACTAAAGTTGTACACATATTGGGACATAGATGGTGCACCATCTGCACTGGAAGCCACCATCTGTACAAAAGGTGTGTAATAATCAAAAAAGAAGAGAAGAAAACAACATAGCTGTTAGAATCTGCATGAATAACAAGGAATTCTAAGATAGTATTTACACTATCAAATTTTCACAATAGATAGTATGACTGAACACGCAATTTTTGAACTTCTGGTGCCATAGCAATATGCCGACAATGTCAAAAGAGAAATATATAAATTTATTGACAAGTTCAATTGGGTATCATCTACAGCTGCTAGCCTAAATCCTTGAAAGCAGAAAACCTTATTGAGTTGCCATACCACATAATATGCAAGTAGTAACACGAATGTTAAAAAACTTGAGAACTCTTTTGTTAATATTACTAACAGCAAATGCACACAACGCACCCAAGTATTAAAGACGTTTACATGCACATGGATGTTTATCAATTGAGATGTTGGTCTTGGACAATCATCTTTATATACAATCGCCAAATTCACAAATTGGCTTCCTCAATTTACCAATCGTGGGTTTAAGACCATCCAAAATCTAAATTCTTAGCGTGTGATTCGCGACCCCCGAACGATATTTCTCGTGGTGGCGCTTACCCACTAGCAGCAATTAATGTCAACCCATTGCATTTAAGAAACAACTTTCTAAGAATATTTGACATTCTAATTCAGAAATGATTAAACAAAAGACAGCATATAGCCCGTGATGACACATAGACTAACTTGGTTTATAGTTTAAACAACTTTGAATACAGTGTTTAGAAATAGAGTGAGAAAGAGAAAGGTACCCGTGTCCAAAAGGAGGTGCAGCTCTAGGTGCAGATTTTGCTGCCATTGTAACGCTTAGTTTATAACCCCGCAAATCGTAATCCGAAGAAACAGAAAGCATGTGTCAATACTAATCTGATATGCGCACAAATCAATTCAGATCTTTCCCTTGAGAAAACTTACTGTTATGTTATAAAAGACCCTTGCAACAAGTGATGCAGATGGATCTTCATATGATAGAACTCCATCCCCTTATCATCCGTGTAAACTGTGGACTGGAGCTTAATGTTCCAGGGCCATTGATCCTTGTTTCCTCTCTTTTGTTTTATCCTTGCAATCTACACAGTGGGAGCAATATTAGCATTTAAACAATTTCCATTGCAGTCGATATATCGCATACGCATTAAGATTTGTGTCAATATAATAACAACAGACATGAAAATCATCTACCTATCATCATCACACAATTCAATTATGTTTAAAAAACTTATTCAACAAAAATTTAAACCAACACTAAACAAAATATGATTTACTTACTACCTGTATATGATCAAGCACTGATCTAGCAGAATTAAGTGAAATCCCAATATAGTTAAGATTAATTTCACTTTCAGTTTTTCAATTTCAACCCCCGTCGTTACACAACAACATCTCCATCATCTTCTCTGAACAAAATCACCATGGTAATCTAAATTACACAACCCAGGATCTTCGTTCTTCTCTTAATTTGACAACAGCCCCATCCTTGACAATCACCATGGTAACAGCATCGAAGCCACCTGATTTCCACATAACCGATTTGAGTTCCTCAACCCTTCTCTCTGTTAAGAGAGAACCACATCTTCTTCTCCGTAACATCAAGACTCAGAATACCCCACAAATTATCAGGCCCTGGATTTAATTCTTCAATTAATTTTGAATTCCGCTGCAAACCCTAACTCTTCACTTCAAACAACAACGACCATTTCCATTCTTCCTGTTGTTAATCGATGGCAGCATTCACATATTGTACTTCGAATCCTTCTCAATTTCTATCATCAATCATCTTCCATTAATCTTCTCTCGCTCTCGATCTCCTCTCTCGGTTTCATGGATGAAGAAGAAAGAAGAAACGAAGAAGGAGAAAAAACAAAAAAAAAAGGAAGAAGAAGGGAAAGGAAAACAAAACAAGAGGTGGGCGGGATTTGAACTCGCAACCTTCAGGTCTCTTTACCTCTGTTTTACTAAACTACCCCTAAACAATTAAAAGTATTCCAACCTCCGTGTCCTTTTTTCCTGTAGGCTAAATTACGCGATTAACCTTCATTTTGTGTTGTATTTACGGTAGTTTTTGTGAGAAATTGAAACATGGAGGGGCTCTTTAGTCACTTCATTGTCGATTGAAATCAATTTGGGACACCAAAATCCAATCTTTTTGTGTCAATTGATCACTTATTATTGACAAAAAAGTGACCATATAAAGGTCCTCCCTCGCTTCGCTCGGTCGGCCCAATAAGGAATTTAATTTGAAACCATATACATTGTCTTTGAAAAGGAAAGCAGGATATATTTGTATCCTTCATTATACAGATTTCATTGATATTTTAGATGGGTCTCATTGAAAAAGAATTTATATGAATATAAAGGTATTATATTAGAGCATCTCCAACAATGAGTGATAAAAATCCTACGTGGAATTTTTATTTAGATCCTTATTTATGGGGTGATTTGTTTGTGGCAAAAATAGTAATGCTTTGCTCATGAACTATCACCAATGGTGGGGTCATATTTCTAAGATTTGTTATTTTTGGATAATGATTAAATTGATTCTCTTTTTCTTATTGGTTTAAAAAATTTATTTAAAGATAAAAATTTAAAATATAATTAAAAAGATGACATGGAGGTCATTGCTAAGGTCTAAATAAGACTTTCTAAGACCTTCATATTTATTTTGACACGCTTCCTACTTAATAGGACCCACTATAAACAGAAGCTGGACATACTAAAATGGAATAGAGGACGGTCTTTTTGAAACGGAGGGAGTACAATTCAGTCAGCTCATAACACACTGGAATGTCATAATGGAAGGGAAAGTATAACTGTTTGGTAACTGAATGATGGTACTATGTAATCTATTTTCCTTTTTATTAATAAAATCATTACTTTTTTTCTTTTTTTTAGTTAAATCGTGCTTTAAAATTAAGAATCAAAAGACTCGTACATAATTTTAGTTGGTAGCTTAGCAACAAACTGAGCACCAACACCCTTAAAAAAAAAAAAAAACCCTTATCCATTGTATTCGTATTTCGTGATATTAGTGCTTTATGCCTATAGGCTATAGTGCTGCTTACGTATTTAATTATGGTTTCCCTTTGGTTAAACAGAAAATATATTTTGCATTTTT
>JAJJWW010016044.1:0-35575 GCA_023531295.1 Papaver armeniacum | reverse complement strand
ATTTAAGTTCTTTTTTGTATTAAGCTATTTGAATGTGATAAGAATTGATTGAATGTGAGATGAATTTGATTGAAGAAAATATTGTTGATTGTGGAGGATGAAATGAAAGGTGTATGCGGGTAGTTTTTGGAATTAGGCTTATTTCCCAGAAAATGAGGTCGGCCTTGCCGGGTCAGCCAATTTTGACCGGTCAAGGTTGACCGGCGATAATTTTGATGTTACAAAAAAAGTTCGTAACGGCCCTGAGCTGTTACAACATCCTCAAGTGCAAAAAAATTAAATGCGGCCCCGAACAAGTTACCACGTGGCAAATTAAACGGGCTCAAGCACGATTCACGAGTAGATACAAAAAAAAAAAATCGTAACCCACAAAGCCGTTACAAAAAAATGTAACACCCACTTTTACCAGGCGAGGGGCGTTTACAACCCATTTTTGTAACTACACAAAGTTACTGTTTCTAATCCCGAGAATTTGGTGTAGTGATCACTCTCACTTTCCGCATTTGTAACTATTATAGGTAGTATAACATTTTCACATTCACATATAAAATCCTCATTGAAGTAATAAAGCTTGAAGGAATTTGGATTGTTTGTTATCAAACACTATAACACATCTTTGCTTCTAGATCCACCATAAAACACAACATACATATATCTGATTTTAACATGCACGGCTTTAGTCACGGAAAGTATTAGCATATTGAACATTCCAGGATAATTTGCGGATATCAATATTTTTGTTTATACCAACTAGAGAGTGATCTAGAGCAAACCATATTCTTTAAGAAACAAGTAAATTAATAAGCAAGTGTTGACAAGTCTCATCTTACACAAAGGGGCACCTAGGGTTAATATTATTAACAACATTATATCCCTAGCTGATAGACAATTATTCATGATCCCATATAAATGGAGAACCTAAGGTGGTAATTACATTTTCCAAGGAAAATTGGATGTGGTCTCATTTGCAAATCCTGCAACAAAATGTTATACGCCGACTTCACGATGAAAAAACCATTCATATTACCCATCCATCTAACTTGATCATGACCCACCATTGGTATTATGATTCTACAAATGTGCTCAACAATGTCAGTTGAAAATAAAGTGTTTAACATATTAATGTTCCAGCTTCTAGTGTCATTATCAATAAGTTGAAAAACTTTTCTGATTCCACTAAAACACATATCATTGGGCACATGATGATCTAGACTAGTGATCCATAAGTCCTTCCAGATGTGAATATCATTTCCATTAGATAATTCCCAGCAGTAATGTTTCTTTACTATCTCTAGACCTTGACAGATACCTCTCCATATTCATGACCCTTTATTACTTAAGCCCCGTTTGGGATCGCTTTTTTTTTCCTACAAAAGCACTTTGTAACCAATTTGTAACAAACTTTTTAGAAAAATAGCGTTTGGTAAACTTTTTTCAAAGCGCTTTTCTCCAAAGCACTTCTTTTTAGGCCAACTTTTAAAAGCTACCCGGGAGTAGCTTTTTAAAAGCGATAAAAAACGAAGATGTAGACCCACTCAATTTTAATTAATTGATTCTCTATTTTAATTCTGTTATTATATTAAAAAGACAAAATCTACCCTTAAATATTTATTTATGTACAATTATTTCACTAATCAAATTTTATTAATTTTTGTTATAAAATAATAATTACAACAACAATAATAATAATAGTATTTAAAGGTTAAAATTAAAAAATTAAATGATTAAAATATGAATAAGAATTATTATTATTTTTTTTATCTTTATTTAAATAATATTCAAAATAAAAAAAATATTTTATTATTAATAGATGTAATTTAAAAAATAATAATTAAACCATGCCTATTTTTGTCATTAGCCACATCATAAGCACTTCAACATGATAATTTACCAAACAGAATTTACAGTTTGTTGGTTCCACAACACTTTACATATTATAGTTTACCAAACGTCTGACTATTTTATTTTTAAAGCGCAGCACAACACAACAGAAAAGCACTTTTGTAAAACTCACAGCAATACCAAACTAGGCTTTAGAGAGTTAGATAAAGGATTATTTCCCGGGAAATATTTATACGCCATAATTTGGACCCACTAAGCATCATGTTATGTGACTAATCTCCAAGCAAGTTTAGTTAGAAGGGCCTTATTAAACTCAAAGAGATCTTCTAATGTTCGGACCACCTAGGTGTTTAGGCCTAGCAACCTGCAGACGGGGATTTAGGGTACCATGTCCTACCATTGCTATCCTTATGCCAAAAGAATCTTCTTTGGATACTATATATTATATCAGTTATCTTTTTAGACATAAGAAACACTATTATTTTGTGTGTAGCTATAGATCCTAAGACAGTTTGAGTGAGGGACTTTCTATTAGGGCTGATTCAAATAACTAGATTTCCACATAGACAGTCTACCATCAAATTTTCCCATCATACCGAGAAGGGATTCGCTTTTATTTTGTTTGAAAGCGTGAAGAGGGACCCCTGAGTACTTGTCTTGTAAGGCCATATTTTTGATGTTCATGATTTAAGTAATATTATGTTTCACCTGGTTATCAGTTTTTTTACTAAAGGCCATAGCATATTTATCCAAATTGATTGCTCGACCTGACGCGTTACTAAAGTTATCTAAGATGGTGTTCAGGTGTCTTACCTCTTTAGGGTTGGCTTTTGTAAAAATCAAATAATCATAAGGAAAAAAAAAGTGAGATAGCAGAGGAAGTTCTAAAAAAATTTATACCTTTTATGAGATTCTTGGATTCAACATCTGGCAAGTTTTTGGATAAGACATTCATACACAGAATAAAGAGAGAGGGGGACAGGGGATCACCTTGTCTCAATCCTCTTGTGGGCCAAAATTGATCTCCGGGAGCACCATTAAGCCTCCCAGATAAAGAAATAGTAGAGACACGTTAATTAATTAAATGGCACCAATCATCACAAAAACCTAAAGCTTGAAGACAATCATGTAGAAATTGACCACTCTATCCTATCAAATGCTTTAGGCATATTTAATTTCAAAGCTAGAAGGCCTTTTTTAGACTTATGTTTCTCCATGATATCAACAAGTTCATGAGCAATAATAATATTATCAGTCATGAATCTACCTTGTACAAAAGCTGCTTGATAAGGAATAATAATCTCAGGGAGTAGTGGTTTCACTCTATTAACAAGCAATTTAGATATTATTTTGTAGAATGTATTACACAAAAGTTGGTCTAAAGTCACCATCAATGTTTGGACAATTTACTTTAGGTATAAGAGATATATACTAATAGTGTCTTCACCTACAATGTCGGCCACGTATGTTGATGAAACCTTGGGGGGAAACCCATCAGGACCAGTAGAGGTTCGGGGCTTCATATTAAAGACCACATTCTTTATTTCATTGCTAGAAGGCAATCTCATCAAGCAAGCATTATCAATATCTGAAACACGAGATTAGACACAATAAAATAAAAATAGTATAATGACTAGGATTACTAGTTCTACTAATAGAAGAAGTTAATTCATGCTAGTCAAATTACAGTGGACAACCCATCTAAGTGTGCAAATTATAGTTGCTAGTAAGAGTTAATTCATGTTTGCATTGTGCATCCCCATCCTATCTAAAGATATAACTATTTGCGAGAGCTTGATTTTGTCATCCTTTATCATTAGTTACCTTGTCTTCTAATGGAAGATTCCAATGGAGTTATATCACAACTAGAAAATCTAGGATTATAACTCATTAACCATATCATTAACAACTAATGGGATTATAAATCCAGGCTTCAAAGGGGACCAACTTACACAAGAAACCTATTTCAAGGCATACGTAAAAAATTTATGGCGTATCAATTAAAGACAAAATACAGTCACTAGGTAGTCATTTTAAAAGTCTCGCATCCATATATTTTCTTAATGGAAAAACTGTTCTTATTCATTTTTCTTTAATTTTTGTCTAAAAAAAATTTAAATATTATTATTATGAAAAGATGCCTCAAAGGGCTTAATTAATTATATGAATTAAGAGTTTTACACAGGATTGGCAGGAAGTGTTGGGAGCCTAGCAACGAGTTGCGCCCCAACACCCTTTTGGATCGCAATACCTACCCTCTGAAATAAAGAACTTCCTATCTTAGAGTTGGCATCATAGTTAGCTATGCAGTTTCTCAATCTGCTAAGAAAACAAATCAAGTCATCACCTAACTCGCCTAGAGTCGTGAAAGCTAAAACTCCAAAACTGTAGCCATAAGAAGTACACAAATCTAAATATTTATTTCGCTTGCGAGTGATAGCTGCAGAAATGGCACGTCCTGGTACGAAACTTTGAAGTACACAAATCTAAATATTTATTATTATTGTTTTATTTTTTTTACATTTTTTTTTATATTACAACACACTAGGTTCGGTTAACAAGTTATCAGCCAAACCTCTGGGTATTTCTTCATAAATGAAAAACAATGAGATGTTCGGTTGATAACTTGCCAGCCAAATCTAGGTGTTTTGAAAACATACCTAGGTTCGGGCGACAAGTTATCAAACTTCACTCTTTTAACCACAAAACATAGGTTCGGCTTGTTAGAAAAAATAAAATAAAATACAACCGAACTTAGAATGCATTTGGCACCCGGTGGAATTGAAGGCAAAGTGGAGTTAGGGGAGGTAGTCCACTTTGCTAGTGTTTGGCATCATCTTTTTAGGAAGGATTTGGTTTTCCCGTCAATTAATTTCCCTTCGCCCAATGCAAATGAAGTTAACAACGTACCCCATCCAAGTTTCAACTATACCCTTATTTTCCTCCCATTTCACTTTTCTTTTCATTTATCTTCTTCTTTTATGAAAAGCTCCACCAAAAGAAACTTCCGAACCAAGTCAACGTAAATTTTAGTTTTTTCTAAAACATCATGCACTATGATCAATATCCTTCCTTCTTTCTCTTATGTAGTCTTAATCATCATATTTTGATGGATTTATCAAACCCTAGATTTTTCTGAAGTAAAAAAATCAGGATTCTAGATAGTAAATAAATACCTCTTGGGATTTCACAAATATGAGTCTGATTTACTTTTCTATGATCTGCAAACATATTTGATGTTGGTTCTGTGAGAAACGACATTAAGCAAAAACACATAAACTTTAAAAAGAAAAAGATGAGATTTTTAAATTGATTTGTTAAACCTTGGTTAGGTTGAAATTTAGTGGATGCGAGTTTCACAGGGAAACATGATAAATTTCAGTCCGTTAATCTCTATTGTTATTCATTTCCTATATTATTATTTTTAGCTACAACTGTGGATATTTGATTGATTTGAGAAGTGTTCATGATCTGAAATTTGGTTTATGTACAAATTTTCTACCCATTTAATTTTGTTGCCAAGCAACAAATACCGGACTACATATATTTGAATTTCTAGGTAGTTGGACTTTTATGTTGTTGAAATTACCTAGAAATAATTCAACTGGTGCCAAACGAACCCTTAGTGTTTTTCTTTACAAAGTTAAGTTCGGCTATCATTTTCATGTTTAATTATCAGCTGAACTTTTCACTAGCACCTTTAGAATGAAAAAATTAACAGTTCGGTTGATAATTACTTCACTGTGTAACTGCTGTAAAATTTTAATTTTTTTTTTTTATTTAAATCTACTCTATCAACCAAACGCAAGAAAACAAGACATGGGCTTATAGAACGATTGAAACCACTACACTTAGTCGAAGCGATAAAAAAGTTAAATAAAGTAAATAAAATAGTAAATTAATAGATCAACCAAGGGTAACTACGTGATTTACCTATCCTAGGATACCCCTCGTAAACAGAACCTGGCTAGGCAAATCATTTTGCATGCCTCAAAAATACACCCTAGCTAGGCGAATCTTGTATGCCTCAAAACATCCTTCTTATACGGTGTCACATGCCCATTTAATCGCCTAAAATTTTAATCACAAATGAGGCGCCACTGCCTACGTTCCATGAAGCAATAATGTCGCATTCTTCTTCAAACTTGGAACTCATTTTTACTACCCATGCACATCTGGTTACTCTTGTCTTTCCCATTCTCCATAATCAACTTCAGTAGCAACAATTGTTGATTTGCGATCGACAAGAACATCCTAGGTTGTGGTTATGATCAAATGTAGGTCTTTGGACACCGTTGTCCAAGCAAATTGATCCCACTCATAAACCAGGTGCAATCACACTCCTTGTGCACATCTAGCATCAACGAAGAACACTTTGCAAACGCAAGACCATGGTGCATTTCCATAAGCTTTATGCTAGATAAGAATTGGCCATCCAATTCTTCTTCCATGGCATCACATTGCCATGAAAATGCTGGTTCACAACCAGACTTTGCATTACCACCAAGGTACATGCATTCGAGAGAGATAACTTTAATCTTCCATCAAACTGGCTACGATGAAAACACCTTCAATCTATCGCATTGACAAATTCTTCATCTTCTTTTCCACTGCAAAGGCCAACACATTCTTTGAGTTTATGAATTTTCGCAAAATTCCCATTACAACATGTAATGTTCTCGCTACTAATAACAGTACGGATATATGCATTCTTAATGCATAATATTTGCATACTTGTGAAAAACATGACTTTAAACACCTGACTTGCACCATAGAAGTCAGCATGCTCCTTAGTTTTGTCATGCAATCACTTGAAAACCCGGTTCTCAATGATTCTTGCTTGTTCGTCTAACACTTTTGGATGAAATTCAGGCACCTTTGCCATGAACTTTCTTGGCATGTTGCTACTTCAAGCTTAAAAGTTCATTCAATTGATCTATCCACACAAGATCAACTTCTTCTAGTCTCCATACTAACGAAACCCAAACAATTCTTCACTGAATTCGACAAACAAATGACATCAACTTGAGTAAAAAGAGAGAAAAATCATGAACCTTGTCCCCTAACACAGCTCTGATACCTGCTGTCACATGCCCATTTAATTGCCTAAAATTTTCATGGGACATGACCGGCAATACGCCGTGGTTCAGTGAATCAACTTCACCCACAAGTACTCAGCCTTGCACACTTGCATCAAAGTATGCATCTGCCTTCACTCTTAAGGCTTTATGCAACCTAAGTCTTCATCTTCTTTCTCTCTAACTCTTTATGCCCTCCATAAGCAATAAGAGGTTTGTCATGCATCAAACCAATTGAACAACTCACAAAATCAGCAACACAATAAACACAAAGACTACACAATTAACCCATTTTATTGTATCAAAGGAACATCACAAACTTCTGTCCAACCAATGGACTAAACAGGCCCATCACCCTCTTGGTGATGCCTTATTCTCCCAAACAATGAGACTAACTCTCTTCTATGTAGCCTACTGATTTTCAAATGTCTCTACACTATTTATACACTGGTTACAAGGGCCAAAAACCGTGCACAACACTTGCACACACATGGAACAACCATGTGTCCCATAAGGTAGTTTCCATAACCGCCAATCTGCTTTTCAACTGCCACCTTTTGTGTTGTCATGCAGATTGAAGCCACACTTGTATTGAACGGTTAGGGACACTCTACTAAGGTTATAAACTCATTTCATAACCATTCCAACTTGTCTCGCACCTTTGGCACGCTTGTGAAGCCAATAACCAACTTATAACCGCCACTTGAGTCGTATTGCAAAACTATTGCGCTTTACTGAATTCGGCCTTGATCCAATGCTCAACCATCTTGGACCTGCAAACTTCTTGCTCTAAAATAATGCACGGACAATCCTTGTGCTTCAATCATCAAGGCCAGCTCCTTAAGCTCATTCTGGTTGCTCATGCGTCATATGCTTCACTTAGCCAATTTGCTTGACAATAACAATGCCACTCTTGCATTGCTAGCTTGTTCGCACTGTTCAAGCTTTGTCCCTGCCTTGAACTAATGAATAGACCAACTCTTGGCCTATTCTACCTTCTTGCATCATCCTTGAGTTTGGACCAATTCAATTCCATGGATATGCCTTAATGCCAACATCACGTGTTGCATATGTCACTTTGGCTTTGCCTTGCCTTTTCCTCAATGAATCTTCATTGTGTCGATCAATAAGCTTCATTACTTAGTCAAATGTCTTTATAGTGTAGCGCTACCTTTGCGCGTCACTGGCTATAAGGTCTTGCTATTTCAACAACTTGACAATCTATGCAGTATCGCACGATCATTGTCTGACACTGACTTGGCATGCAACACTGTGACGCGCAATCATTGTGCGCCACTTGCCTGGCCAGTCATACACGGTCACAAACACATTTTCTGGTGCAGATATCGGATCATACGGGTGATAGATTTCGGATCACGCTTGATATTGCGATGCGAGACAAATTTTGATAATGGGATACAAAATGTACATGCTACATTAAACATACGCTGCATTGTAAAAAGAATTCACAACGTAGCTATTCCTTAGCTTTAATTATCAATTGTATTCTGCCATGAATAGTTTTTTAAATAGGAATGAACTTGGAACAGAAAACAACCTCAATAGACAGCTTGAGCTAGTTACTTCTACCTCTACATCTAGCAAGCCCTTTTGATGTTATGTCATTTTATGGATCAATATTTTACATATTCCCTCCGTCCCACTATTAAGTGACCTAGTTCAAGTTTGCACAATTTTTAAGACAAACAAGGAAAAAGAGTATTTTTAAGCATATCTTACAATTATACTCTTATGGATTAATAATTAGTGAAATTTTGAAATGATTTATCTCTCAAACTACACCACGGATGTTCGCAAACTTCATACCATTGAAAAGCATTTTAAAACATCTACGTAACGAATATAAACATGCCTATCAAATTATGCATATTTCTTATTTTTCTTATAATCAATTAAAAGGATAATTTTAGAAATATCTCCTTGTTTATTGATATAGGTCACTTAATAGCGGGACAAAATGTAAAAGTAAATATGTCACTTAATAGTGGGGCGGAGGGAGTATTTTTTTTTTACCGATGTCTAAACTCTAAAGGACAAAAAACCTGCCAGTTGAAGAATGAAACAACAACATAAACACAGAAATCTATTACGAAATATACTAATTTCCATGAAGCATATATTTCCGCGTGAAGTCCTTAGAAATTCATGTGTAATAACTAGCTAGATATGGCGCAGGAATTATACATAAGCCACCAATGCTGCAAATGCTAGAGACTAGCCAAAGTAGTTCAGTATAAGTTCTCTCTTTACACTGATTGAATTTCATAACCAAGTAAATCAATGACTAGTTGAAGGCATCATAAGCATGTTTTGTTGTCCTTCCATTATTGTCGGTCCTCGTACTGCATCTTTACCTAGCAAATCATAGAAAACCTGTGGTTTTCTGTAGCTTGAGATGCACAAATTCTGACACCAAAAGGAAAACCCTCGGGTTAGTTGAGTAACAGTAAAATGAACTAAGTAGTTAACATGATGGCATAGAAACCAAAAAAACTGTAGTCTCCTTGCATTCACCGAATCTAAATGCAATGAAAATATAATTGTCTACCTGCATCGCGAAAGCTATATGGATTAAAGTTGCTTCAGAACGTGGTTTCCCAATGAATTGCAAACCAATTGGCATCCCAAATTTGTCATATCCAACCTATAAAAATGTACCCATGTAAAATTAAGTAATGGAAGCAGGATATGGTTGTACAGCAAAACAAATGTTTGTGTTACATGAAGTTATGACTGATCAAAATAAAGGTAGCAGATTTGTGTGTACCGGAACTGTCACCGCAGGCAGTCCAAGAAAGTTCCCCAGTATTTGATACCTTACAAGTGCAGCTGCAGCAACAATACATTATTCAATTTTTACATGACTCAATTCTAAAGAATGTAGGCAAAACATGTCCAAATTCAGACCCTTGAGAATTAACTTGTCATACCTCCGTTATGGTAGTCAAATTCGCCATATTTTATAGCAGTTTTGTAATTGGATATGCTGTGACGCTGTTAAGAACAGAACAAATCTGTAAGAAATTCCAGAAGTCTATCTAAGTAAGTAAGCATGAGAGGGGAGGCAATTTTAGGAGTTCAAGGATATACCCTGTTGTAGGCGTGACAATTACATCGGCGGATTTAAAGATCTTGGCATAAATTTGCATATGACGATTTCTGCAGATAATTGAGAAAGAGTATATTACAATGCGTATGGCCGAAAGAAAAGGGTGAAGTATAAAAACAGATATGTTAGAAAGCTGATCTTTGTTAATGAAAAATTATTCATTATGTCTAAAATGTAACTGCTAGCATTTTATGTTGTAAAGCACTAGAAAATTTAAGTGCATTTATATGAAAATGCAGTAGGATGAGGGTGCAAAAGATACCTAACTCGTTGGGCATTCAAATACTCTCCGCTGCTAAATGAGGCATATACAGTAAGTGCTACCCTTGCGTCCCAACCTAACTCTGAACGCTTACTGCTTGACACAAGTTTCTTATGTTAGCCATAATTCTTAGTTATTTACTAAGTAAATGTTATCATGTCGGGAAGGAGATGTAACATACATCTTCTCTGAATGAGAGTTCAGTGAAGCATTACATTCACAGCCAATTGTTATATAGTGAGCGAGACGCATCGCTTCAATTTCGGGTATGGTTGTCTCCACAGTCTTGCACATGAAGAAGGCCAGGATAGATTAGAAAAGCATTGATGTTTGTCACCAGATTACTGGTCAATCAATGAAGTTAGAAAGTAAGCTATGTAGAATAATACCTTCCACCCGTATGTCTTGCTAAGCAGGTCCAAGGCATCATAGCAGCAGTTCCTTATTTCCTCTTTGCAATCGTCAAACCACTGAGCCACACAAAACGAGGGATAAAATGAAGCAGGTGTCAAGTTTGGAGAATAAAATAAAATCTTACAGGAAGAAGCTTGAAGATATTGACACACCTCCCCATACTTTGCCATTTTGATATTCGAAATTGAGTTCGTAAACTTCAAAAGTGGAAAATCTACTTTAGGCTGAAAAGATAAAAGCGGAGTTAGTAAACCGCCGGGTATGTTCTCTTTCAAGTTTGGCATTTCGTTGAAACACCTAACTCGTGATACTGGTACTTTTTGTTTTTCTTAGATGCTCAACTATATAGTTCAGATAATGAGTGAATGAATGAAAATGCAGATTTAAGTATGTCACCTGTAAAGAAACGGGGTGATCTGACGGACTGTTGCTGCTTATAGCTGCATAACTGAATAAGCGTAATATTATCTACACAACTCGAACTGCGGCTATGAAGCAAAAACCCAACCAATTGCGAAAATGAATGAGAAATCTCAAAGAGAATGAATGAAATACTAACACAATAAATGCGTCTTCAACTGTGGCTGCCAATACCCCGACCATTCCTACTGTATAGTTCAGAGGAAGAACACTGAAGAGAAAATGAGGAGTACAGTATTTAGGATCGAAAAGTATCAAGTATCTTTAAGACAGAAAAAAACTGATTGAAATGAGATCTTGCCCAAAAAACTTATTTACCCTGAATGAGACACACGGCCGGAACCTGGTTTGAAACCAACAACACCACAAAGAGCAGCAGGCATACGGACAGAACCTACAGAGGTCACAACGTCAGAGAGTTGTACGACTTCTTTCGAACAAAAAAATGCATAAGTTGTGTGATTATTTTTATGAAGGAAAATAATAATTGGTAAGCTCATTTGAAGACTAATGGTGCTTATAAATACCTCCTCCATCAACACCAAGAGCAACAGGACACAGTCCTGCAGAGACCAGTGTGGCAGATCCGCTTGAAGAACCTCCGGAGATCTTATTGATATCATAAGGATTTCTAGCAGCCCTGCATTGGACATGATAGGAAATACATTACTGTCTCATTGAACTTTTCTTATTTGTAATCTGTACCTGCTAACGTTTTGTATCAGATTTTTCGACCTGACAGCGACCACCTTACCCATAATGAGGATTGATGCCACTTGTTCCAACACCAAGCTCGTGCATGTTGCTTTTCCCAATAAGTATGGCTCCACATGATCTTAGGTGCTTGACACAACATGCATCCTCTACACATGGTCTAATTTTGTGCAGCCATTTGGTACCTCCTACAGAATCATCATTGTTGTAAGTTGTGGAAATGGCAGATCGACAAACTATGCAAGTTGTAGGAGAAAAACAATTGAATTTGACATGGTACCCTTCCAAGTGCCATAATCAAGTTAGATAAACCAAATCAAGATAATTTAAATCCTAAGTAAGGTACCTGTAGTTGGATATGGCAAACAGTCTATTTCATCTTTAACTGCAATTGGTATGCCATCCAGAATCGATAATGGTTTACCTGCTTGCATACAAAAGTAAAACGAACAATAAGAGAAAATATACCAACAGTATTATCCCAAAATGACATAGGACTTATAGCTGGGTACCTCAATTTGTTTGGGTTATCTAGTTAACTTATACATGTGTACAAGACAGTAATGATTAATACCGTTTTGATACCGAAGAGTTGATTCAGTAGCTTGCTTTAGAATATCCTCAGCATTGTAGTTGATAAAGAATGCCATACGTAAGGGGGGCATAGATGATTCTTGAATAACAGCAAGAAGACGCTTGGCTACCTGCACGATCAAATACTTAAATTCCCCAGAAAGCACACAATTGTTATAATTAAGTTACTAGCCAACTAAAGATTACGTAATTAATCACATTGACGATATGATGGTCACAGTGGATGATTAATGAAATTCATAGTTGAAAATGATCTACCGTTAGAGGAGTTGTTTCTCCTGAAGTATAAGACCTTGAATAATCTTGAATAGTCCAACGGCGGAAACTATATTCAGAGTTTAGTATTGCTTTTTCCCATGAAGGAAAGCAGTCAATGGCTTCTTCAACTTGCTGACGAGGGGATAAATCAGGTCGGATCGACTTTACTTCTTGCTCATTGAGATCTGTCATGCATGGTTACGTTAAATCAGATTGCAGACATAATACCATGAAATTAGATACCGATTAAAGTTTTCTATATACACACCTTCCCAAGGATAAGAGGGTACAAATGCAGGTGGCTCCTTCAACTTCGCGAAAGAGACAAGCTGCAAAATATACAGAAATTTGCAAGGAAATCATGTTATACTCGATATGATTTTTATTTCAAGTCAATAAAGCGTAAGGAACAGTATTTACGCATATTCAGAGTTCTATTTCTTCTCAACAATAATAGCCGCAGGTGTTAACTACATTTGCGAACATGGGTACGTACTTGATTTGACTTGACTGTAAAGTGTAAAGCCATATATGTATTCAGTAAGTAAGCTTGTTTCGAAGTCACCCCACTGCTAAACTATGGGTACACTTAAGCTAATGGAGATGACAATCAAGCAGATGAAACACACAGACTGGCAAATTTTAAACTAACAAATTTTACACCAAATGAAGAATTCAGTACCTTGTGAATAAGATTGTCTCTCTTCAATATATACAAGACAGAAGAACCAAAACCCCTTATTTCCAAAAGCCATGTAAAGATCTTAATGATAATCCCAGCCATACGAGGAGCTACATAAACATAAAAGTTTACAAAGTCAATAGATATCCATAATTTCACCAACAAAACTTTCAAAGTTTGAGACAATGTAAACAGGTGTTGGCAAGAAAAACATCTGAATTCAGCCCACATTCTCAGTTCAGGTCAAACACAGTTGTCAGTTCCATTTTGTGTAATTTCTATCCAGAGCGAAACAGAAATCAAAATTCTGACAGAATCAAACAGAAGAGAAGTGCAGTACTAATCGTCATGGCTGTCAATTGGGATCCGCGCATGCTAGCGAATGAGGAGAAAATGCCTTAACATTGCAGGACACTAAACTAAACTTTCATTTGTAGGTTACATTCATTTTCCCGGACACCAAGCAGAGCCTGTATCTACCAAATCAAGAAAACTGGAACCGTCGTCAACTCCGAGACTGAATTGACTGTTTCAGTGGGGAAAAAGGGACTGAATCCATCTGATTTGGATAACTTTAGAAATTTCTGCACCAATTACGAGCCTGACACTTCTAACAACAATGGAGGATGACGCTTTTAAGGTTAACAAGGTACAAAATTCTCAAGGTTTCTGGGCAATCTGTCTGTTATGGGAGACTACCTACGTTTGCCCCCAGTTCAGTAAAAGTCAAGTGACTGCTGCCATTATACATTCTGACTCCCTTTGTCTTTCTCTGTAACTGAATGTTTTGGTTAGTTGGAAGAACCCAAGATATTATTACAAGTAACTGCAACCAAACATGGAAAACTGAAATTTTACTCTCATAAATTAACTAGAGCAATTGACATGAAGATATCTCAACAGAAGTACTCATTTACACACAACAATTTATTTTAGTTTAGAAACCAAATCAGAAAAATTGCTTAACACTTTCGTGGGTGAGGATGAAAGAGATAATAACCTTTGACATGCGATTTAATGTAGGTTTCATTGCTATTAGGAGTAAAATCAAGTTCTTCCAGTGGCTTATACACCATACCATCATCTTTGAACAACACCATTACAAAAATGATGCAGAAACAAACAATATGCTTAGAGTAGAGAAGGAGAGAGGTGGAAGAGAATATGTATAAGGTTGGAATTGTGGACGGAGAAGGCGATGAGAGGAAGTAATTGTAATAGAGAGAATTAAATGAAAGAGAGCTGAATTTTATAAGTTAGTTGATTGTTGGATAGTAAATTAGACGTATTTAGAGTCTAGTGAGTGAAAGAGAGTGTATTGATATTTCGACAATCTACTCCCTCCGTCCCCAATTAGATGAAATTTATTTGGTTTTTAGTTTTGTCTACAAATAGATGAGCTATTTCATCAACCAAGGTATATTTCTAAAACTACCATTTTAATTGATTATTTTTACTATAAGAAATATGTATAATTTGATAATCATATTTATATTCATTGCGGTGTTTTAAAATGCTTTTCAACGGTATAAAGTTTATAAAAACCGTGGTATGGTTTAAGAGATAAATCGTTTCTAAATTTACTAATTATTGCCCATAAGGGTATAATTGTAAAAAATACTTAAATATACTTCACTTTCCTCCTTGTCTTAAAATTTGTGCAAATTACAGATATCTCATCTAATTAGGGACGGTCCACTTTCCTCCTTGTCTTAAAATTTGTGCAAATTACAGATATCTCATCTAATTAGGGACGGAGGGTGTATTAGGAGTACATTACTTATTAGGGGGGGGGCTGGCTGGCTGGCCATGTACGACGATAAACTCGAAGATAGTATTTGATTTTGGGTTGTAGTAGGTGGATTCAAAGAGTGTGTTGAAAAGTAGTTGACCTCTGTGCTACTTTCAACTGTTTCTTCCGTCTTTTATTAACTGCTGCAGTGCGCACACACACATTCATTGTTTAACTAAAACAAGACAAAAATATTGTCCATTTCTTTCTTAAAAGAAGATGCTAGAGGAAAAAAAATTTAAGGTTCTACCGAGAATTGAACTCGGGTTACCAGATTCAGAGTCTGATGTCCTAACCGCTAGACCATAGAACCTCTTTGTTTTTCTTTTGTCAGATTTAAAATCTATATCTTTTTTCACCAGTTTTACTGTCAAACCGACAACATCAAAATTTCAAACCGCTATTGTGAAGGCTCCATGGACTACCGACTCTGTCAACAAACCAATTATGACCACGATCTCATTCTATTTGAAGCAGCTTCATCACCAACTTCTTTCTCATAGCCGAATTACGACAAACTAAGAAAATTGGAAATTCCTCCTTTTGGATTTTGTAAATCACATTGATTACACTAACAAGGTAAACACTTGGGTATAGTGGAAGTGGTTGTTCGGCACATTTAAGTTGCTAAATAACGAAATTTTTCTCTTGGAAATATCGAAATGTTTAAATGGGTGGATTCTTCTTTGAGAATTTCAGACCCCGGCAATAGTGACAGTCACTGACGTTAACTTGTAAGCATTAAGTATACTATAAATATATATATATATATATATATATATATATTATAAGGGACAATGGTGTTTTCCTACATCGACGGCTATCTACAGTTGGGACACACAAAAGACGGTCCAGACTCAACCAATAATTTAACCAATAATGTGTGTTTTCACTCTACAATTTAGCCACATAAAGGACCTTTAGGTACATAAAAGAAGGGTCAAGATTGATCGAATCAGGTGTTTGTGGTTTCACTTTCGGTGCGTGCAAACTCATTCATTGATGCTGAGTTTTTCTATCATTCAGTGTCAGCCGTTTCTCTTTTTCTCAATGAAACGCCTTTGTGAAACCCCAGCTATTTTCACCAATTCTACTTCTTTGAAACCTATTGGATGTTTTCCTCTGAGAAAACTTTCTGTCGATTACATGGAATCGTTGATCGATGGATTTTCTAGCAGATGGAAAGACACATTGAATTTGCAAAGGTAAATAGCAGATCTCTTTCGATTGATTTTCGAATGAGATTAATTTTGAATTGATTATATGTAAATCCAAGTTCAATGAAAAAAATGTTTTGGATTCTCTCGATTTGGGGCTATTTTTTCTTATTAAATTGTCGAGCAGCAAATTTCTAATTTTTTGATGGAGTGTCTGGAGGAGATGATATGAACCATAATACATTATGATACCTCATAGTCTGAAATTTTCTTTTTTAAACAGATTGGTATACTGCGTAGCATGTCGAGATTACTATTGACTTGGGTATTTTATTTTAGAGCTTAATAGTTATCTTTGATTTAGGGTCTTTATGTTGCATTAGCAAGAACTATATTGAAAGAAATACATGTTTGTTAGGTTAGGTTGTCCCTTTGTCGAATCTGCTAAAGAGATGCATAACATTACAATTTCTTTATATGGGTTTGCTGAATTGTTTTCAATTGTGGAAATTAAATAAATAGCCTTGGTTTTCAATTTTGTTCTTAGGTGTGTTGTTTCAAGTATCCTTGCCTTATCCATGCACAGTGAAAGGACACCAAATGGATGCATTCAAGATGCTTAGTGAAATAACAAGGACTTAGATATGGAGAGAACGCTGTCTTCGTTTTACTTTTAATAAAATCTTAAAAGATGATTTTAGTATGTTTTTGCGGAGATAACCATACAGTCGTGTGATATACCAGGATGCAGCAAATTTCTAAACCTAGATGTTGGAATATTATGATTATTGATTCTTAAACCCAGGACCAACAAGTAAAAAGTTAATATAAGCCACCAAAACAAGGAAGAGTTGCCTACGAGTTGACTTACATATATATCCAGGATATGTTTTGGAGTCCATGTGTTTTGTTTGATTAGCAGTTGAAATAATTTTATTTTTGCTTGGTATATCGGTGCATGGTGAACATAAAGTTTTTGTACCTCTGTATTTTGTAAGCCATTCTATCTATAGCTAAAATAATTAGAGAAAAGTAAACTTCCCATTAAAATTCAAAGTATGCATTAGTGAATCATTCTCGAAGCTGATCCAGATTTAGAGCTTCATTCTTACGACTTCTTTCGTAATACAAGCTTTAGGTCCTGTTTGTTTGCTTAACCTAGGTTACAACTTCCCAATTACAGAAGGGGTCGTAAAGTCTTCATAATATTTAATTTGTTGTTAGTATGACGTTTTAGGCATCTAATAATTACCAAATCATCATTGTTGATCTTTTGAGGCTATGAGCATTCCCAGATCTTTATATTCTGTAATGTAGTGCGGCACGTGCAGGTCCTGATGGTCAGAAACTTCTTTTTTTCAGCCAAGGTATCTTTGGATCTTAATGGAGGCAAGGGAACAACAGTTGCTTAAGTTAGGGTAGTAAGAATCGACGCGGGTCTACTGGAACATGGGGCTTTTCAAACTCCAATCTGCACGGCATATGGCTCAGCTTTACTGTGTTACTACATATGCTATGTAAATTGGAGACTTATTTTACTGCTAAATGGGAGGAATGGTGAACATTGATGGGGTGCTGGAGATATAAGGATGTTTTCTATCACATGTGTACGGTACAAACAGGTTCTGACAAGAAACTCTTCTTTGGGATTTGGTAAAGGTAAACATTTCCACATTACAGTGTTTTTAAGCAAATCTTTGTGCTCCTTTATGTGTATCCAATGTGAATACGGTAGCAATGTGTGAGCACAGACAGATCCTTTATTGTGCCTCTTTTTTAGTGTTTGGGCAACTTTTCACTGAAAACTTACTTTGAATTTATGCACCATCTGCTTATGCAACTCGGCTTTTCTAACATATTTATCACTATAAATGAATCACAAAAGAATAGGAGAGCGATATCAATGTGCATGATCTGTACATCTATATGTATGAAGACCTTCATTTAGCTTAGGTATGGGTGTGCAAGTACGTTAATTATTTCGATATATTCAGGTTGTCTATGTGATATTATGATTACTTCGTTGTTATGATTTGCGCGACATGGATCCCCACTTATAAGCTTACTCTGCGACATAGTTTGAAATGGAACAACCTCCGAATGAGACCCTTGCGTTGCTCTATTTAGTTATGAAGCCACCCTTTCCAAGAGGATGCGGGTCTCTGGATGGCCCTACTGTTTCTTCACCTTAACTGCATAGACACGCTAGACATAAAAACTTAGTACTATAAGATAGTAATCGTCATTTGCGACATCAGTGTTGAATTATCACATCCTATGTTCTGACCATTTAGCTATACTAATTTATTTTGCAAGCGATTATCTTTATATGTTGCTTTTGAACAGTGGGTCTATTATACAAGCAAATGGGTTGATTACGAAGACGGGTTCCTACAGGAGTAATTCTTAGGGTAGTGCAGTCTATTATATAAGAAGATGAATATTACAAGCAAATATTTTAGCAGTAATAAAGTGTAAATGGCAAGCTGAACGTGAGTATTTATATTGGTAACTCAGTGGGAAATTTGCTATGTCTACTTGAAGCTGATAACAGAATCGTAATCAGGTCAAAGGTAGGAAAGATTACCCCTTTTTGTACATCTTATAGTTCCTGTTAATATAAGCTGTTTTCAGGAAAAAAGAAAATCTGGTCAAAGGTAGGAAGTATGGTTTGCTCCTCTCCCTGGTGTCGTCAACAAGCAGAAGGAATTTGTCAAAAGCAACCAATCATCTGGCTTGGGGGGTGTATCTGGTGTTCTTTGGTTGCTTGGATACATAGGAGACCGAAGTTTAGTTCCTGCAATTTTCCAAAAACAACTTTGGTCTGACTGTTGGATTTGTTCCTGTCTTTAACAGTAAGGGATTATGTAGTATTCAACTCCAACCGCTTATTTCAAGTGTACTTGGGTTATGTAATTGGTGTCAACTTAACAACTTTTATGATTGTGATTTGTTAACCCTTTGCGCCAATAGAATCTTTTCAACCCGAGTGTCTTTATCTTTCATTCAGTCAAAATCTGAGATAGCCAACTACATGAACAAAAAGGGGAAAGTCATTGGCTTTCTTCTTAGGTCCGCACTGAATTAACCTCTTTGATTTAATCAAGCAATTGAACGTTTATACTTTATACCAGTACTTCTATTGCTGTTGCCGAAAACAGTATATTGTGTCTGTTTGGTTACTCCGTGGTGTTGCTGCTTGGTTACTCTGTGAGGTTTCCACCCATCTTTGAAATGGCTACGAAAGGCTAAATATCGATCCAAGGAAGGGTTCAATATTGATCCTAAATATTATAGAACGTTTAGGAGTGGTGGACATTCGTGCAGGAGTTATGGCGATTATTGGATTATTTTTTTTCACTCACCTTTTGTAATAAAAAAAAATGCTCACCTCGGGTTAAAGAGCCTATAATGACATGCATAAAAACTCAAACATTACTCGAGTTATGTGAAGTTGTATTTGGATTCACCAACTTGAACTCAGCAAGAGTGAATGGGAGTTAGACTATATTGTAGGTTATTAGTTCTTCATCACACATGACAGAGAACTGTAGAATTTGTACGTTAGGCCTATACCATTTGAATGTTAATTGATGCAACACCAACAAAGCATATTATATCTTTGCTTGGATCATCTCTTAGGGCTAACGCCAGGGGATGGCATATTATAGAATGTACGTGTGATCCATGCAGCCAAAGAGTAGAATGTACGTTAAACCCAGTTCCAAATACAATAAATGGTCATGGGATTCATGGGACAATGCTTTCACAGGGACAGTGTCGAATATGTTAACATGCTTGCATTCAGAAATAACAATCCAAAGTCAAAAGTCTTTGCCGTAAATACGTTAACAAGATAACATTTGCGATAGTAAGATCAGCCAAAAGCCCGTGCCGTTACGGCACTGGTTATATCCTAGTATATTCTATTATATAAAGGGAGGACCCCTTAGGCACTGTTTATGAACAGTCTTTTGAAGCTGCACATTTTATTTGGACTATTTTATCCTCATTCCACGCTCAAAGAAGTGATGAGAAAAAAACAACGTGAGGGTATATTAGTAACTTAATTTGTTTGTAAATTAACTTCAAAGAAAAATCAACCCCAACTTGCACGTGTGTATACACGTGCAGAACACTAGTATTATATTATATAAAGGGAAGACCCTTAGGCACTGTTTATGAACAATGTTTTGAAGCTGTAATTTTTAAATTTCCAAAACTGCATTTTCACATGCCAACACAAAGTTTTACATTTTAATTACAAACAGTGATACATCCCTTCTGCCCATTATGGGCTCCATTTCCATAATTGTACGTGCGAAAAAATCTTGTACTATAAAAAGTAGGGATACAGACAGACAGGAAAAAGCTTCTATGGTATACAAATGAGCTACCGTACCTATACGATTCATTCTTTCTCCTTCTGATTTTGTCATATAAGTAGTTAATAACTTAATATTTTATAGGTGCGTAACTTTATGTCCTGGGCCTTGGGGTACATTTTGTAGAACCGTTTTTTTGGGACTACTCAAAATGGGGGACTATTCTCAAATTTTTGGGATGGATATTGATCAGGGACGGTATTGGGGGTGGCTTACCCAGGCTACAGCCCCCAAAACTTTGTAAGAACTGATTTGGCCCTTGTAATTTTCGGATTTTGAAAAAATAGCCCAGTTGAGAATTAAAATTAGCCCAAGTATTGACTTAGCCAACTACAATTTTACAAGTATATTGACATAGCCCAACTACAATTTTGAATCGTTTTGGTGTTTCTAGTCATAGAATCTTACGTTGTTATACCATACGGTAGCCGTTCAAAGAATTAGTAACACGGTCCCACAAAAATAAATCATCAATTAGGTGATCTTAGCCCTTCAAAGACTAAGAAGAGGAATAAAACATAGTTGTTTTCATTTTATTGGTTAAAATACATATTCTTTTTTATTTCTTTAGCAAATTTGATTATTTGTTAATTATTTGATATGATTAAAAAGAAAAAAATGATTGTATTTTTTAATTTTCTTGTGTAAGAAAGACCGAAAGTTAGGAAAGATCTTAAAATCTATAATTTTAATAACAAGTACTACCATTTTAAGTGTGTGTTAAATCGATACGGTCAAATCTTATTAGATAGCACCACGTGTGTTAGTTCTTGTTCTACTTCTTCTTTTTCTTTTAACTCCTCATGTTTCACCATGCTACGAAAATAAAAAAGCAAAGAGTGTGAAGAATAACATAACTTCCTCGTGTCTACTTAAGAATAACATAACTTCCTAGATGTATCATTGTTGCATCGGTTCATTTTTGCTTTTCTTCCTCGGCAAATGTAAGTATATTGACGAAGATTACATAGTGTAAGCCCAAAGCAACATTCTAGAAATACAAAAGAGCCACGTGATAGCAAAAACCGCAACCACTTCCGAGCATTTTGCTCGGAAACAACTCTCAAAGCCGAAACCCGATATGTTGAAAAGAAAAAATAGCATGTCGCATCAGGTATCATAACCGCAGCTATCAATATTGCAATCGAAAAAGTAAAATAGAGTATTGGCTAAAAAAAAAAATTATCCCATCCAGACATAAAATCTTGGATCCGTCGCTGATATTGATAGTAATTTTCAAATCACCCCTTATCTAATTTTTTTAATACCAACTTTACCCTTGATGATTAACTTAGTGTGATGATTAATTAATGTTAGTGTAATGATTAATAACTGATTAGTTAGTGATTACTTGAGTTATTAATGGGATTGTTTTGTTATAAACATTATTATTGAGAGATAAGAAGAAGAAGAAGAAGGAAATAGGAAGAAGAAGATGGGTGAACCCAAAAAAGCTTTTTTGAGTTTAGTAATTATGATATGGGTGATTCATGTGATGATACCTCATCCTCGAATCGAACCCCCTTCACCTCCTAGTGTATTTGTCAATACTTCTAATGATCCAAATGAGTTATTTGTTAGATGATGAAAGCTTTTTGCCCCAAACTCAAGCTAACGAACCAAATGATGGATTTTGTCAGCCACAACATGAAGATGAAGCTATGGATACTCAGGTATGTCTCATATTTAGTTAATAATGTAGCTTGAATTGTGCAAAAATTTGGCCAAACTGAAAATTTCAGGAAAAACATTCGGTTAGGTCAACCTAGTTCGGTTATCTAGTCTGCAGAAAAGGTAACCGAACCTTTTTGAATGTGTAGTTCGGTTACTAAATTTAGCAGACGCAGGTAACCGAACTACATTTTAATGGAGGTTTTTGAGAGTTCGGTTATGTTTTTCCAGAAAATGTAACCGAACTAATTTTATAGAGTTTATAGTTCATAGTTCGGTTTAGTAGATTTAAATACTTTTGTTACCGAACTTTTTGTTCGGCAAGATCGCAAAATAATTATATAGAGAGTAGCTAACCGAACCTACAAGTTCGGTTTAGTCGATTTTTTCATTTTCATGACCGAACGTTACCATAGAAAATATAAAGATCGAGTTCGGTAAGGCCCCAAAATTTGTTTGGACACTACATAACCGAACTTTGTGTTCGGCAGGTGTTGATGGGTGAAAACTACTCCTGCTGAATTTGGTAATTTGGGGTGTGGATGAGGAATGAATCTAAACCTTCAACAAATGCACTGCGCGGTGAGTGCTTGTAGATTCGAGAGATCAATCTGTGCAAGTCCGGCCTAAACCAAGAAATGGCCGTTCCAGACTTGTTTCGGTCACAAAGTGAAGGAGATGGGGTTGATCTTAGGGAGGGAAGCGAAGAAGGTGTTGAGATTGTGAAGGTGTTGGCTTTCTTATGACTTGTAACAGAAAGATGAGCAAGCTTACGGTTGATGCAAGCAGGCTCTGAGTGTTTGAATACCTTTTTTTGTATTAACACTTGGTTTTACGTCGACCGAACTTGTGTTGTTCTGTCGTTTCTTGTTGTTGTTGGAAATAGGGCGGAGACCCTATTTTATACAAGTCATTGAGCCTCATTCACGTTTCTCGTGGGAAGTGGAGGTAGTGGAATGATGGAGTAGTGGAGTTGTGTGTCGGTAACACACGACCAGTCTTGCCCACTTTTCCAGTTCATCTCTAACCGTCCATGACCTCCTAACACGTTCTTGTGATGGCGCGTTGCACGCTGCACGCTGTAAACCGCCAGACCAATACCCCAGTAAGTATCCCCCAGTTTGTGACATGATTGATGTCTGGAATGTGGATCGTGGATCCACGGAAGATAGCATGTAATGCTGAATTGAATAACTGCGTTATTCAGAAAGTCGATACTTGTGGAGTATCGTGTGTATTTTATGCGCATGCTCGCATTACGGTGTGGTAAAGTGATGGGTAATGACTCCTCACTAACCAAGAAACTCCCGACCGGGGTTGTATAACCAAGTCAGTGCGGTCGGACGGACGAGATGATGTTTGAGACACTCATCTGCGACCGTTGATGAAATCGGGGTTTTTAAAGAGGTGCGCAAGCATCACTCTTGACTTGGTCGAAACCAAGCATGGGAAGGATTTTGTGGAGGACCGACCATACATGCGTGTTGACGGCATGATGGTGTACACGTCCATGTCTCACCGTCTCATGGAGATGCAATCTAGGCCACTCAATTTGACCGTCAAAGAGGAGTGGTTGAGATCGGTTTGCGCGAAATCCCTTGCCGCAAAGGAGTTGGAAACCGCATGACATCCCAAGTTTGGGCGTGCGTTCCAAGACGACCCATCTTGGTCGGTCTTGGTCGATCATACCAGCGTGTAGGTGGTAGGCTAGTGTTCACACCTATACCGATTATCCCATGAAAACGTGATCTAAGCCACTCGAATCATCCCGTGAAGTTGAGCGGTCGAGATCGGTTTAGGATTTGGGAGATGTAACCGCGTGAGTTTGGTCGGGCGTTTTGGATTAGCCGGGCATGGTATGCCTAGGCCGACCGCAAGAGGAGGTAGATGGGCCCACGGTGGTCATGCTGGTATGACCGGACCTGCTCAATTTTGATCTGTGACCCTCCATTCGTGCCGGAGAAGATGGACGCGCGTGATGGCTCGAACCCTAGTTTTGGCTTTCAAGGCCGCGCGACCATGCCATTTCAGGTGGGCGATTGTGTTGTAACCAATCATGGTTGGTTTTGACCGACTGGTCATGTATGTAGGCGGTCACATGGTGATTGTGTCGACATGCTCCGGGCCCTTTGAGTTCAAGATCTACACCCTCCATCTATACCGCGAAGATGGATGGTTGAGACTGTTTTGCGGCACATGTAATATGCCGCAAACCCTAATTTAGGTTTTCCGCCCATAATGCTTGGTATGGACGGTTTCTTGGCAAGCAAAGGCCAATGGTCGACCATGCGGGTCGGCCGTGTGTATTCCATACCCGCTGGGGGTGATGGAATTGATCCGTGGTCATCCAATCATGCTTGTGGAGTTGGATGACTGCGATCGAATCATATTTGGCAAGCTAAGGCCGTGTGTATTCCATACCTGCTTGGGGGTGATGGAATTGATCCGTGGTCATCCAATCATGCTTGTGGAGTTGGATGACTGCGATCGAATCATATCCGGAGACCGATACGCCAAGTCCGGATGCTCAATCGGGCTAGTATAACACACCGAGAGGGGCTCAATCGGGCTAGTATAACACACCGAGAGGGCTCTGGCTAGTATAACACACCGAGAATCAGCCTGTACAGGTATTTCGTACATGAATTCATTATAGTGCTTGGAGGTTCGTGTTACTCTTACAGAGTAACACTCGGTCGTCATGCCACACCGATAATGAGTACAGAAATACAAGGCCGATATGAATTTCATAGGAAGGGATTGTTGCTACATGCTCCATTCCCCGGTGAATTAAGTGAGGAGTATCCGTCACTTATGAACGGCTTTATCTTTTACAAGATGTCGCCGCATGATTTTCTGATTTTACAAATTTAACCTTAAACGAAAATCCACCATCAACATTAAGTCCCCTGCCTAGCACATAATGGTTACATTATTGTGTGGTAGGCATGAGATGGTGACATGCATACATGAGAAAGACAAGGTAAAAGGAGTTTACCCGGAAGAGTGTCGGCCGACCGCTAGTTTTCCACGCCGTCACGCTTGTATGGAATCCTTGGTGGGGGCTTTTTCTTTCTTTGGGTATTTGAATCGAAGAGGAAACCAAACAAAAGAGGAATCCTTGTTCTATTGGGATTCTTCTAATTTTTGTCTATAAAAGAAGCCAAACCCCTTTTCTTTTTTTTTCTCACGAATTTTCTTTTTCTTCTTTTGTTCTCGTCCGCAACCTTGCTGCTGCCGTCGATCGCCGCTTTGTTGCCGCCGCCGAATTGTTGCTGGAAACCGCCACCGTCCGCTGGGTCTGAGTTGCTACGTCCGGCCGCTCAAGGTAGGTTTCGCTCCTTTTTTTTTTTTTTTTTTTTTTTTTTTTTTTAACGGTCAAACCCTAGTTTTGTTAGGTAAATACCTTTTGTAAGACATATGCATGCTTAGCTTTCCCCACCATTTGACTTGAATCCCGTAGACACGATTCCCATGAATAAAGAAAATTGTGTTGTGATGTATGCGGATGAATGCGGGCCCGCCGTGTATGCCGGAACGTGGGTCTTATCACATACGCTTGACTGAAATTTGAAACTTATACCGACTTGAAAGTCATACCGGAGAACTTGAAGTCAATACCAGACCGAAACTTGTACCGGACTAAAATTCGTACCAGACTGAAATCGACTGAATTTTGTGCCGGATTTGAATGGTATTTGGACCGGCCATTGCATGCTCCGCTCGTGAGTTGTGTCTTGCCGTGTGTGACTACACTTCTCATGTGCTTTCATACAAGTTCTAACTCCTGTCTTTTATCTCATTGCGGTAGAAAGAAGAGAACTCCTATCAACATGTCTTCAAGATAATCTTTGGTGCCAAGTCGGGGAAGTGTTGACAACTTCAAGGATATGCCGAACATCAATGATGAGTTGTTCATCTCGTCTTTTCCAAATATTAGGAAGCATCCTTCTCATAAGATAGTCTTGCTTTCCGATTCGTAAAATATGGATGCCGACCCATTTTCTTCTTCCGCACTTGTGATGAGATTTTGTCTCCAAAGGAACGAATATCCGCCTTCTCCTATTGACTTCAAGATTTGCCATGCTCCACTGGGTTCTTATGAAGGATGGATGAGACGCATGTTGAGTAATGAGGGCATTAAGGACAATTTGACCAAAGCACGAATTCTTGATGCGGTCATGGCATCTGCTACCCTCGAAATTAGGAAAGACACCGCGGGCTTGATCACCTTCATTTCTCGGTGGCGTATTTCCACTCACACACCATATCTAGATGGGGAGAGATGACTATTACTTTGGAGAGTGTAGCTGCATTAATGAACCCCGCCTCACGCTTGGAAGTCTTTCTTACGAACTCTCCGACACGGAGGAGAGTAATTATGCCGCTATACTTCAAAAGGTGGCGGAATTCGACAATCTGAGAGAAGGAGGAGAAAAAAGACGCGAAATGCTTCTACACCCGTGGGTTTCGGAGTGGTCTTCTACGAGTTGGAGAACGAGCTCGGCTGATCGCGTTCCTGTCTCTATGGCTATCCGAGAGACGTATTTGATGACGGTTCCTAAAGAGAACAATTAGACGTAACCTTGTCAAAATTGCTATAAAGTCGGGCGCAGGTGAAGTTCTTCCTCTAGGTGCATTGTTCCTTGGATCGCCGTATTCTCACCTAGACGCTTTAGCAATGGATATGCATGTTTCTAACGGGTACAAGAAGGTGGAGTCGCACGTTCACTTCGCTTTTCTTCAGCGCTCTTATGGGAACACTTCGGAAGTTATGCTCCTACTCCTGCACCTTCACTCGTTAACTTGTACGGTGGCTCGAGAATACTCCGATGGAATAAGAAGCGTCCTAAAGCCTAAAAGAAACTTGTGGAGGTATTTGACAACATTTCTTCCATAGATTTTCGTCCATGGGGGCCGATTCACCCTTCCATCGTTCAGCCAAAGACCTTTGCTGACGATCCTGCATTGTGTTGCGTACCGATGTCAAGACCATGAGATCCGGGGAAATTATTTACTGCGCGCAGCTGCATTCCAGATATGTCCCGTCTCTATTCGACGGAGGATTTTCTCAGACTCCGTAACATTGACAGGGCTGCTCGCCAAATGGGATTCGATCGGGGTGTCCCATTTATCCGTCCACTAGGGGCTCCTAAGAATTCCTTCCACAAAGTCTTAACGCCAATGTGTTCTTAGACCGGTTGAGCCTTCCCTTCTCGGCCTATTGGGAGAAACCCGGTGGTGACCGACGGGTATAAAGAATTTTGGGGGAAACAACTCCTGATCTTCCGTAAATTTTCGAAGAGTGTTGTGACGAATTCCCGTAGTGAGCCATCTTCCGATGTCTTGACGAAGCATTTCCGGTTGAAGCCACTTCGACCTAAACGGACCGGAGCCGAGGATTGCAGTCCCCAAGAGAGAGAGACTTAAGAGGCAAGCATGCGGTCCTAATCCTCAATTCTTCCAATATGCGAGTATTTAAATCTCCTCCCATCGGTTTTTTCATTTCTCCAAGTGTAAGTTCTTCTAAAACGATCCTTGTTTTAAATCAGGGAATTTCGAAAGATAATGCCTTCACAAGGTTGGCACGCATTCAAAACGGGAAGGCCGGCGGTACTGGTCTTCATGCTGAGAAGTCTGGCGGTACGGACCTTCATGCTGAGAAGTCTGGCGGTACTGACCTTCATGCTGAGAAGTCTGGAGAAACCGCTCCTTTTTCTGACCATGACAGAGATGATGCAAGCTCGGTTGAACAAGGCGCTTCCCTTAGTGATCTTGTTGACGGGGCTGTGAGGGAAATTAGCACCCAGAGTGAAAGAGAGGCGGCGCCTGCTGTAGTTGGGGCGGCTCCTCTTGAAATTCGTTCTGAACAGGCTCCGGTCAATATGGCCATTGTGGTGACTTCTTCTGAAAAGCCTCCTGCACCTGACAAGGTTCCTGCGGTTGGTGAATTATCGGTGATGCAGCCTGGGGCTTTGTTCGATCCTCCTTTTACTGCTCCTTATCCAGGACATGTGTTGGTTGGTGGATTCAGCGTGCCGGTTCAGTTCAAAGGGTTGTACACGGCAATATGGGAGAAACACGGACATATTGCTACCACCACGAAGCTCAAGAGTCGTCTTGCATTGGTCAACCGCGTCCAAGAAGCTTTAGTTTCTATCCAGGGGATGAGCGTTGCGACTGGTGGAACAGTTTCCGAAGAGGTGATTGAAGATTGGCGGTGCCATCTGGACGTGTTCACGCAGTACAGCTTCAATGCTCCTTGGTTCTCCGAAGGGTTCTCCAAGATTCAGGAGCTCCAGAAATTACAAGACGAAGTCCCTTCTGCGGACTGTATTGCTCGCCAGGAAGAAGAGGTTGGGAAGCTGTCTAAGGAACTGGAGATGAAACAGGCTGTACTCCAAAGGATGAAAGCCTCTCTGGCCCAGAAGGACGAGTTGCTGTTGAAGGACTTCCCTTGAAAGATTGTAGCTACCGACTTGTCTTTTCTTTTAGATGCTTTTGAGCGATAGTGAGGATTTTCTTTTGACTTTCGGTTTTGAATTTAATAGGTAATTGAATTGGCTTATTTTGAGATAGTTTTGTGAACAACCTTTTTGAAAGAGATTTTGTTAAACGAGATTTGCATCTTGGTCATGAATGATTGCACATATATGAAGTTGCAAATGTTATGTAAAAGGGAGGTACGAATGGGAACAAACATGGCGTTTGATCGCTGAGCCTCTTTCTCCACGTGCGGGATGCTAAGTCCCCAGTGAATTCTAAGCTATCTTTCTTGTAAAGTTGTTGAGTAAAACTTACTTGCCTTTTGAAGCCTCACTTATATCAAACCGGAGTAGTCTCTCTAAGAAAATCCTCTGAAAGCTATCTCTCTGAACCAAGCTTCTCCTGAACAATGCGCTTCAAAGTGTTGCATTCGCTGGTGGGGTGATGAAGGAACCGGTGGTAATGACAGTACCTCGGGTCCATTACTTCTTGATCAGTAGGCGGACGCCATACCGGGGGTAGCTCCACCTCTCCATTTCGCACCCACGTCTCCAGCAGTTCCAGAATCTTCTTCATTGGGAAGGGGAAATGTAAGTACCTTGAGTCTAGCTTTTCTGCGTTAGCGGGCGTTGGCAGTTGTCTCCCGTGGCTTTGATATGGAACAGAGATGAGGTTGGAAGACTTGCGGGCGTCATCATATCTGCGGATTGCCTTCCTAAGTAGAGGGATGTGGAAGGCGTCGTAATGTCACCGGCTGAGTGGCCGAGAACGCTCCCATCCTCTCGTATTCGGGCATTTCTTGACCGATTTCTCCTTCCCTCAAGCGTTTCTCCGGTTGGTTGGAAGGCCGACGCGGATTGGACAGTCTTCCGGGCTCCGACAAGAGTTTTGAGGTATAAACCCTCTAGCAAGGCTCCATAGGCTGTAGGTTCCCCTTCTTCATCCGGAAGACATTGTAGTATTCCTGGATAAGTTTCTTTTCGTGGAGTTGCATCGGGTCTCCGTTGTTGACTGACAATGTCGTTCATCTTCCCCGAGTCTCCTGCGGTTACGCGCCCTTTTTGCTTCTCCACCGGTAAAGGTGTGACTCCTGGCTAATGATTCAACATTTCTTGTGCTGCCTGAGTAGATGCTCGTCGACCCTTCTTGTAATTGTGCCGCTATATCATTCAAAAGGAGAAATGTCTCGCTCGCCTCCCGGTGATACCTGGATTGATTTGCCAAGACATCCTCCAAAGATTCCAAATGCTTCCCATGATATCTCGAACCGCCCCGTAGTTTCCTGGATACATTGCGAGATGGAAACCGAGAAATTGAGGATTCAATTTTATGCAACCGATAGATCGATCTCCCACCGTGGTCGCCAATTGTTGATGGGTGAAAACTACTCCCGCTGAATTTGGTAATTTGGGGTGTGGATGAGGAATGAATCTAAACCTTCAACAAATGCACTGCGCGGTGAGTGCTTGTAGATTCGAGAGATCAATCGTGCAAGTCCGGCCTAAACCAAGAAATGGCCGTTCCAGACTTGTTTCGGTCACAAAGTGAAGGAGATGGGGTTGATCTTAGGGAGGGAAGCGAAGAAGGTGTTGAGATTGTGAAGGTGTTGGCTTGCTTATGACTTGTAACAGAAAGATGAGCAAGCTTACGGTTGATGCAAGCAGGCTCTGAGTGTTTGAATACCTTTTTTTGTATTAACACTTGGTTTCTGTCGACTGAACTTGTGTTGTTCTGTCGTTTCTTGTTGTTGTTGGAAATAGGGCGGAGACCCTATTTTATACAAGTCATTGAGCCTCATTCACGTTTCTCGTGGGAAGTGGAGGTAGTGGAATGATGGAGTAGTGGAGTTGTGTGTCAGTAACACACGACCAGTCTTGCCCACTTTTCCGGTTCATCTCTAACCGTCCATGACTTCCTAACACGTTCTTGTGATGGCGCGTTGCACGCCGCACGCTCGTAAACCGCCGACCAATACCCTTAAGTATCCCCCAGTTTGTGACATGATTGATGTCTGGAATGTGGATCGTGGATCCACGAAAGATAGCATGTAATCTTTGAATTGAATAATCTGCGTTATTCGAAAAGTCGATACTTGTGGAGTATCGTGTGTATTTTATGCAGTGTTGCATTACACAGGTGGTAAAGTGATGGGTAATGACTCCTCACTAACCAAGAAACTCCCGACCAGGGTTGTATAACCAAGTCGTAGTGCAGTCGGACGGACGAGATGATGTTTGAGACACTCATCTCGCGGCCGTTGATGAAATCGGGGTTTTTAAAGAGGTGCGCAAGCATCACTCTTCGACTTGGTCGAAACCAAGCATGGGAAGGATTTTGTGGAGGACCGACCATACATGCGTGTTGACGGCATGATGGTGTACACGTCCATGTCTCACCGTCTCATGGAGATGCAATCTAGGCCACTCAATTTGACCGTCAAAGAGGAGTGGTTGAGATCGGTTTGCGCGAAATCCCTTGCCGCAAAGGAGTTGGAAACCGCATGACATCCCAAGTTTGGGCGTGCGTTCCAAGACGACCCATCTTGGTCGGTCTTGGTCGATCATACCAGCGTGTAGGTGGTAGGCTAGTGTTCACACCTATACCTGATTATCCCATGAAAACGTGATCTAAGCCACTCGAATCATCCGGTGAAGTTGAGCGGTCGAGATCAGTTTAGGATTTGGGAGATGTAACCGCGTGAGTTTGGTCTGGGCGTTTTGGATTAGCCGGGCATGGTATGCCTTGGCCGACCGCAAGAGGAGGTAGATGGGCCCACGGTGGTCATGCTGGTATGACCGGACCTGCTCAATTTTGATCTGTGACCCTCCATTCGTGCCGGAGAAGATGGACGCGCGTGATGGCTCGAACCCTAGTTTTGGCTTTCAAGGCCGCGCGACCATGCCATTTCAGGTGGGCGATTGTGTTGTAACCAATCATGGTTGGTTTTGACCGACCGGGTCATATATGTAGGCGGTCACATGGTGATTGTGTCGACATGCTCCGGCCCTTTGAGTTCGCATCTACACCCTCCATCTATACCTGCGAAGATGGATGGTTGAGACCGTTTGCGGCACATGTAATATGCCGCAAACCCTAATTTAGGGTTTTCCGCCCATAATGCTTGGTATGGACGGTTTCTTGGCAAGCAAAGGCCAATGGTCGACCATGCGGGGTCGGGCCGTGTGTATTCCATACACGCTTGGGGTGATGGAATTGATCTCGTGGTCATCCAATCATGCTTGTGGAGTTGGATGACCGCGATCGAATCATATTTGGCAAGCTAAGGCCGTGTGTATTCCATACCGCTTGGGGTGATGGAATTGATCTGTGGTCATCCAATCATGCTTGTGGAGTTGGATGATCGCGATCGAATCATATCCGGAGACCCGATACGGTCAAGTCCGGATGCTCAATCGGGCTAGTATAACACACCGAGAGGGGCTCAATCGGGCTAGTATAACACACCGAGAGGGCTCGGGCTAGTATAACACACCGAGAATCGGCTGTACGGGTATTTCGTACATGAATTCATTATAGTGCTTGGAGGTTCGTGTTACTCTCAGAAGAGTAACACTCGCCGTCATGCCACACCGATAATGAGTACGGGAAATACAAGGCCGATATGAATTTCATAGGAAGGGATTGTTGCTACATGCTCCATTCTGGTGAATTAAGTGAGGAGTATCCGTCACTTATGAACGGCTTTATCTTTTACAAGATGTCAGCGCATGATTTTCTGGTTTTTACAAATTTAACCTTAAACGAAAATCCACCATCAACAGCAGGGTCGATAAAAAATTTTACATTACCGAAATTGTAAGTGTTTCTTGTTTGTGGTATTGACGTTGTGCTATTACTTGTAGGTTCCATGTGATCCAATAGAACCAATGGAAAACCAACCTTCCCCAATTGGTATTTTGTACGATGACACATCCCATCACTACATGAATGACTTGGTATTCAAAAATCCGGAAGATGCAAAGAGTTGGGCTAGACAACATGCACAAAAAGACATGTGCGTGTTAGTATTGAATGGGAGAGAAAGCAAAACTCGCTTTGAAATGGTTTGTGAGAGAAGCGGTGATCCCATAAAAGCCACAGAGGAAGGGGTTATGTTTATAAAGGAAATACAAATAGGAAGAACAAAACTTTCTCAAAGAAGATTAAATGCCCATTCAAGCTTGCATTTAATTACAACGAAGATTTGGGTGAATAAGTTCTCTACAGGGTTATGTAAGGTTGTCATAATCATCCTCGTCCGGAGCATCTTGAAGGACATTTCGTGGCGGCAAAGCTAACTTCTAAAGAGATGGAAAAGGTAGCTAAAATGAGGACAATGGGTATTTCACCGGTTCAAATGCTCCAAATACTAAAGGAGGATAACAAGGATAACCACTCATCTTCATCATCATTCTCTTCTTCAATAACATTATCAATTGTATTCTCCATCACCTCTTCATTGACATCTTGGATTACATTACGAACATTCTTTTGGTTGACTTCCGTAACGAGCCCCTCCATGTTTAGCATTTTTGGCACCACGGTTTCGGAAATCTAAATGTTTTGCTCCACGAGGGGTGGGAGTTTTCAAATCCTCATCTAGGTGTAGTTTCAATCTTTTTCCTTTGTTCCTAATGAACAAAAACCAAAGTATTAGCTAAACATAATAGAATATTGTGTTATCAAATCAAATAGAACTAAATAATGAAGTAAACACAACATTTGGAGTTAACAGACTATGATTCGGTTACCTGATAAAAATTGCGAGGTAACCGAACTACATATTTCACAAGATCGGTGACCTGATAAAAATAGAGACGTAACCGAACTACATATTTCAAATGTTCGTTAAGCAAAAAAAAATTATCGACAAAACCGAACCCATTCTTTCAAAGGAAAAATGAGTTCGGTTACGAAAGTTATTTTTGCGAGCATACTGAACTATGTAGTTCGGTCACCGGATATTAATCTACTTAACCGAACTGTTCTTATTTTTGGAAGTTCGGTTTAGAAAATCTAGGGTTTGACAACGAATCTCCTAGCCGAAATGTCTACTGCAACACCATTTTCAATGAGTTTTCATGATTTCTAATCGATTTCTTCAACAAATAACGAATTGAAAAGAATAGGTATGAAGGAAATTACCCATGGATTTGCATTTGACTCGAATCGACTTTTTTTCCCGTTGGATGCTTGATCTGGTCTCTCAACTTTGCTTCAAGTAGTCTATCAATTTGAATTTGATTTGGAAGATTGGCTATTTTTGCAAGTCCCTGGACTTGATCCCGAAAATCTTGAGTTTGTTTGCTACGCATTGTTTATAACGATTGATTAATCGACGATGAGATTTTTTTTCGAATCGACGATTAATGTTTGATGTATACGAAGAAGAAGAAGAAGAAGAAGAAAAAGAAGAAGCGAGGGAGGAGGAGGAGGAATATGAATATGGATGGGTTTTAATTTTGAAACCGATTAAAATCGATTTTATTTAGGTTTTAATTAGTGGGTTAGATTAGTGGGTAGTGGTTAGTTTAGTGGGTTATTAGGATTAGTTATAATTTTAATTAGGGTGAGGGCAGATTAGTCTTCCATAATCTTTTAGGACACCCCTTATAATGTAGGGTGGACATTTCTATCACAAAGTAGTCCCCCACCTTTTTGAGTAGTCCCCAAAAATCGTTCATTTTGTAGAGCCACCTCGTACAAATTGTCCGTGGAGTTTTTAACGCAAAAAAGAGCCGAGCATTACTGGTATAAATTATAATGTGTTGTAGTAGAATAATCGGGAAAGGTAAAGAGACAGAGAGTTTCTATTCATAACAGTAATAGGGTTACATGGATATAATAACATATATATACATGGAAAGGCAAACCCTATTTGGACCGCACATCTATGGGCCGTAGGCCCTACAACACCCCCCCCTTGTGCGGTCCAACAGAACTTCACATGCAGTGCTTCACATATAGTGCTTCGAATGTAGTTCTTAAAATGTCACTCTTTCCTTGATGACTTGCCGAAATCAATTGCCTCATTAAAACTTTAACAAGGAAAAACCCAGTGGGAGAAAACCTTGGTACAACTCTTCACATGTAGTACTTCGCATGTTGTCTCGTATTTTACATGTAGTTCATCACATGCAATACGATTTTCAAAGATCGACGAGTCTAAGTTAATTGCCTCGTTAAAACTTCGTCAGGAAAACCCAGAGGGATAAAACCTGAACTAAAGAAAAAGAGTACAATATTAAGCAAACTTAGAACATAGATGGACTCAAATATGTTGCCTCATTAAAGCCTTGACAAGGAAAATCCAAATGGGATAAAACCTTGACGAAGGGAAAAAGAGTACAATGTGATAGATGCAAGTAAAGGTGATCCGTTGCGAGATGATCACTTTGCTCCGTTGAAGTTGACTAGTTGCTTCCCAACTCTTAAGGCGAGAAAATCCTCGTGGGAAAGACAATAGCCTTAGTCGGGAAATTATATTCCGGTGTTTGTTGTTGTCTCATTAAAAACCTTGCCGAGTAACAAAACCTTGTGGGAAAAAGCAACCTCGGTGAAGGAAATAGTTCAACACACCATTAGATGCTCCCCCGATGTCGATAATTTTCATTAGTCTAATGCATTCAAAAGGAGTTTATCACACTTTACTTTGGTGACTTGAATGTTTATAAGACCATGTTGTTGATT
>JAJJWW010016043.1:0-48181 GCA_023531295.1 Papaver armeniacum | reverse complement strand
CGCACCACCGTGCCAATGGCTAACCAGGCCAGCCACGTCTGCGCGCCAAGGCATGCCAACCATGCCAGCCGCACCACCGTGCCAATGTCAAACCATGCCAGCTACGTCTCAGCGCCAAGGCATGCCAACCATGCCATCCGCACCACCGTGCCAACCACATCTCTGCGCCAACGCATGCCAACCATGCCAGCCGCACCACCATGCCAGCCACGTCTCTGCGCCAAGGCATGCCAACCATGCCATCCGCACCATCATGCTAGCCACGTCTCTGCGCCAAGGCATGCCAGTCGCACCACCGTGCCAATGAAAAACCATGCCATCCACTTATCCACGCCAAAATAAAGGGTTGCAATGATCAACGGCTACCCTTCTCTTTGAGATGCAGATCTCGACCATCCAAGTTCGCCACCTAACGCATCGCAACTTGCGCCCAAATCCAAACACCACGGTTTGCATTAAACCCCTAGTTTTGGTCGCTTTGCTCTATACCATGCCAGCCTTTCCTTCACGTCACTGGCTTCCAAAATGAAGGGTTGCAACGATCAACGTCCACCTTTAAATCTAAGATGCAGATCTTAACCGTCCAAGGCCACCTGCTAACGCGTGGCAACTTGTGGCACAATGCCAAGCCTTAATTGTGGTCGCGCCCAAACTACGCCAAGACCCCAGCTTTTGGCCGCGCCTAACTACACAAAAATCCTAGCTTGCAGGCCATACTTTCATGCCGCGAGCTACCAAACGAAGGGTTGCAATAATCAACCGCTACCCTTCTCTTTGAGATGCAGATCTCGACCACACAAGTTCGCCACCTGACGCATGGCAACTTGCGGCCCAAATCCAAACATCACGGTTTGGCGCTAAACCCTAATTTTGGTCGCGGCTACTCTATGACCAAGCCATGCTCAACGCTAGTCTCACAAACGAAGGGTTACAATAATCGACGTCTACCCTTCTCTTTGAGATGCAGATCTCGACCATCCAAGTTCGCCGCCTAACGCATGGCAACTTTCGTCCCAATGCCAAAACATCACGGTTTGCACCTAAACCCTAATTTTGGCCGCGCCTACTCTATGGCAAAGCCATGCTCACCAGGCCGCTAAAACGGAGAGTTGCAATAATCAACGGCTATCCTTCCCTCTGAGATGCAGATCTTGACCGTTCAAGTCCGCCACCTAACTTGCGGCACAAAGCCAAAACATCACGGTTTGCACCCAAACCCTAATTTTGGTCGCGCCTATTCTATGGCAAAGCCATACCGACTCTACCATGGCCACTGGTATGCCACCATGCCATACGTAACACCATGCTACACGTTTTCCCATAAAAATACTTGAGACATCTAACACATGTCACAAACTGAGGGATGCTCATAAAGGGTATTGGTTTGGCGGTTTACAGCGTGCGGCGTACACTACGCTCGTTACATGAAAGTGTCATAAGAATAAGGCGGTTAGTAAATACAGGGAGTAATAGTGAAAACACTTTCCTTCATTATGGAACATCAATTCCAGTCGTTATTGGTTACCACCTCCTCCCATTTACTCATCCTTTTGTATTTCTTACAATACCAGAGTACGTTTCACTCGGACTTGTAAAAAGAGGTCTTACATATTTCCACCAAACAATAAGATTTAGGTCAGGAGCATACAACACTCAGAAACCACTTGCTAGCTTTCCCATCTGTTAGCTTTCACTTTCTGATACAAGTCAAAAAACTACTCTTCCAGAATCAACTATTCTGGTCTCAACGCTATCTTTGCTTACCTCCCTAAAACCAACCTTTCTCCTTCACTTTGTGACCGAAGCAAGTCTGGAACGGCCATTTCTTGGTTTAGGTCGGATTTGTACAGATTGATTCTCGAATCTAAAGTACTCCCTTGCAGTACATTGTTTAAGGTTTAGACTCAGTTTCTCACCCACTCACGCGAAATTACCGAAATCAGCAGAAACCGTTTTCACCCTAAAAAAATTGGCGACCACATCGGGATGAGTGATCTTTCGGTCACGCTGCCAATTTTCAAACTTTCGATCTCATCCTTCGACTCAGTTCTCGGGACGATAGCGACAAACGAGCCGCCCAGGGATCAACGACTCGGCTACTGGGCGGCCGGTTACCGATCCACGACACGACAAGGGATGACCTGGGACTTCCCAGGTTAGAAGAAAAAAACGATCCGACCCCGAGAGATCGACGACTCGGTTATCGATGACTCGGGGACGATCGGGGACTTTCCACAATCACGATGGTGCTTCCCCAAAACTCGGACTTACACCCTAAGATTCATTTTTTTGGTTAGGAGATCCGAAAAACCGAGTAAGCCTTTCCTAGACAAAATACATGATTTACTACTTCAAGTCTTCACAGAGATGATAAAAATCGATAGCCATATTGTTCTCATGTTTCATTTCGCTTTCTACTGTCGCACAACATTCACAATTCCATGGCTTTCCTGGGGTACTTATGCTACTTATAGTCATAACCAAAACAACATTATTCTAAAACAATTCATTCCAAAAGAATAATCCAAAACCCTCATAGATAACAGTTATCTATCAATTCAAATCAAACCATAAACCAGGTGCTTTGTTTGCCTTTTTAAAAAAAAAAAGGAAAGCCAACCCCTTTTATAAGCATAACACTTTTGGAATTTGAACAAGGAAAGGATCTCCTATTTGAGCTACGTATGGAAAAAGACAACTGGGCCCGCAAGAACAAAGCCTCACGGTGCCCAACGGTCCGTGCCACGCCAAGCCAGCGCCGTGCCATGCCAACAGTCAGCGCCCACGCCATGCCAGCACCCATTCCAAGCCGATCCAGCGCTAACATCTTGCATCTTTCCGGTGCCAGCAGCTTGCATCCTTTCTAGCTGCTATAGCTTGCATCCTTCCAGCGCTAACAGCTTGCACCCTTCCAGCGCCATCTTCTCCGCTCCACAACCAGCCAAAGCAACCGTGTCGTCTCTGCACGATACACCTACGATCACCAGAACTAGAGCCGCTTCCGCCACCACAACGTTTCTTCAAGTATGACAACTCCAATCGTCACCGGAGACGCTGCTACTCCACCATCAGAGCAAGATACTGGAAGATCCGGAAGAAGCCGACCTCCTTTTACCATCATTGATTTGATGAAAAGACAAAAGGTTCTCGTAAGGCTCAGACAGACGTGTTTATAACTCAGGAAGAGATACCTATTTCCTCAAGACACTGACGGAGCGGCCACCATAAGAGTCACGTCAACCTAAGAGGGAGATGGCAAAGAATACTTTTAATATCCGGCGCAGGCACTTCAGCAGGACGTGCGTTTATAGATAAAGAGGCTCGCGTTGCTCTTGAATGCACAATAGAAGGGAATCAGCAATCCAATTTCATCACACGTAAAGATCAGGAACAAATTCTCCAAAATCGAAAGCAAAGGAAATCAGCAACCCTCCTGAGTTCACAGACCCTCTTCCTGTCAGGAGCTGCACGATTTCTGGGGACTTCGCCCACAAAGTTGTGCAGTCTATGATGAAACAGTTATGTGAGATTCTATATTTCTTCAAGGCGTAGCGTCAAGACATGTTTGCATCCCTCAACCGCACTGCATCAGGAAAGATGGTGTTTCCATCCAAGGAAGCCGTTCCCAAACCCCAACCTCTCCTGGAAAGCACGATCGATAGATGGAACTGGGGACTCCTAACCTCTGAGGGATGTCGAGTTTGACAGAACGCTGAGTGACGCGGTCTCCGACTTCAACATGGTAACCGTCAAGGCTCTGAGAGTTTCAAGGTGTCGTTTCAACGTTCTCTACAGAAGTGGCTCCGCTTGAACGTTCTCCAGCAACGACTCCGCTTCAATGTTCGCTTCAACAGCCGCTCCACTTCAACGTTCGCTCCAGCAGCCGCTCCGCTTCAGCGTTCTCTCTATAAGTTGCTCCAAGATCCGAAGTCGAAGCTTCAGCGCTTGGCTCCTTGAGTTTCAACGTCCTCTCCAAGAGCGGAAGCCGCTTCAACACCACTCCTTCTTGCAAAGGGTCGTGGCACCACACTCCCCATGTCAAGGATCAAAATCCAGCCAGCCAATCTTCGTAGTCATGGCCACCTTTTGATCCATCCCGCCAAAACTCGTGACCATGGACAGTTTGCTCGCTTACGCATCCAACCAATCCTTTACTTCCATGGATGCCCATACAATTCTAGCCAACCTACATTATTCCCACGACATGTAGTCTCTTCCGATTACATCTGCTACCAAGAACTATTGCCGCTCATTTGTTGATACCAGACAGAGCTTCACCGCAGCAACAATCACTACAAAGATCTACACAGAATCCCTTCGATGTCAAATCTCATAAGACACAGTCAACCAAAATGTCATAGCCACAACAAGGCCATCTACTCTTCAAGGGTGTAGCGTAAGAATATCATCACCTCTCTGTCTAGAAGACGCCTTCAACACTTTACGAGGCCACGGTGGATCCCAAGCCTGCTCAGAGGAAAACAACTTCAGAAACTAAAGAAAAATGCGACCGGGGACTGCTCATCGCAGTCCATCCCGACGACCATCAAAGACTCATGAGATAACTCCAGAGACGCGGCTGAAACATTTTCTTGAAGAAACAGAGGAAGCCACGATAAACAACATAACTCTCTCATTCCTACCTCTTCGTTATCCAGAATATTTCGTCCATGTGCATCTCAGCAACACATTCAGAATAGTACAATAAGCTTGTATCAAACAAGGTGGACGTGGATTCAAGGCGATGCAATGAAAGTAGGCTACACAAGGAGACGACTAGCACGGGACGCTTTCACTCCCATCAACCTAGTTATTTATGATTTCAACATCATCACTTCCGAAGTTTTACGAGCCGCGGGAATTTCTCAACATGAAGCCGCACATGTGCATCGAAGACTCCAAAAGCACGCCACAAAGATACATTCACATATTCGGCCATGCCATCGGATCTAATAGAAATATAACTGGGGACTGCTCACCGCATCCCATTACATACGATAGTCCAAGATTCAGAAGCTGGTTCGAAGGGTGTCCCCTAGGGCAAAGTCCTTGAAGACTTGATAGCAGTACGTTGGCAAAGGAATGTCTCCTAACTCATCTATTTCATCCTATGGCTTCGGAAGATTTCTACCATGCAATCATCCACGGCATATCATCATCATCGCGATCAGAAGGTCCAGACACTAAACAACCTAAAATCAAGGATGGACCGACAAACGCAACCAAAATCTCAAGATTAGCCACTGACATGATCATTTCCAAGCATATATTTCATCCATCCATCCCAAGAATGCAAAGTGGAGTTTTGGTAAATTTTGGAATCCACTGGAGAGACACCGCCCGATGAAAGCACGAGATCCGGGACGAGCAACAGAAGAGGGTCGATACCTCTTTTCATGCGGACGGAGTTTCTAGAGTTTGAACAGAATGAAGATTCCTTCTTGCTCCATGAATAGATGACTGGGCGTGACTATGCTACCTCGGGCCTGCAGCATCCCTCTTGAATTTTACTGCGGGCTATTTTCACCTCCTAAACGAGCTCAGAACCTAAATATTCCCGCTTAGAGAGATAGAAAATTCTTTTCCAATAGAAATGGAGGGGCACCGTCAAAATCCGAGTTCGTACGAGAATTCTACAACGATTCTAGTAAAGGGCGCTAATTAGGGTTTCGGCATGCCAAACCCTAATTTAGACAAAGTTGCCATCATTCCACGGAATTGAAGCCGGTCGTCATCCTTCCAAGAAACTCAAGCTAGCTCCACTCCAAGCCGCGCAACGCCTGCTTCTCCACTCCAAGCCGCGCAACGCAAGCGACTCCATTCCAAGCCGACCAATGCTGGCGGCTCCATTCCAAGCCGACCAATGCTGACGGCTCCATTCCAAGCTGCGCCCGAGCCGCACCAAGCTAAGACGAGCCAAGCCGTGTCCGAGCCGCACCGAGCAAAGCCGTGTCCGAGACGTACCGAGCCAAGCCGCGTCCGAGCAGCATCGTGCCAAGCCGCGCCCGAGCCGCACCAGGCCAAGTTGCTCGAGACGCACCAAGCCGAGTCACGCCTCACCAAGCTGATCGATGTTAGCGAATCCATTCCAAGCCGAGCAATGCCTACGGCTCCCATTCCTAGCCACGCCAACAACTTGCTAAGCCAGCACCTCCGCGTTCCCTATCCCAACCAAGATGACGCGTGACCAAACCAAGCTGATATCCTGCATCTCAACCAGCAACCGCCTTTACTATTTCACAGTTTAGCCAATAACGATGCAAGTAGAATTCATGCAAGGCTGCAAACGCAAGGATCACGGATTCTCAAAACACTCTCGAAAAGGTTAGATGAATTTTCCTGACCATCTTTATGACCCGCCGCTTCGATTTTGTCCTTGTTTGTCACCATCTTATGCTTACCTCGCAACAATTCTCCTGTTCCAAGCTAAGCATGGGACTTAATGTTGATGGTGGTTTTTAGCTTAGGGTTAAAATCGTAAAACGCGCATCTAACATGACGTCACTATGACCAATAGCACATTTATTGAATCAACCAGCATGCCTACGTAAGAATTACCAGGGTACCTTTTTTTTATATACATGTGTCATGTTCCACGGCAGAACCCTTAGTATTGACTGACATCATCTTTGTATACACCAAACCCTAATTCTCGCAACACCGTGCCAATGGAAAACCATGCTAGCCACGTCTCCGCGCCAAGGCATGCCAACCATGCCAGCCGCACCACCGTGCCAATAGAAAACCATGCCAGCCACGTCTCCGCGCCAAGGCATGCCAACCATGCCAGCTGCACCACCGTGCCAATGGCAAACCATGCCAGCCACGTCTTCGCGCCAAGGCATGCCAACCATGCCAGCCGCACCACCGTGCCAATGGAAAACCATGTCAGCCACGTCTCCGCGCCAAGGCATGTGACCGGTTGTCAGCCGACACAAATATAATTACTCTTACTACTCAAAATATAAATATAGCAAGGGCAAGAAAGGATCGATCCCACAGAGAGGTCTAGGTTGTCAATATGTTATGGTTTCCTAAATAAAACACCAAGGATTTTCTGATTTTATAAACGGAAATAAATAAAAGCAAAACAAATAAAAGTAAACGCGCAAATCAAGGATGAAAAAGTATTGGTTATGGATTTCGTCTTCATTCACAAACATTGTTTCAACACAATAACTAGAATTGATATTTTAATCTCAATTTTTATCAAAGACCCTAGAATACCTTGATCGCAAGAATATACCGCTAATCTCCTCTTGTCATCAACAAACACATTAAAAGATGTGAATATGAATTCTACCTAAAGGAACAACCTAACGTGTAAAAGCACTAATCAAGTTTAATTCCCTAGATGCATTGAGTTCTATGAAATCAGGCCAATCAAAGCAATCGAACGTGGAAAGCGCACTAATCCGATTTAACAAAGGTTATGGTTCACATATGACTATTAGGATGTATCACTACAAGCAATAATCACAATTATGCTACTTGTAATCAGGAAATCTATCACTTTTGCGTATAATAAATCCTAATCTAGCAAGAGAGATGAAAACAAACTCAATCAATTCGCGACTCGACTAACAAGCATTCAAATCATATAACAATATTAATGGTGAATCATAAACGATAATATGAGAGAAAACTAATTTATTGAATTAAAACCCATATTTGGAAATCCAACTTATTCCATAACCAATAATAAAACTCTAGCTCATATTCATGGAGTTCATAACAAGAAGAAAGAGAAAAGACTTCATGGTTCTAAACCCTAGAAAACAAAGTAGAGGCAAAAGATTCCTCAATTAGGTAAAAGTCCTCTCTTTTATATGTTTCTCTATTTCCATAAAGGATACTCCTTCCAATATTAGGTCTTCTCAAAACCCATCTCCAAGTGGTCCACCAAGCCCATGTGTGAGAAAAACCCATGTAGAAAATATGTCCAAAAATACGTCGCCGGAAATCGGGATTGTGGCGGAAATTGGCCGGAAAAGTATCTCGGGTGACCGGCAAAAGTCCGCCAGGTCACCGGTCAATGGGTCAAATCGGTCGGGTCAGATCGGTCAACTCAGTCCAGATCACCGAGTCAAACCGGGTTAGGCCAAGTTCTAGTCGAGAGTCGGTCCGAGTCATGGGCTAACTCATCTAACTTGATCTGGCCAAAGCGTTGCGGCTTTGCTCGAGGCCAAAATTATCTTTGCACCAAGATGGTGCTTCATCGATTCATGTTCAACCAAGATGGTTTTGTGCATCCTGCAAATCCTTATCTCAACACCATTTCCGGCTCATTTTGATCCATTCTCCATCTCGAGTTCATTCCATGCACATTCATTCATATACACAGTCAATCATCTAGTGCAATTCAGGCATTCTCACACCTCAAACATCCCTTGGTCGAACTTCCACTTCATCCATCTCGGAGCCACCATGTTAGTTCTAGCTGCAGCTTCACAGCCAACCATCTTTGCTGCCAAAACAGCTCAAACCATTCATCTAAACCTCAGTCACTGCAATCAGTACCACCAAACAAACTTCCCAGTCTGTCTCAAGACCATTACCACATCTGACAACTCAGGTCATCTGTATCTCAGCACACACAACACAATGCTCAAACACCTGCAACAGCTAAAGCCATTCATCCCACAGACTCCAACCAATGCCCCAGTCTTTTGATTCTCACAGCCAGTGCATCCATTCCACCACAAGTAAGCATATCTAGTAATCCTAGCCACCTGCACAGCTGCAACTTCTCTCCTTATGCATCAATTCGCTGCACCCTTGAATCCAGCGCCACCGTTCTTCATGGCTCAGCTCAATCTTCCCTGAAATATCATTCATGCATTTTAACTCCTAACATTCATCTATTGCAGTCCATAGCCAACCACCTCCAGATCACGACATAACTCCTTTGCTATTGCATCATTCTGCGACATCAGATCCACCAGCTTCATGTCAACTTCATTTCTTGCCAGTTCTTGCAATCACTCTGCCAATTCCATCATCACTTGCAACTTAATTGCTCATCTCCATGACCTTTCGCATCTTTACCAGCACCAGTTACAATTCCAACAGCAATACCTGGTGTGCTCAACCTCATACAGCTCCATATCCATCATTGAACAACATCAGCTTCTTAATCTTCTCTATCTAATCAACCAAGCTCACTTCCAACCAGTTATAACATCTCCACCAACTTCAATTCACGAACCCAACCTCAAATTAATTCTTTCCTTGTAACCTAACCCTTGAATCATCATCCCCTTCCTTACAGTTACATCCACAGAGCCAACTCCATAATTAAATCTGAGAATAACACAAGCTTCCAATTCTTCTTCCCATTTCTCCAATCTGCATCTCACATTCATTCTTTCTCAGTCAAGCCATGAAACCCTAAATTCATTTCTTCCATTGTCTTCCTCTTCTCACAGCTTCAGCAGTGTTCACGACCAAACCCTAACAGATTCAATCCATGTCTCAATTCCAATATTTCAAACCCTAATTACTCTTCCGAGAATCAGTAAAACTCGTTGCTCCTCTGTAATTTCTCGATCTCCCTGCTAACTCATTCAAATTCAAACCCTCTCTTCAATCTTTACTGATTTCTCTGAATGCTAATGAAGTCGCCAATTCACGACAAACCCCATCCGAATTTCCTCTCCGCGAACTCGATTCCATCTCCTCTGACCTTCTCAATTTTTCCTTTTTCTCTTGAATTCGAATTCAGAGCATAAGCCTTCTCTCGGTTTCAGATAAAGGGTGAGGAAAAAGAGCTAATGATAAGAGATAATTAGTGCTCTCTTATTTTTAGTGTAAGAACCAAAATTGCTAATGGCACCCCAGTTTAGTGGTTAAGGGATAACCAGCTCATGTGTGGCTTGTCGGTTTCGAATAACAAAGGCCTAATTCTCTTGTTCAAATTGTCGATTCTAGGAGACCGACAGTTTAATTTCCAAAGATAGCTCCTCTTTCACAATCTAGCCTGCTCCAAATATCGCCCGTGACTTGACCTTCTCGTTCCAAGGACGTTTTCTTCTTCTTTAGCTTCGAATGACTCCAAAGTACCTAAATAACTCAAAAGCACACATAAGATACATAATTTACAAGAAAAGTAGCAAAGAAAGCATAAATACTAGATATGAAATTAGGTTTTTTAGACACCTATCAGATTCCCCCACACTTAGACTTTGCTAGTCCTCGAGCAAATCAAACAAAACAATTATAGAGAAATACATACAACTCCGTGTCGTCGAGGCTACGGTTACTCTAAGCATGAATAACAGGCCTTTAAACCAATAGGTGTCCCTATTGGACGAGTTATAGTCTCGTGAGGGTTTACTAGAGATATACCCACAAAACCTACTTTTCCAACTTACTAGTTCTCCGTAATGATAGCATCCAACGCGCTAAGAAGACATAGAGATTCTGCACACTAGTCATAAGAAGTTAGACACATAAATGAACACAATCTCATTCTTAAAAGTTGAGAGAGAGATAACCATCCCTTCTCGACTAAAATTCGGGTTCGGAGTGATCAAAAGTCTCGACTCTGCCTTACAAGAAAGGGTTTTATGATATTGCTCTCAATAATAAACAGCTCTTTATGGGTCACACATGTGTCCAGGTAGGAATGAAGAGAGAATCCTGAGACACGTTGAATGGTAGGAAGGTGAAAACCCTCCGAATATTTTGAAAACCCACATCTTTTATATATTTTTGAAAACCCATTTTTCTGACGAACTCTTTGAAAGGAAATCAACCATTTAACGAAGGTGGGAATATGCTTACTCACCTCGTTATCCGTTCGGCGTGCAGCTAGCACCACTCTCACAGCATCCATAGAAACGTCTTCGGTCTTCAATCGGTGTCTTCATCTTCGTCTTCGGTCTTCAACTCTTGATGATAACTCTTGAACCTCGTAGAATCTTGACAATATGATTCTTTCCCTCAAATTCCTTGTCGCTTGACTTCATTATAGATATTCCTTCTTTCCATTGGCTTTATTGAAAGAATACAAAACTAAAAACAAACTATACAAACCCAAAATATGATACAATGAATTTTTCTTGTCTCTTTTTTTTTTTCTTTTTTTTTTCATTTTTTTTTCTTTTTGATTTTTTTTTTTCTTTTATATATTTTTTTTCTTTATTTTTTTTATGAGACAAGAAAAATAAATACAAAAAAAAAAAAAAAACAAAATAAAAAAAAAAATTAACGAACCTAAAAATTTTCTCTTGTCTTTTTTTTTTTTTTTTTTTTTTTTTTGAGACAAGAGAAATAAACACAAAATGAAAATAAAATAAGTACAAATGGCCATGGTGTAAGTACTTTACCGCTTGATTCTTCACAACTTATATGTCTTGATATCATAGACTTCTCGAATTCTCATCCTTTATAATTTTCATTCTTGTATAATAGTCTTCAACTTATAAAAATTCTGCTCCCTGTTTTGTTGCTTACTCAAATCTGAAATCTGCCCATTTCTGTACCATTGCTTGTAAACCTCGAACGTGTTCAACTTTCCTTCGAATTTGTGATGCTCCTCTTGTTGATGATGATGGTGTTTCTATGGACCTGTTGGTGTAGAGAGAGATAAGGTGGATGGTGCTAACTGCGAACAAGATTACAAGTGGTATGTAAGTTAGCAATTCGATGTCACCATCATGATTGATAAAAATAGCACTCAAGAGATCAAAATAGTGCTTCTATGGTGGGAAGTTGGACAGCTCACCATTCTCTGCCGGAATTTACGTACGGTGACACACACTCTAAAAGCACAAATTTAGGCAGTACAAAAGAATTGAAGGTCGGTGCCTCACATTATGTAACATGGGTAGTCTCCACTATAGGGGATCACTACTCTAATACCGAATTCAATCTGCACCTTATTTGCCACTGGCATGGTTAAATCCAACTTTAGCTCTCATACAAGTAAGAAACCCGATCATGTTCTCTGTCATCTCTAAGTTCGAAACTATTATGAGATTCTCGATGTAATCTTAGCGACATGTATACTATGTGACTCTAAACTAACTACAAGTTGGAGTTTTCTTATTCACTAATTTACACAAAAGTTGAAAATTTTGAAAAATTTACAACGCAAATGCTTAACCACTCCCCACACTTAAACTTTACATTGTCCTCAATGTAAATTGAATCGTCCAAAGAAAGTCAAGGTGGGAAATCATATAATAATTTGCGAAAAGAAAAAGCTAAAAACAAGAAAAGAAAAATTAAAAGATAAGAGATACAAAACCTATGGGTTGCCTCCCATGCAGCGCTTGGTTTAAAGTCGTCAGCCCGACTATATCCTTGCACAAGTCATTCCCCATATAACAATAATCTGAAAAGTTGAGGATCCTTCCATAGAATCTGTTTTGCAAACACTAGCTTCACACAAATATTAGTACAATAAAGCAAAGTGAAGCTATTAGCCGATAAAAGCTTCCCCCACACTTATTCTTGTCCACACTTGGAAGTGTATAAAGAATATAGAAGTCGGGTACTTCCGCGGTTTCTTGTTCCAAAACCTGCATAGTATGAGAATCAAGTATCTCTAATGGCGGAAATCGAGAAACAAAGTCATTCAACAATACTCTCAAGCACATACATTCAAACCAATAAGAGGTAAAGGGAAGAAACAATAGGCATAGGGTTAGACAAACCTTGCACAATCTCTTGTATTACGGAATCCTCTTCATCCTTGAAAAACTCAAGTGAATTATTCACCTCTTGTATATCATGGTCCTCTATCAAACCTTGCAACCATTCTTCGTCCGTTTAGTAACCAAAGTGTCGACATAAACATCATCATTACAATCCTTTGCAAGCTCAATTGGGTCTTCCACAATATTGGTTAAACCGGTTTCATTCTCAACACACTCCTTTTTGTTGTAAGGCACATACTCTTTTGCGGATCCAAATTTTATTATAAGAAACTTTTTTAGAACACTCGAAAATGCATCATCCTCAAGCTCCACCATTTGAATAGGCTCTTGATCATTATTAAGATCAATGCTCGAGTAATCTACACAAGTGTCGACATATTCCTCTTCGTCTTCATCTTGATCCCAAAAAGACTCCTCGGAGATGTCACCATGAGTTGTTTCAAGCAATGTATCATAATCACCGTCACTATCATAGTCAACATAAGGTTGTTCCTCGCTTAATTTAGTGTTGCTAATCTCGAACTCATCCTTTTGAATAGGTGAAAGATCATTATTACGATCAAGAGTTGAGTTAACTACACAATTATCAACGAAAGTGCCCAAGGATTCGCCTTTTTCAACATTAGCATCAATCAAATATTCATCACAAACCATATGCACATTAGAATTATCCATATCTTCCTTGTATTGATCAATGCCTCTTCGCAAGCTAGCAAAACCTTCACGAAGTTCTTGGAGTTGCTCGTTTGTACTCTCTTTTGCTTTTTGAAATTCCTCTTGTAAAAAGTTGGAAACTTGATCTATAAAGTTAGAGACTTTTTGTTCACGAGCATAAGAATCCTCCCATCCTTGTGGTTGTTCACACACGTACCCGCCATAAGGTTGTTGAGGAAAACCATAAGGTTCCATGGAATATTGGTCATAACCAATGAATTGGTTTTGATTATACCCATGGAATTGGTAGTTGTCGTATTGTTGAGGTTGTTGAAAACCGTATCCATTGTTCCAATATGCTCCTTCCATAGAAATAAGCACACAAATAAAATTCTCAAACCAAGGTTAAAACCCAGAAAATAAGAAAAATAAAACAAAAACTAAAAACAAAAATAAGAAACCAAAAACAATTGACAACCGCTGCCTCCCCCGTAAGCATAAAAAATTTGACCGGTTGTTAGCCGACACAAATATAATTACACTTTCTTACTACTCAAAATATAAATATAGCAAGGGCAAGAAAGGATCGATCCTGAGAGGGTCTAGGTTGTCAATATGTTATGGTTTCCTAAATAAAACACCAAGGATTTTCTGATTTTTATAAACGGAAATAAATAAAAGCAAAACAAATAAAAGTAAACGCGCAAATCAAGGATGAAAAAGTATTGGTTATGGATTTCGTCTTCATTCACAAACATTGTTTCAACACAATAACTAGAATTGATATTTTAATCTCAATTTTTATCAAAGACCCTAGAATACCTTGATCGCAAGAATATCCCGCTAATCTCCTCTTGTCATCAACAAACACATTAAAAGATGCGAATATGAATTCTACCTAAAGGAACAACCTAACGTGTAAAAGCACTAATCAAGTTTAATTCCCTAGATGCATTGAGTTCTATGAAATCAGGCCAATCAAAGCAATCGAACGTGGAAAGCGCACTAATCCGATTTAACAAAGGTTATGGTTCACATATGACTATTAGGATGTATCACTACAAGCAATAATCACAATTATGCTACTTGTAATCAGGAATCTATCACTTTTGCGTATAATAAATCCTAATCTAGCAAGAGAGATGAAAACAAACTCAATAAATTCGCGACTCGACTAACAAGCATTCAAATCATATAACAATATTAATGGTGAATCATAAACGATAATATGAGAGAAAACTAATTTATTGAATTAAAACCCATATTTGGAAATCCAACTTATTCCATAACCAATAATAAAACTCTAGCTCATATTCATGGAGTTCATAACAAGAAGAAAGAGAAAATACTTCATGGTTCTAAACCCTAGAAAACAAAGTAGAGGCAAAAGATTCCTCAATTAGGTAAAAGTCCTCTCTTTTATATGTTTCTCTATTTCCATAAAGGATACTCCTTCCAATATTAGGTCTTCTCAAAACCCATCTCCAAGTGGTCCACCAAGCCCATGTGTGAGAAAAACCCATGTAGAAAATATGTCCAAAAATACGTCGCGGAAAACTTGGGATTGTGGCGGAAATTGGCCGAAAAGTCGCGGAAAGTATCTCGGGTGGCCAAGCAAAGTCCGCCCGGTCACCGGTCAACGGGTCAAATCGGTCCCGGGTCGGATCGGTCAACTCAGTCCAGATCACTGAGTCAAACCGGTTAACTGGTTCTAGTCAGAGAGTCAGGTCTGAGTCATGGGCTAACTCATCCGACTTGATCACAGGCCAAAGCGATTGCAGCTTTGCTCAGTCCAAAATTGTCTTTGCACCAAGATGGTGCTTCATCAGTTCATGTTCAGCCAAGATGGATGTGCATCCTGCAAATCCTTATCTCAACACCATTTCCAGCTCATTTTGATCCATTCTCCATCTCAGTTCATTCCATGCACATTCATTCATATACACAGTCAATCATCTAGTGCAATTCAGGCATTCTCACAGCTCAAACCTCCCTTGGCTGTAACTTCCACTTTATCCATCTCAGGCCACCATGTTAGTTCCAGCTGCAGCTTCACAACCAACCATCTTTGCTGCCAAAACAGCTCAAACCATTCATCTAAACCTCAGTCACTGCAATCAGTACCACCAAACCAACTTCACAGTCTGTCTCAAGACCATTACCACATCTGACAACTCAGGTCATCTGTATCTCAGCACACACAACACAATGCTCAAACACCTGCAACAGCTAAAGCCATTCATCCCACAGACTCCCACCAATGCCCCAGTATTTTGATTCTCACAACCAGTGCATCCATTCCACCACAAGTAAGCATATCTAGTAATCCTAGCCACCTGCACAGCTGCAACTTCTCTCCTTATGCATCAATTCGCTGCACCCTTGAATCCAGCGCCACCGTTCTTCATGGCTCAGCTCAATCTTCCCTGAAATATCATTCATGCATTTTAACTCCTAACATTCATCTATTGCAGTCCATAGCCAACCACCTCCAGATCACGACATAACTCCTTTGCTATTGCATCATTCTGCGACATCAGATCCACCAGCTTCATGTCAACTTCATTTCTTGCCAGTTCTTGCAATCACTCTGCCAATTCCATCATCACTTGCAACTTAATTGCTCATCTCCATGACCTTTCGCATCTTTACCATCACCAGTTACAATTCCAGCAGAAATACCTGGTGTGCTCAACCTCATACAGCTCCATATCCATCATTGAACAACATCAGCTTCTTAATCTTCTCTATCTAATCAACCCAGCTCACTTCCAACCAGTTATAACAGCTCCACCAACTTCAATTCACGAACCCAACCTCAAATTAATTCTTTCCTTGTAACCTAACCCTTGAATCATCATCCCCTTCCTTACGATTCTGACCACGAGCCAACTCCATAATTAAATCGAGAATAACACAAGCTTCCAATTCTTTTCCCATTTCTCCAATGTGCATCTCACATTCATTCTTTCTCAGTCAAGCCATGAAACCCTAAATTCATTTCTTACATTGTCTTCCTCTTCTCACATTCTTGACATTGTTCACGACCAAACCCTAACCTATGATTCAATCCATGTCTCAATTCCAATATTTCAAACCCTAATTACTCTTCCGAGAATCAGTAAAACTCGTTGCTCCTCTGTAATTTCTCGATCTCCCTGCTAACTCATTCAAATTCAAACCCTCTCTTCAATCTTTCTGATTTCTCTGAATGCTAATGAAGTCGCCAATTCACGACAAACCCCATCCGAATTTCCTCTCCATGAACTCGATTCCATCTCCTCCGACCTTCTCAATTTTTCCTTTTTCTCTTGAATTGAATTGAGCATAAGCCTTCTCTCGGTTTCGGATAAAGGGTGAGGAAAAAGAGCTAATGATAAGAGATAATTAGTGCTCTCGATTTTTAGTGTAAGAACCAAAATTGCTATTGGCACCCCTTGATTTAGTGGTTAAGGGATAACCGGCTCATGTGTGGCTTGTCGGTTTGAGATAACCGAACTGACCTAATTCTCTTGTTCAAATATCGATTCTAGGAGACCGATGGTTTAATTTCCAGCATAGCTCCTCTTTCACAATCTAGCTTTGCTCCAAATATCGTCCGTGACTTGACCTTCTCGTTCCAAGGACGTTTTCTTCTTCTTTAGCTTCGAATGACTCCAAAGTACCTAAATAACTCAAAAGCACACATAAGATACATAATTTACAAGAAAAGTAGCAAAGAAAGCATATATACTATATATGAAATTAGGTGTTTTAGACACCTATCAGCATGCCAACCATGCCAGCCACATCACCGTTCCAATGGCAAACCATGCCAGCCACGTCTCTGCGCCATGGCATGCCAACCATGCCAGCCGCACCACCGTGCCAGCCACGTCTCTGCGCCAAAGCATGCCAACCATGCCAGCCGCACCATCGTGCCAATGGAAAACCATGCCATCCACTTCTCTGCACCAAGGCATGCCAACCATGCCAGCCGCACCACCGTGCCAATGGAAAACCATGCCAGCCACGTCTCTGTGCCAAGGCATGCCAACCATGCCAGACGTACCATCGTTCCAATGGCAAACCATGCCAGCCACGTCTCCGCGCCAAGGCATGCCAACCATGCCAACCACACCACCGTGCCAATGGCAAACCATGCCAGCCACTTCTCCACGCAAAAACAAAGGGTTGCAATAATCAACAACTACCCTTCTCTTTGAGATGCAGATCTCGACCATCCAAGTTCGCCACCTAACGCATGGAAACTTGCGGCCCAAAGCCAAACACCACGGTTTGCACTAAACCCTAGTTTTGGCCGCGCCTATACCATGCCAGCCTTTCCTTCACGTCACTGGATGCCAAAACGAAGGGTTGCAACGATCAACGGCCACCTTTCCATCTAAGATGCAGATCTTAACTGGTAGGCTTACAAAGATGCCTACGACTATGTCTACTGCAAGTGCACAGTGTCTATTGGAGACAATGGCAAGCACAGGTCGAACCACAGAGAAATGGAGTGTGTGTTTATGATCTAAAGGCTTCTTAACTGATTTCAAGGAAGTGTAACACAAGTCAGGGTTGTTTGTGGTTGTCGATACGACTGAGTTGGAATTGCTGTGACTCTAAACTAAGGTAAAGATGAGCAAAGATGTTGTAACAGTGGGTTGAGTGGCACTAGGGTGATTGAACTCACCACTTAATCCTATACTAAGGTAAACAAACTCTATTTGTGTTCTTATCCTTACCTTGAAGGTCTCAGGTGGAAATTTTGCCAATTGAAGTCACAAATTATCCCCTAGTATTGGTTGTCTTCTTACAGTACAACCAATCACATGAAATTTGCTCAACAATTGGTTAATAATCCTACAACAATACTCACAACAAGAACATAAAATGAATCATGAATTAACTCAATATAAGCTTAAGGGTTTGCTCTACACCCTAGTCAAATGATTTAGCACATCATGCAAGATTAAAAACAAACTTCAAATTGAATTAAAAACTAAACCCTAAAAATTACTGACTCTCTCTCACCTCAAGAACACCAATTTATACCTCTCACAAACACTCAAACTCACCAAAGACGCAAACCCAAACCTCTTCCCTGCCTTACTTCATCTCTGAATTGACCATGCAGGGGTTGTTCGAGAAAACCCTAGTTTCAACCATCTCAACCCTAGCTTATAGGTTATGGGAGAAGCTAAAGATGGAGATGGGTGAACCTAGGGTGGCGGAGAAGGTGGCTAATGGAGCTGTTGATGCTGTCAGGAGATGGAAATGGCAGTAATGGTTCTGCAACAGGTATGGAGAAGAAGGTGAAGGAGATGGGTTTTCTCTGATTTGTGTCGGAGAAGAAAGAGAAAAGAAATGGGGAAATGGGTTGTTTGGCTCGATGGTTGAAGGTGTAGGTGGATTTGTTGTGAAGCAAGCACACCGAATGTTGATGGGAAGGTTGGAGCGACCGTCGGATGCATAGGATGGAGATCTCAACGGCTTAGGGTGATGTGCGGTTTTGGTGTTGAGCGAGAGCAGCGAGAATTGATGTGCATGATGGAGCGAGCGTTGGATGCATAAGATAGAAATCTCAATGGCTCAGGGCGAATCGGGCTATGGACTCGGGTTGTGGGCCGAGTTTTGGATTGCTCTAGCCCATGTCTTGTAAGTTGGGTTGCTTCTTGTTGGGTTGCAACTGATGCGCGCGCGGGCTTTGGCTTTCTTCTCCATAGATGCTTGCCTCTAATTTTCTGCTCTTTTGGCTCCTCAATTTCTCTGAACTTTATTTACTACCTAAAAACACAAAATTAATTAATACAAATATTTATTCTTGAAAACAAAGAAAACACGTAATGGGGATAATATCTCGATTTACGAGCACAAAAGATGAGTTAAATGCCAATAAATAGATGTAGAAATATGCAATATTTGGCACTCATCAAATACCCCCAAACCTGAATTTTACTTGTCCTCAAGTGAAACAGAAATTAAGAAATCCTAACTATACCACCTTATCGCGGGTCTCTCGAATGCATTTAGCGTATGCACTAAGCCTTTAAACCCCTAGGTGTCCCTAGTGGACGAGTTGTAGTCTCGTGAGGGTTTACAGGTGTACCCACAAAACCTTCTCCAACTTCGTGTAAAAGAGTCACAAGCATCCAAGGAGCTATGAGGACATAAAGTTTCGCATGCTAGTAACAAGAAGTTAGAACTACCAAAGAACGCATTCTCATCCTTAAGTCTTTGAGCGAGAAATAACCATACCATATGAAAGAATTCGGATTCGATTGTGATCATAAGCCTCGACTTCTGCCTCACCATTAGGGTTTTATGATAATTGCACTAAAAAAGATTGCTTTTTTAGTCTCTCATGTGTGCGAGGCGGGAATAAAGAGAGAAATCCCGCACACGTTGTAGGTAAGAAGGATAACCTTCCGAAATAATTTACGAAGACTCCACGAAGTGTGGACAAAAAGAATCTTTTTCTGATGATCTCTAAGAAAGGAAATCAACCATTAGCAAGGATGGGAGTACTCACTTACCTTCTCACCCGATCATCAATTAATATCACTCTCTCAGCATTCATAGAAACATCTTCAATCTTCGGTCTTCAAATGTTGATGAAGAACTTCTGAACTTCACAAAAACTTGACAAACAATTTTTTTTTTTTTTTTGATTTTTTTTGATTTTTTTTTTGAACATACATGAAATGAAAATAACAATAAAACTCAATTTTTCACAAACTTCATTAATTCTCATCCTATTTTCTTTTCTTTCCTTTGTTGCATGTAACCTTGGACTATCTCAACTTTTCTTCAAATATTCTGATGATGCTCCGCTTGCTGACGATGATGTGTTTCTATGAATCTGTTGATGTTGTTGAGAGGGAGAGAGTGATACTAACTGCAAATCGGTATTTAGAAGAAGTTTTCATCTTTAAACGTCACCCTCATGATTGACGGAATTAGCACTCAAGAGATCAAAAATAGTCTTTGAAAGTGGTGCGAAGTTGGGTAGCTCACCATTCCTACCCGGAATTGACGTACGATGACACACACTCTAACAGATTTTTTAGAAAGTCACAAAAACTGAAGGTTGGTGCCTCTCTTGATGTAAAATGGGTAGTCTCCACTATGGGTGATCACAATTCTACTACCGAATATCTAAACAGCACCTAATTTGCCCTCCGGTATGGTTAAATCCAACTTTAACGCTCTAATCAACTAAGAAACCCGATTGTGTTCTCCAGTACTTCCAATTTCTGTTATTTCGGTCAGACTCTCTATGTAAACATAGCTAGAAGCATGCTAGTGACTCTAAAATCTCTAAAAGTTGGAGGTTTTTATGCAAGTATGTACAAAGAGTTTTTTTTTTTTTTTTTTTTTTTTTTTAAAAGAAAGACTAAAAACTCTATATGCAAATGCAAATGCACCCCAAACCTAAATCAAACATTGTCCTCAATGTGTCAACAGATGATAAAATTTTAAACAAACATACCCAGAACTATGTTGAGTAAAGAAAAGGGAAGAGATTACTGGGATGTACAAGAGTGTTGCTAAACCAAGGGAGGATGAATGCTTTGAAAGCAAACACCCAAGGGCAAGACAAAAGTTTGGTTAGCACACATAAAAATTATGCAAAAAGAAAAAGAAAAAGGGAAAGAAGATGGATTTTTAGTCCATATGTATGTACACAAGTGAACTAGATCAGTCCACGTAGATGGGGTCTTCCAAGTCGACGGTCTCAACTTCTGGTGGAAGATGCTCCAGAAATGGTTTAAGTCTATGACCATTGACCTTGAAGATGTTCTTGGTTGCTGGGTTTTCAACTTCAACGGCTCCATGGGGAAAGACGATACGTACCAAGAATGGTCCTGACCATCGAGAACGTAGCTTTCCTGGAAACAAATGCAATCGAGTGTTGTACAATAAAACTTTCTGACCTGGTGTGAAGGACTTGCGCAGAATGCGCTTGTCGTGAAACACTTTCATTCTTTGTTTGTACGTTTTGGCACTATCATATGCATCATTTCTAAACTCTTCTAACTCATTGAGTTGAAGTTTCCTATGGTTACCAGCTTTATCAAGATCAAAATTCAACTTCTTCACAGCCCAATATGCACGGTGTTCTAACTCAACTAGTAGATGACATGCTTTACCGTACACAAGTCTGTAAGGAGACATCCCAATGGGAGTCTTGTATGCAGTTCTATAGGCCCACAAAGCATCATTTAAGCGCAAAGACCAATCTTTCCTAGAAGGATTGACGGTCTTCTCAAGAATATGCTTAATTTCCCTATTAGAAACTTCTACTTGGCCACTGGTTTGAGGATGGTAAGGTGTTGCGACCTTATGAGTGATTCCATACTTGCGCACTAGTGATTCAAAGGGTCTATTGCAAAAATGACTACCTCCATCACTGATTATTGCTCTAGGGGTTCCAAAACGGGAGAAAATGTTTTCCTTAAGAAAAGAAAGAACAACTTTATGGTCGTTGGTTTTGGATGCAATGGCCTCTACCCACTTAGAGACATAATCAACAACAACAAGAATGTACAACTTACCTTCATAGTTAGGAAATGGACCCATGAAATCAATACCCCAAACATCAAACAGCTCAACAATCAAAATGGGTTGTAAGGGCATCATGTTTCTCTTAGTGATACTTCCTAATTTCTGGCATCGGTCACAAGCAACACAAAACGCATGGCTATCCTTAAACAATGTTGGCCAATAGAAACCGCTTTGCGAGATCTTTGCAGCAGTTTTCTTGGCACTAAAGTGGCCTCCACATGCATGGTCATGACAGAAAGAGATGACGTCCCTTTGTTCGGGAATGGGGACACATCTCCTAATGATTTGGTCTTGGCAAGATTTAAACGGATATGGGTCATCCCAAAGGAAATGTTTAACTTCAGCCAAGAATTTAGAACGGTCTTGTTTAGACCAATGCAAGGGCATTCTACCCTTAGCAAGGTAGTTCACAATATCAGCAAACCATGGCATTTCGAGACACAAGCATCAATTGTTCGTCGGGAATGACTCTCTAATCAAGCACGTTCATCAACAGATTCAACATTCAACCTAGACAAGTGATCGGCAACAAATTTTCGACCCTTTCTTATCTCGAATTTCGAGGTCAAACTCTTGTAACAAGAGTATCCATCGAATTAGACGAGCCTTAGCATCTTTTTAGACAAAAGATATCTCAATGTAGCATGGTCAATAAATGATGACCTTAGACCCTATCAAATAAGATCTAAACTTATCTAATGCAAACACAACATCTAGCAACTCCTTCTCAGTTGTGGAATAATTCAGTTGAGCATCATTAAGTGTTTTACTAGCATAGTAGATCACATAAGGGAGTTTGTCTACTCGCTGGCCCAAAACAGCTCCTACAGCATAGTCAGACGCAGCACACATAATCTCAAATGGTAATGTCCAATAAGGAGGTCTGACTATAGGGGAAGATGTAAGGAGAGCTTTCAGTTGCTCCCATGTTTCCTTACAAGCATCATCAAAGACAAATGCAACATCTTTTGCAAGAAGATTGCACAAAGGTCGCGAAATTTTACTAAAGTCTTTGATGAATCGGCGGTAAAAACCCGCATGGCCTAAGAATGATCTTATGTCCCTCACAGAACGAGGTTGAGGCAAGTGTTGAATGAGATCTACCTTGGCTTTGTCTACTTCTATGCCTTTTTCCGAGATGATATGCCCTAGAACAATGCCTCGAGTTAACCATGAAATGACATTTTTCCCAATTCAAAACCAAATTCTTTTCCTTACACCTAATCAAGACACAAGTGAGGTGATGCAAACACTCATCAAAAGAAGACCCAAACACAGAAAGATCATCCATAAAAATCTCAAGAAACTTATCTACCATGTCAGAAAATATGCTCATCATGCAACGTTGAAAAGTAGCGGGTGCGTTGCACAACCCAAAAGGCATACGACGATAAGCAAATGTTCCATAGGGACATGTAAACGTGGTCTTTTTGTTGGTCTTCGGGTGCTATGTGAATTTGGTTGTAGCTTGAATAGCCATCTAAGAAGCAGATGGTGACTATGTTTTGCTAACCTTTCCAAAGATTTGGTCAATGAAGGGAAGGGGAAAATGGTCTTTTCGGTTCCGTGTTCGATTTTCTATAATCAATGCGGACTCGCCACCTGTGGTCACACGGGTGGGAACAAGTTCATTCTTCTCGTTTTGAACTACAGTAATGCGGACTTTTTGGGTACTACCCGAATGGGACCGACCCATCACTTTATCGGGGACCGGGTAAATGATACCCGCATCAAAGCGATTTGAGATCTCACCCTTGACAACATCTCTCATGTTGGGGTTAAGTCTCCTTTGCATTTCCCTAGATGGTTTAGTGTTCTCTTCAAGATTAATGTGATGCATGCAAATTGTGGGACACTAGTACAAACCTTCATATAGGCCACGTTTTTTGGTTTACAGCCTAGCCACGTTTCGGGTTAATTGCGTGGCTACCGGTCATAGGTATAACTATAGCCACGTTTTATTTTACCATGTAGCCATAGTGCACCATTTGGTCATGGGTTTAAACCTGAACCGATCAACTGTAGCAATAAGGCACCTTTTGGTCATGTGTTTAAGTCTAAACCCATCACCCGTAGCCATAGACGAGTATATGGCCACATTAACCAATTGTGTATGTGTCTACTATGTAGGTTAGTATTAGACACGCCTATTTAGTGAGGCAATAGGAAAATTTATTTAGCCACTTTGATTTTTATGTGTCCAAAATGTAGGGTTCACAGACATGTCAAGAAGATGTTTTTTACATGTCAAAATCATTGATCGCACCGATTCGATATACGGATTTGATCCTTTCATATCTGATACACTGTAATGTAAATTTTGATTACCAATTTAGGAATCGAGAATGTTAATCAGTTAATCTTATCATGTAATGGTCGTGTACTCATATTTAGTGAAAACAGTGTTAGTCATGAACAAAAACTATGCACCATTTAGGCTGTGGCGAACTGAATCCTGTGATGCTGCCACATCACGTGCTAGAGTATTAACAATACGTTTATGTTTCCGAGGCGTTGGGTTCTTACCCCCAGGTCATGGTGGGATTCATGTCGTATGGAAAGGAAAGCTTAGCAAATTAATATTGGATTACATAATTTTTGATTCCTCGGACAGTTCTAAACCTCAATAGAGTTTTGGGACAAACGAAAGAAAAATGAGAAGGAAAGTTTTCAGCAAGATGTACTAGGACTTCTTCGGGATCATTTCCTTGCAGTTATACAAAACAAAGAAATCATACAGCTGCGAAGTAAAATTCTCAAGGACGAAAGTTTTACTTGCACTAAATAACTGCCATAACTTACTACTTCTAGTTTAAAACTCATTACATATGTCAAGGAACAAAGAGTAGATATTATTTACTTGAGAATGCTTCACTACAGTTAACTAAGCAACAGAAGGTAAAACATCAAAAGGGAAATGTGATCCTAATATGTTCTTTCTTACAGGCCAAATGATACATTCGTTTCGCACTTGTCATAATTTTATCCCCGTTATTACTTGCTAGCTGCAGACACCAAAGCTCCCGTAATAGCAACCCCGAGCATCGCATTTTTCTGCAATACCACATTAGCAAGAAGTAAATAGATTCAATATATCTATACTTTAACAGAAGTAAAAAAAAAAAACTGATCATTGGAACATGCCACTACTCCACCCTAGAATCGGGAGATCTGAGTTCTAAACATCCGATTCCCGTAGGTCAATAGAGAACTTAACACAATACGAAGTTTCAAATTTGACAGCTACGTTAAAGAACGATGCAAAAGAGCAAAGAACATTAAGCCATGTACGAGTCCACAAAAAACTTGTTCACCGGATTAGTAGAAATTATAAATAACATCTTTCGGTTAACAATCATCTTTAATAATAAAACAATAGAGATTCAGACAGACGTGTGCTAAAACAACAGAGCCAAGACCCTCAAACTGTAAGATGTGGTCATTCGGGATCTTATAGGGGGCATGATAACAATTAAACTGTCATAATTTATCCATTTCCACCACATATAATGGCATTTCCCTACAGCAAATTAAAATAATATAATAAGTTCCAGAATAACTTAGAGAGCATCTAGCAGCAGAAGAGGATAAAAGAGATGCATTTGACTACAACTATACAGGATCGTATACACATGCTGAATCCCAGTTAGAATCAAGTATGTGGTACTCATTGTAACATACGGAAAAATAGCAGATCATGTGAATGTTCAGAAAAATAAATCATCATGCATCAACAAGGGCAACTATTGATTTTAATAAGCAGTACAATGAAAGACAACGAGCACAATCTTCCACAATAGTCTTTACCATCGCATAATTTTGATAAAGAGTGTAAGTTTTCCCAAAAAAAACATATTACTATTATCTATGAAGAATAAACTCAAAGAAAACACACTGGGATTTTTATCAAGAAAGAAATAAAAACAAAACACTGAAAAACTTGGTGTCTTCTAGTGTACTTGGTGAAAATTTAACATTCAAGTCAAAGTGAGTCACTTAGAGCAAAACTTAGCCTCTTCTCGGTATATAACTCAACATTCCACTAAGAATAGGTTAAGTGTTTTAGAGCATTCAGATGTACTACCTGCTTAAAATCGGGACTGAATTGGCGATGGAAGAAGTTACATATTCAAACACACAAGTCACTTCATTGGGATGGCATGAATCTGTGGCCAATTCATAGTGCGGCCTTGAAGATGAAAGGGTCAGATGTCGATCGGAGTTGGGAGATTTTGCGAGAATGAATTGCAGGCAGCTCTAGGTTCAGTGTGTTCGGTAAATTAGAGTCAACAGTGATCTGTGCAGTCGGTGGTTAGAGTCAACAGTGTCATTTCACAAACCCATAATCACACATCCACACAAACCCATAATCAAAGTGTCATTTCCAATAAGTACTCTAATTGATTAACTTAGCAATATCAGATCATAAGTAATATGTCCCTAGTTCTATAATTGATATAGTTGGCAACTTTTATATCTCTGGGAACTCAAATCTGCTTTCTTTGGACAGATGTGAAGTCACATCAATCGAGAAAGAGCTCTAATGTTCATGAAGAATGATTGGACAATGACAATGAGAAATAAACTACAACAAAGTTACAAGAAAAGATTATTGAGTCAAGAAAGAACCACCTTTGTTTTTCTTTTCAGTTAACCACAATTGATTGCTCTTGTGCAAAGCTGTTCAATCCACTTATGAATAGCAATGCGATTTTCCTGCAAGAATATATCCAAGAAGTTAGTTAAATCTCCATGCTGTAGAACTAACTTTTCATAGAGTTTCAACAAACACTGAGAGAAGAAAAGAAGAGAAGCTTCCGTTCAAATTTAACCTCCGAAAGAGTTTCCTCGATTCAAATTGCTGGTAAGCTTACTTTTGAAGGTAAGCTTCAGTTCAATTTCTCCATGCTAATATTGCTGGATTCGTAATTCACTCTTTGTGTCAATATTGTTCTAGCACTTCTATTTTATGAAAAATTCTGGTGACCAAAATGGTGAAATGATATTCTTCATAAGAATCGCATACCCATGAGTCTATATAGAAAAATCTGACAGGTGATGACCATGCCGGTGTTCCATAGTAAAGTTAAAAAGATAAAGAAACAGTATTCACCAGTTCAAAAACTCAATTCCCCTTGCTGTCAATTAGTTTCTTATCTCTTACATCGATTTCCCACCAAGTGTCTTCATTGCTTTCAATCTGAAAATAACTACAAAAATTAGTTCAACTGTTAATTAGATTCCCTTGAAGCAGAATTCAGCAGCCAAAGAATGTCAATAACATCAAAATGTGCGAAGCTCTAACATATACTCCCCAATGAAAAATCAATTGCAGGAAAAATGGGCACATACTCCCTGACGCTTCTCCTCTTATCAATATAAATTTCTACCTTCTGTTCTTAAGCAACAAATGCATCTCGAGCTTAATTCCCAGCAATAACAAGAAATATTAGAGTCTCAAGGCCTTCTTCCTGACCTGTACAGCTGCAGAACTATATCCACCTCAACTCAAGTGCACTTAACCTTGAAAACTTTCACTGGAAATTAAAGCAAACGTCCACGGATAAGCAACTGAATACAATATAATTTGCACCAATCTGTGAATGATATTTGAGACACCAAAAATGATAGCAATTTTACAATGAATCTAACCTAGATATCTCAAATAACAAAATTACTTCTATAAAAATTCAGCGAATAACAAAAACATTAAGTCATTTGTAAAGGACATATTGAATTTTTTTTGGAACTACTATTCACAAAAGGCCCCTTCACAAAATCCAAGCAAAATTCAGTTAAGTAAAAGGAATCCTGTTACCAGCATACCAAGTTTGTAGATTTGCAATAAAACCCCTGAGCCTGTTTGTTTTAGCCCTGCCATTTTTTCTTCTTCATCGCAAAAGCTAAATTGAGAAACAACAACAGTGAAGGAAGTAAAGAAATTACAACAAGCTAAGGGACATGAACGGATAAGACCACATATAACATAAAGTGCATAAACCTTTTCAAATAGTACCTAAATCAAAATTTAGAAAATCCCTAAATAACAAGAAAAAATCTCAAATTAACACAGATCTTCATAGTACATACCCAAAATCAATGGCCGATAACAGGGACAAATCGATATTTTGTTCCTCCATCTTCAAAGTATGAAAATTGAATAGCTCCTTAAAAAATGAAATCTCAAATTACGGATTAGTTTATTGTATTCTGATTATGTAGAGAGAAAATACTCTAGTTATTGGTTATTGATCTTTGGTGGTGAACGATGGAAGTGGTGAGGTTCTGGTCATAGGTTTTCTCGAAGGGTTCAAACTTGGAGAGAGAAGGAAAATAAAATAAAATATGAAGGGATATGAAAAGATGCGGTTAGATTTTATGGGGAAAATAATGCGCCAAAACTTGGTTGTTCCCGCTAATTGAGATTGCAATTTTCCCTCTTCTGTAAAGGCGGTAGTAATCGGTATGATATTTTGTGTTTGCATTTATATTCGTTGGATTAAAGATTCGGATTTTCCATTGATCAAGAGAAAACCATATGGACTAAAACCGAATATTATCAAGTGATGATGTCATGGTTGGCCGTGCCGAGATACGGTATCAAATCGGTCCTCACAAATACATATACGATATGGCGATATCCGTGATACCGGTCGATACCAATGATTTATGTTTAATAAAAGTGTTGTTGTCCTTCATCATATAGATTTGCATATATTAGATGTTGAAATTTCAAGTACAACAATAAGTAAAATATAGGTTGGTGCACCGTTCAATTCGAAAAACATTATGATAGATTATTAAATTAGATATGACTTTGCATATTTCATTGTCTTCACTGGTCTGAAAATGAAAATCAAGTGAAAACTTGTTAAAGTTCGAGTTAACTTCGTCTTAATTTGAATAACTAGTAGGTGACTGGAATTACTCTTTAATCTGACAGTCCATTTGTAAAGGATATGTAAGAAATAAATAAATCTTTAAAGGATCCTTCTTGTTCGTCACGATATTCATGTATTGGATATTGAGGTTGTTGATCGAAATTCTATTATCTTATCGTATCGATACGGAGACTGCATATCATCTTGACTATCAAGGTAAGCTAATGAAGCTAACATGTGGCGTTGTAAAAGATATGGATCTTGTTTTCTAACACCATGATCTTGATCTTGAGTACCAATAGGATTATTAGGGATGATATCATCGAAACAATCTTCCCTAGCTCCACTTTCACCTTCCAAATGTTGTCATAAAAGTTACTAGATCATACTCACTATAATTGGTTGACCTCCTAAATCCATCTATTTCAATCCAATCGTACTCAATTTTTAATCACTATCACTAGATAATACTCCACTAATTATCCACAAATTTAATCCAGTTTTACTCTATTCCATCAAAATCACTAGATTATACTTCGTAAGATTTCATTATATTAATTATATGTGATCATCCACTAATTCCATCTAATTCAATCTAGTTGTACTTAATTTTCACCCGACATTAATAGGTAACACTTACTTTGTGTTTGGCATGAATTTTGAACTAAGAACTTCTTATTTTAAACTGAATTTTGGTCTTTTGTCAGATAACGGTATTTATCAATAATTTTACCGATATCCGGTAACTTTAACGAAACGGTAACAGATAAGATTTTGAGATTCCCGTCGAAAATTATCGATATCGAAATTCCGATAGAAATTATCGGTAACGGTATCGGTGGAGACAGTTACCGTTTCGATAGGTTCCATTAACAGCCTACTTGCGGATAGGGATGGCAATTTTCCCCACCCAAACCCATCTCCGTGGGGATCCGCCCCTATGGGTTAGGGTTTTACCCGTATAAATGGGGAACGGGGCGGGTACGGGGAATCCCCGAAAGTAGTGATGCGGGGATGGGGTGGGGATGGGATTCAAGGTCCCCACCCCATACCCGCCCCCAACCATAACCTATTATATTTGATCGAGTAACTTTTTTTGAAGATAACGAAGAAGATCATGATGAGATGATTAACATGGAGGAAGATGGTTAATAGCGAGGAACTAAGAAGTAAAAGGAACCATAATACTTAATTGTGGATCAATTATTTCCTTTACTTTTCAGTTTTATACTTGGTTATTATAAACTTAAAATTTTAAAATGCATTGCTTAGGTTAGTACTCCCTCCGTCCTAAATTAAGAGTCCGCTTTGACTAAGTCAAGATATTAAGGAAATCCTATAAATTGTCATGTCTAACCCTTGACTAGCCTACTTAATGTTATATTATTACCAAAACTAAATTATTAGTGTTAAAATAAGTAGAAGTTTATTAGGAATTTTATAACTATTCATAAATGTTTTTATTTAAAAAAAGGAATGACAACTAATACAAAACTATTGAGTAATTTTTTTTCCATAAATATGGTGATATTATTTAAGATTTGGATATTAAAAATGATTTTATGATTATAAAAATAAAGGGTATATTTGATAGTTTAAGGGAAAAGTATGTCTATAAACAGAGCGGGGCGGATAAAAATGGACATACCAAAGTAGAAATTAGGACAGATAAAAACGGACAGAGGGAGTATCATTGTTTGCACCATTATGATTATTTTTAAATTATTATTATTTACAAAATTTCAAATATTTATTGTAATGTTATGGTAACTCATGGGAAACTCATCCCCTATGGGGATTCCCCACACCCGTCCCCGCCCCATTCTAATGGGAACGGGTAGGGGATGGGTTTTGGTTTTGGTTTTTTGAACGGGGTAGGAGATGGGATTCATGATCCCGACCCATACCCGCCCCATTGCCATCCCTATCTACTGTCCAAAAAAATTCTTTAATCCGCTAAACCTTAAACCAATTTCCACCGCATCATTTTCTAATCAATAACCCAAAATTCTTTCCTCTCACTTCACTTGCCTCTTTCTCGGATCTCTTTCGCAAGGTCTCTTCCGCCTCTCTCCAGCCAAAGCAAGACCCCTCAAAATCTCACAGACCACTCCAATAATCTCGTTTTTTACCATGGACGATTGTTGATATTTTAGCTTGATCTTCGTTTTCTTGTTGCTCTTATATATTAGATTTTCTTTGGTATTTCTGTAGGACTCTGCTGTATCTCATATGCTTTTTTAGGGTTTATGGAAGGATGGATTTTGCCCTTTTTTTTTTTTTGGCTCAAAATTGTTTTGATAAGTTGGGGTTGTTGAGTATGATGAATGATCTTATTAAATTGGGTTTTTGTTAATCTCATGAATCAGTATTCGGTGTTTCCCCAGAACCTTCAAGTTTTTCGTTGTTTTCTGAAATTTTGAAATATTTCGGGTATGAGATAATTTGAATGGGAAAAGAAATAAGGAATGACATATTGAAATCAGATCGTGCTGATTGTATTGAAAAACGATCCTGTTGATAACGGTAGTAATATTGAAGAAGATGGTCAGTGTTCTCTTTATCCATATCTCTTATTTGATGTTTATGTTTTCTAATTAATTATGTTAAACAGTGAATGAGAAACTTAAATCATGATAAAAATTATAGAGTTTTGGTTATAACTTGTAACATTATGGAGATTTTGTGTTTTTTTTTTCCGTGAATTATGAAATTCTCTTAAATTTGATGCCTTGGTTTTGTGGAATTTTGGGTTTGAAAGCTGGTTTTGTTTTACTTTGAACAGAACTTCAATTTGTATGCGGTTTTTGTATTGCTAACAACAGTGGGTGTTTTGCGGACGCAGGTGATGTTCTATAACACTGATAGGTGATATAAATGTGTACTGACAACATAATGAGTGTGAAACTCTTAGCTTAAATGTTAACTGCGAATAAGATTATATTCTGCCTTGCTTGCGGAGCTCTGATAGCAGTCACACTTGTGCGAATTAGATTATATTTTTGCTATTGCGCTATTCATTCTTTTTCTTGTTACAATTCAAATCCATTCCCTAAATGTGTACTGACAACATAATGAGTGTGAAACTCTTAGCTTAAATGTTAACTGCGAATAAGATTATATTCTGCCTTGCTTGCGGAGCTCTGATAGCAGTCACACTTGTGCGAATTAGATTATATTTTTGCTATTGCGCTATTCATTCTTTTTCTTGTTACAATTCAAATCCATTCCCTAATTTTTAGTACCTTGTGGAGTTGGGAAATGGCTGATATTTCATATGTTTGATTTTTGTAGTTCTTTGCAGCAGCATTGCTCAGCAACTGTAGGAGTCCAAGAAATGCAGTTGTAAGCATGGGTGCTAGCTCTAACATGCAACCAAAACATAAAACAGTAGTCAGTAGAAGAGGACAGATTCGATGACCGAACTAATAGTCTAAAGTTTCTCAACACAGTACAAACAAACCTGCTCATCCAGTATTAGAGTGCACCTTTGCTTGTATATTCATGTAATTGTTCCATCTGCGAGAAGGAATACCATGTTGGTTGCTTGAGGGACCATCGGTTGTATCATCTGTTATTTTAAAGGTAAGTCCTATCTCATTCTTTTTTCAATTGCCAAAGCACTTATAGTTCTGATTAAGGTGTATCTTAAAATTTTCCGCATTCTGGATCACAAGAAGTACCAAAGGGGGATGGTTCTGCTACGATGATTGCTTGTACCATACACTCATCTGAAGGGCTGGCAATATGGCCTATCATACACGGGGCAATGTTTTAACGTGCATCCTTAAGAGACAGAGGTCCATACCCAGCTGATCAAGTTGTTAAGTATCTTGAAAGAAGATTTGCAGCTATGTTAAGAAAACTAAAACAGTTTTTGTATCTTTAAGTTCAGATGGAGGCAATGCCTCGCGCTCATAGTGAAGGTGCCAGCTTCAGTGTTGATTCTCGCACTGCAGCAAAAGATTATGTCACGTGCTGATTTAACCATGCTTGTGTTTATATCCTATATGGTTTAATGTATTCAAATCTAGTGTTTTTATATTTTAATTGTTCGGGTTTGAGTCTTCGTTTCATTTTAGTCTCGTTTCTGTGTATGCTGTATAGCTCTGATGTTATGCCATTAATAAAGTGAATCCTCCAACCAAATGTATCAAATTTGTCTGGATATATTAATTTAAATATTCTCTTTTTATTTTAGTTTCTGCATTTTGTTTATTTTTAAAATTCTCCTTCTATTTTGGAACGAATATAGGTGTTCCCTATTTGTTGCTAAATAGTGAGTTTATTGCCATGGAGCTAAATGTTATCCGCAGCTGTAAGTCATGATTTTGCCATGTTAAAATAAATTTTGCGTGTCTAAATGATAGTGATGACCACGGTTTAGATAAATTCATGTGGCTTTAAGGTAACCAATAGTCACGTCGAAACTATATACTACTGTGTTTTTAAGGAATGTATCGTCATGGTTTAACTGATTCCCGTGTCTTAATGATATACAATAGCCACGTTTAATAATATTTATGTGTCGATAGAAAGTTTATCGCCATGGTGCAAGAAATTTAGTGTAACCGTAACTCATGAATTAGCCACAATAAAACATATTTTGCGTGTCTAATAGATACCGAAAACCACGGTTAAAATAAAATCAATGTGGCTTTAAAGTAAAGTCTAGCCACGTTTAAAACAATTTGCGTGTCTATAACAATCTTATGGCCATGGTGATAGGGAAAATGCTTAATTATTAAAAAAAGAAATGGGTATCATATAGACACGGTTATAGGGGTTTAGCCACGGTATATCATGTGTAATAGCCACTCAAAGTTTATGTAGCCATAAAGGTACCTCTTTGTCACGGCACCTGATGCCACATTTTTGGAGTGAAAAAAATCCATGACCAAAAGCCTAAGGACACGGTGATTAAGTGTGGCCAATGTGAAGATTTGTACTAGTGGGACTTATACCCTTAAGATCGGAGATGGTCCAACCTAAGGCTCCTTTATGCTCTTTAAGTACTTCTAAGTTGACTTTCCTGTTACGTGTCTAAACATGATGCAATAATCACAGGTAAAGTATCAGAAGGACCTAAGAAAGCATACTTCAAGGTATCAGGTAATGGTTTCAAATCAAGCTTAGGCGTTGTGTCAAGAGGTGGGGCAGATTTGGAATCAGAGAGTGGAAGTGGTTCCACTGCATTCTGCCACTTAGAAATATCCATGGGTGGGACAGATTCAAGCAACGAGTGAATTTCACCAATGTACTTAGACTCGAAGAGATCTAAGTCAAAGTTATCTAAACATGCTTGCAAAGGGTCCACTGACAAAATGTCGGGAAAAGAGTCTTGGATCGGACTCTCAATCATGTTAATCTCATGCAAATCGGTATCATCACAATCAATGGGTTGTTGACTAGTGTTAAAAACATTCACTCTACTACGGTCATGTTGCAAAGACAATTTCAACACACCATTACGACAGTTGATGATGGCATTGGACGTCGCGAGAAAGGGCGTCCTAAAATCACGACAGAATGTGATTACTTGGGTTTTGCGGGTTGAGTGTCTAAGACGATGAAGTCCACGGGAAAGAAAAATTTATCAACCTTAATTAACACATCTTCGACAATACCACGGGGGATTCTCACGGATCTGTCCGCTAAGCGTAGCGTAACAGTGTGGGCTTGACTCTCCAAGGCCCGGTTGCACATACACAGTATGGCAAAAGATTCACACTCCTCCTAAGTCTAGTAACGCCTTTTCGACCACATGGTCACCTATGGTGCATGTAATTGTTGGACTACACGGGTCTCTAAACTTAGTGGGAATCTTGTTTTGGATTATGGAGCTCACTTGCTCGGTGAGAAAGGCACGCTTATGCACATGAAGCTTTCGCTTTTGTGTACACAAGTCCTTCAAAAACTTAGCATAGGTGGGTATTTGTCTGATTGCTTCGAGAAATGGAATGTTTATGTTAACTCTGTTGAACATTTCCAAAATCTCATTGTATTGGTTACCCCCCTTCTGTTGCACCAACCGTTGTGGGAATGGAGCAACAGGTACATGACTTGGCAAAGAAACATCTATATCAGTAGGACTCTTGGGTTTATCAACATGCTCGGATTCTTTCTCTACGGTAGATGTTTTACGCGGTGTTGTGTGTCTTGGTGAGTCGATGTAGACTCGCTTGACGGTGGTACACCTACATTGTTCTCAACAACTCTACCACTACGGAGAGTGGTGATGGCATTCGCGACTATGTGAAGGTTCATTGCGGGTTGAGGAGCACACTGAAACACATTCTTTGGATTTTGTTGGGGTTGACTAGGGAATTTGCCTTTCTCTCTCTCATTCAATGCATCACGCATTTGACCCATTTTAAGTTCTAGACTTGTGAATCGTTGGTCGGTGGTTTTACGAAGTTGTGAAAGATTTTGGGTTAACATCTCGACACAGTCTTCAAAGCTAGTCTTTTTCTCTCTGAGTGCTTGAGGGTGTGGTTGTACTTGGGGGTTTCTAGGATATGAGTATCCTTGGTTGTTATTTGTTGGTCCCCCTTGTACAGGTCCCTTGGACCATGAGAAGTTAGGGTGATTCCTCCACCCTGGGTTATAGGTTTGAGAATAAGGGTTTTTCTCTTGCCTATGGTATAATGCATTGGCTTGCTCTGACAGCTGTCCACTAAGTGGTCAGAGCTATGGCATGCGGCACAAGTGGCCATATCAATTTGGTCACGGAGAGTAGGGGCATTAGGTTTTACATTTTTCTGCAATTCAAGCACTTCTATTCTCCGAGCCAAAGATGCCATTTTTGCATTTCCCTCAAAGTCAGACTCTATTCTATGAACATTGTTTGTGGGGGTAGTCCTTTTTGGTTCACGGATGGACTCCCACTGTTGAGTCTTTACAGCAACTTCGATTAAGAAAGTCCAAGCCTCATCAGCACTCTTGTCAGTAAATGCACCATTGCACATTGACTCGACTGTGGTTCGGGTTCTAACATCTAGACCCTCATACAAAATTTGGACGAGTCTCCATTTTTCAAAACCATGGTGGGGACATTGGAGTAATAATTCATTGAATCTCTCCAAGTACTTTGCTAGAGTTTCATCTTCTAATTGCACAAAACCATTTAGACTTTGGCGAATTGTCGCCGTCTTATGGTTGGGGAAATTTTTTTTGAAAAACTCTTTTGTGAGGTCATCCCATGTTCTAATGGACTGTGGTTGTAGGGCATGAAGCCAAGACTTGGCTTTGTCTTTCAGAGAAAAAGGAAACAATCTCAATTTGAGGGACTCCTCTGGCATTTGGTTAAAACGCAGAGTCCCACAAATATCCTCAAAATCTCTCACGTGATGGTAGGGGTTTTCAGCATCAACCCCTCTAAACACGGGTAGCATGTGAATGGTGCTTGCTTTCAGTTCAAACTGACAAGCATCGGCTGGCAGAATGATGCAAGAGGGATGGCTTGCCCTAGTTGGGTACATGTAGTCCTTGAGACTACGGGGTTGGTTTTGTTCATCACCCATAGTTTACATTTTTGGATGGGTTTGGGCTTGGGCTTTCGGTTGAAGAACTGGGTATGCTTACGATTTCGTCCGGGCGGATTCTAACTAGTCGATTTGTTTGGTCTCTAAAAGACACAATCATAGCCTAGCTAGCGCATCTAGCATGTTAACAAACAATCAATCTCAACACATAAAACCTAAAACTCAAAAATGACCCACTAATACAAGACTCAAGCCCAAAAGATTTCTTTTTGATGTTGTAAAGACCAGCTGATTGGGTGGTTCCAGCCCAGCTTATGGCAGGAGCAGAGCCCAGTTTTGGGTTAAAATGTTCAGCCCAGGTTGTTTGCAAAGCCTAGTGGTTGGGCTTTCTGTTTATGTGCAGCCCAGCAGTTGGCAACTCAGTTTATGGGAAGCCTAGTGGTTGGGCTTCAGTTGAGAGTGCAGGTTTTTATGGTCGGGCAAGCACTGGTTTGCACGTGGCAAGGAAAATTCAACTTGGGCACAGCAAGGAAAGCAAGATGCACAGCTGAGCAGGTATACACACAGGCCTTAGTGCAGCATCAGCTTATGCACTGGTTGGCAGCTCAAGCAAAACTTGTACACAGCACAGCTTGGTTGTGTGTACTGAGCAAGCAAACTCACAGAAAAAATGACACAGCACAGCCCAGATTGGTAGGTGCACAAGAAAATTAACAAAACTGAGAGAGGTGCACAGGAGAAAGGTTGTGCTCACTCAATGGTGAAGCATGTCTTTGGGTTGTGTATTTGAAAAACAACTACTTATTATCACTAATTCAGCTATTCAACATTCACTCAAACATCACAGGGTATCAACAGATGCAATAGTTAAACATTTTGCAGCACAAGGCATCCCAGCAGGTATATCATTCATACATTCATCACAGTTTAGCACAATGTAGATATAGATTTCACAAATGGAGCAATTAACAACAAACGAACATTGCCAGCACTTTACAACAGGCTCAGAGGGTGTAAGCAAGGTCAGTTGACCTCAAAACTCAGAGATTAAACACATGCAGATATCAGCAAGGTTTTATGATCATAGCACCACTTCAGAGCTAAGCTCTCATGGCAAGTAGCTAAGGCAAGGTAGCAACAGGGTCAGTTGACCTCACACAAGGCTTGTAGCAAATTTTTCACAGGCTAGTTTCAGGTTACACACAAGCACAGGCTCCAAATTTATCACAGTGATGAATGCTCAGCAAGGCAACTAGTGCATTGTGCTAGCATGGCTCACAGGTTTAAGGTCTAGCACCAGGTCAAGCATGCATAAGGGTAAAGGGCAAGAGGTATCACTCCCTCAGTTGGATATCCAAGCTGCAGCTCACACTCAACAGCTTCAGGGGCTGGAGTTGAGCACAAGGCAGATGTAGGTTGAGGGTTATAACACAGGTATTAACACAGCTAAGAAATCACAGCTCATGCATACAACACAGGACAGAAATGGGGTTTAGAGTACAATACCACCGATATCAAACCTGGGTTTAGGCAATTCCACCAATTGGTTCTGCTCCTTTGTGTTCTCCTCTTCCTTGGTTTTGCTTCAGCTGCTCCACAGGTACCTGTTACTCAAGAGAGAGTTTCAGTTCTCTGAGATGTGCAACTTAAGGCAAAAATGATAAAGATTGGCTATCAATAACTGAAAAGATTCTGTAATATGGAAATGGACTACAGCAAGTGATGCAAACTAACTAATAAGATGATGCAAATATGCAGAGTATAGCTAAGGATAGACAAACTACAAATTGCAATGACAGAATTAAAAAGCTACAGATTTATCCTATCTACAACTAAGTTTTGCCAAAACTTTTTACAACAGCTCAAGTTACAGCTAACCTAACTCTAAAGTGCAGTTTCAGATATGAATGAGATAGGATGGTGGCAGACTACAGATGGGATGGAGTTAACTTGTTAAGTTATGACTACAAAACATCAAATGAAAAGAATTACAGAAGCACAGAAAACTGACAAGCTACAGCAACACAAATGCATGTAGTTTTAAGTGATGCAAGATAAATGTGCAAATGGATTAACTAAGCTACAGCTAATAAGGCAAAACTAGAATGCCAGCTACACAAATGGATGATTAACAGCAAAAATACACTAAGGTGACTACTAACAACAATTTCAGAGCATATATATACAAAGATGGGTTGAAAATCAGTGAGGAAAGTGCTATTGAGCACACGGCACACTACCAGTTCCCCGGCAGTGGCGCCAAAAACTTGGTAGGCTTACAAAGATGCCTACGACTATGTCTACTGCAAGTGCACAGTGTCTATTGGAGACAATGGCAAGCACAGGTCGAACCACAGAGAAATGGAGTGTGTGTTTATGATCTAAAGGCTTCTTAACTGATTTCAAGGAAGTGTAACACAAGTCAGGGTTGTTTGTGGTTGTCGTACGACGAGTTGGAATTCTTTGTGACTCTAAACTAAGGTAAAGATGAGCAAAGATGTTGTAACAGTGGGTTGAGTGGCACTATGGTGATTGAACTCACCACTTAATCCTATACTAAGGTAAACAAACTCTATTTGTGTTCTTATCCTTCCCTTGAAGGTCTCAGGTGGAAATTTTGCCAATTGAAGTCACAAATTATCCCCTAGTATTGGTTGTCTTCTTACAGTACAACCAATCACAGGAAATTTGCTCAACAATTGGTTAATAATCCTACAACAATACTCACAACAAGAACTTAAAATGAATCATGAATTAACTCAATATAAGCTTAAGTGTTTGCTCTACACCCTAGTCAAATGATTTAGCACATCATGCAAGATTAAAAACAAACTTCAAATTGAATTAAAAACTAAACCCTAAAACAGACCGACTCTCTCTCACCTCAAGAACACCAATTTATACCTCTCACAAACACTCAAACTCACCAAAGACGCAAACCCAAACCTCTTTCCTTCCTTACTTCATCTCTGAATTGACCATGCAGGGGTTGTTCGAGAAAACCCTAGTTTCAACCATCTCAACCCTAGCTTCTAGGTTATGGGAGAAGCTAAATATGGAGATAGGTGAACCTAGGGTGGCGGAGAAGGGGGCTGATGGAGCTGTTGATCTTTGTCGGGGAGATGGAAATGGCGGTGATGGTTACGCGGGTATGGAGAAGAAGGTGAAGGAGATGGGTTTTCTCTGATTTGTGTCGGAGAAGAAAGAGAAAAGAAATGGGGAAATGGGTTGTTTGGCTCGATGGTTCAAGGTGTAGGTGGATTTGTTGTGAAGCAGGCACACCGAATGTTGATGGGAAGGTTGGAGCGACCGTCGGATGCATAGGATGGAGATCTCAACGGCTCAGGGTGATGTGCGGTTTTGGTGTTGAGCGAGAGCAGCGAGAATTGATGTGCATGATGGAGCAAGCGTTGGATGCATAAGATAGAAATCTCAATGGCTCAGGGCGAATCGGGCTGTGGACTCGGGTTGTGGGCCGAGTTTTGGATTTCTCTAGACCATGTCTTGTAAGTTGGGTTGCTTCTTGTTGGGTTGCAACTGATGCGCGCGTGGGCTTTGGCTTTCTGCTCCATAGATGCTTGCCTCTAATTTTCTGCTCTTTTGGCTCCTCAATTTCTCCGAACTTTATTTACTACCTAAAAAACAAAATTAATTAATACAAATATTTATTCTTGAAAACAAAGAAAACACGAATGCAGGATAATATCGATTTACCTGCACAAAAGATGAGTTAAATGCCAATAAATAGATGTAGAAATATGCAATATTTGGCACTCATCATAAACCGTCCAAGGTCACCAGCTAACGCGTGGCAACTTGTGGCCCAACGCCAAGCCTTAATTGTGGTCGCGCCCAAAGTACGCCAAGACCCCAGCTTTTGGCCACGCCTAACTACACAAAAATCCTAGCTTGCGGCCATACTTTCATGCGCCGGCTACCAAACGAAGGGTTGTAATAATCAAAGGCTACCCTTCTCTTTGAGATGCGAGATCTCGACCACACAAGTTCGCCACCCGACGTATGGCAACTTGCGGACCAAAGCCAAACATCACGGTTTGCGCTAAACCCTAATTTTGGCCGCGTCTACTCTCTGACCAAGCCATGCTCAACGCTGGCTGCTACAAACGAAGGGTTGCAATAATCAACAGTTACCCTTCTCTTTGAGATGCAGATCTCGACCACACAAGTTCGCCACCTGACGCATGGCAACTTGCGGCCCAAAGACAAACATCACGGTTTGCGCCTAAACCCTAATTTTGGCAGCGCCACTCTATGACCAAGTCATTCTCAACGCTGGCTTCTACAAATGAAGGGTTGAAATAATCAACGGTTACCCTTCTCTTTGAGATGCAGATCTGGACCACACAAGTTCGCCACCTGACGCATGGCAACTTGCGGCCCAAAGCCAAACATCACGGTTTGCGCCTAAACCCTAATTTTGGCCGCGCCTACTCTATGACCAAGCCATGCTCAACGCTGACTGCTACAAACGAAGGGTTGCAGTAATCAACGGTTACCCTTCTCTTTGAGATGCAGATCTCGACCACACAAGTTCGCTAACTGACGCATGGCAACTTGCGGCCCAAAGCCAAACACCACGGTTTGCACTAAACCCTAGTTTTGGCCGCGCCTATACCATGCCACCTTTCCTTCACATCACCGGATGCCAAAACGAAGGGTTGCAACGATCAACGGCCACCTTTCCATCTAAGATGCAGATCTTAACCGTCTAAGGTCACCATAACGCGTGGCAACTTGTGGCCCAACGCCAAGCCTTAATTGTGGTCACGCCCAAACTACGCCAAGACCCGACTTTTGTGCGCGCGCTACACAAAAATCCTAGCTTGCACGACCATACTTTCATGCCGCCCGACTACCAAACGAAGGGTTACAATAATCAATGGCTACCTTCTCTTTGAGATACAGATCTCGACCACACAAGTTCGCCACCTGACGCATGGCAACTTGCAGACCAAAGCCAAACATCACGGTTTGCGCCTAAACCCTAATTTTGGCCGCGTCTACTCTATAACCAAGCCATGCTCAACGCTTCTTGCTACAAACGAAGGGTTGCAATAATCAATGGTTACCCTTCTCTTTGATATGCAGATCTCGACCACACAAGTTCGCCACCGCGCATGGAAACTTGCGGCCCTAAGCCAAACATCACGGTTTGCGCCTAAACCCTAATTTTGGCGGCGCCTACTCTATGACCAAGCCATGCTCAACGCACAGTTGCTACAAACGAAGGGTTGAAATAATCAACGGTTACCCTTCTCTTTGAGATGCAGATATCGACCACACAAGTTCGCCACAGACGCATGGCAACTTGCGGCCCAAAGCCAAACATCACGGTTTGCGCTAAACCCTAATTTTGGCGCGCCTTTCTATGACCAAGCCATGCTCAATGGCCGATTGCTACAAACGAAGGGTTGCAATAATCAACGGTTACCCTTCTCTTTGAGATGCAGATCTCGACCACACAAGTTCACCACTTGACGCATGGCAACTTGCGTCCCAAAGCCAAACATCACGGTTTGCGCCTAAACCCTAATTTTGGCCGCGCCTGCTCTGTGACCAAGCCATGCTCAACGTCGGCTGCTACAAACGAAGGGTTGCAATAATCGGCGGCTACCCTTCTCTTTGAGATGCAGATCTCGACCATCCAAGTTCGCGCCTAACGCATGGCAACTTGCGGCCCAAAGCCAAAACATCACGGTTTGCACCTAAACCCTAATTTTGGCCGCGCCTACTCTATGTCAAAGCCATGCTCAACGCTGGATGCTAAAACGGAGAGTTGCAATAATCAACGACTATCCTTCCCTCTGAGATGCAGATCTCGACCGTTCAAGTCCGCCACCTAACTTGTGGCCCAAAGCCAAAACATCACGGTTTGCACCCAAACCCTAATTTTGGCCGCGCCTGTTCTATGGCAAAGCCATCGACTCTACCATGGCCTTTGGCATGCCACCATGCCGCACGTAACACCATGCTACACGTTTTCCCATGAAAACACTCGAGAGATCTAACACATGGCACAAAGCGGGGATGCTCATAAAGGGTATTGGTTTGGCGGTTTACGGCGTGCGGCGTACACTCGCCAGATTACATGAAAGTGTCATAAGAATAAGGAGGTTAGTAAATACGAGGATTAATGGTGAAAACGCTTTCCTTCATTATGGAACATCAATTCCAGGCGTTCAGGTTACCACCTCCTCCCATTTACTCATCCATTTCTATTTCTTACAAGACCCCATCGTTTCACTTGGACACGTATAAATAGGTCTTACCTATTTCCACCAAACAACAAGTTTTGGGTCAGGAGCATAAAACACTCAGAAAACCACTTGCTAGCTTTCCCATATGTTAGCTTTCACTTTCTGATACAAGTCAAACAACTACTCTTCCATAATCAACTATTGATCTCAACACTTTCTTCGCTTCCCTCCCTAAAACCAACCCTTCTCCTTCACTTTGTGACCGAAGCAAGTATGGAACGGCCATTTCTTGGTTTAGGCCAGATTTGTACAGTTGATTTCTCGAATCTAAAGTACTCCCTTGCGGTACATTGTTTAGGGTTTAGATTCGATTTCTCACCCACTCACATGAAATTACCAAATCAAAAAAACCGTTTTCACCCTTAAACACCTATTAATCAATTATCATGAAAACTCAGGAGAGCAAATATTGAGTTACCAGTAACAAGAAGAACTGTTGGTTCCTCACAAATAGTTCAGGATGTTGCTGATGAATGGACCTTTGGAATACTGGGAAAGCTAACGTGGAAGACAAAAATATATATGAGAACAATAAGGGAGTAGATAAACTCACTATGGAGAAACTACAGAAACAAGAAGATAAGAGTGATGGGTCACAACTTAATTCTAGTTCGACTGAACTCATAGGAGGAAATAAATGAAGTTATCATAAACGGTCCATGGATTATAGGGGAAGCCCTCTTTGATATTCAAAAATATACAAATGGAATACCTGCATCTGATTACAAATTCACCCATCAAGTCTTTACAGTACAACTCAAGTACTTGAAACTAGAACATCTTAATAGTCTAGTAGTGGATGAAGCAATAGGATTTATGGGTAAGAAGATATCTACACACCCTCCAAACCGTCGACCCCGTTATGGAAACACGTAAAGGAAAGAATAGAGATGAGTCTCAAGGAACCATTACACAGAGGAGGATGGTGGAATACGATTCTAACGAAAAGGTTTGGATCCGATATCATTGGGAATTACAACCAAAGAAGATCCGCCCAAAGTGCTTCGTTGTGGACCATGATGAAAACAAGTGTATGCATTAGTCAAATCTTTTATATTTAGATAGTTTGTCAGAAGAAGAATATGCATAATACTTGAGAGATGAGGCAGATGTTCATGAAGGAAATGATTGGGAAACGAAGTATGGATGCCAATGTTACGTTTTTTGAGGAGGGATCAGAAGAGACTAATAAAGAACTGCGACAAACAAAGAGAATGCGTAACTCGAGATAAATGGAGCCCCATCTATGAACCCACATAACATCCATGTCCTACTACCAAGTGCTACTGAGAATAACAATGCTACTGATATGGAAAGCCATAATAACTCGATGATGGGAGCAAATGAACCAAAACATACCACTGCTGAAGCCACAAACAAAAGTCGGGATCGGACCATGCGGGTATATAAAACTTTTAACAAGCAATATTTTACGTATCTCTCACTTTAAATTTTATTACTTCTATTTCATCAATGCATTAAATTTTCTCGTCTATTTTCCTCACAATATGCGTATCATATCTTGGAATTGCAATGGGTATCTTTATAAAAGATACTAGGATGTATTTGTCGACATTAACAAAAGCCTCAACCCTGATATCATCTTCTTACAAGAAACCAAAGTTGATTCAAATAAAATTCTTCAACATGTCAGACCATTAGGTTTTCCTAATATCTCTTATGTACCTTCCATAGGTAGAGCTATAGGTATTTGCCTCTTGTGGAAAGATGGCTTCCAACTACAAATAGTGTATCAAGATAAAATATGTTTCACTTGTCTTGTTAGAACCGATCTGTTAAGCCTCATTTGGATTTTATCATGTGTTTATGGCTAACCTTACCCACAAGAAAAGAAAGTTCAATGGAACTTTATTAAAACATTTTGTGATACATATAACATTGATGCTCCCTGGATACTTCTAGGAGACTTAAACATGACCATGCATGCTGATGAAAGAGCTACTAGCTCTGGATCCTCTTCCAAATCCTCCAAGATTGTTCAGATAATTCATGAAACTGGTTTAACTGATCTAGGGTATCATGGGAGTCCATACACTTGGACTAGTGGGAAAATGGAATAGGTAGGATAAGATCTAGGCTAGATAGAGCCCTTATGAATCCAGAATGGTTAATATCTTTTCCAATACTATATTAAAATATCTACCAATTCGGATCTGATCACTGTCCAATATTTTTAGACTTGTACCTAATGATATTGTTAAAAAAGTAGAAGTTGGAAATTCTTTGAATCTTTGGCTTAGAGAGTCATCTTGTAAAGATCAGATAAAAAATTCTTGGTCTAATAATGTGCAAGGTTCTGCTGCTTTTAGGCTTGATAAGAAGTTAGATACAACTAGGAGAGATTTGTCAAAATGGAACAAAGATACTTTTAAATATACATGATAGAATTAAATGCCTCCAGATGAACTAACTCAAATACAGAAATCACCAACCAGTGAAGACACTATACACGAGATAAAAGAGATAGAAATGCGAGAAATTAATGAATGGCATGCTCGTGAAGAAGAGTTCTCTGAGACAACAATCAAGAGACACGATGTTCCATGACATTGATCAAAACACCAAATATTTTCATCTACCCCGTCTTTAGTTACCATGTAAATAGGCAACTACCATGTCATAAACGAAAAAATAATGCAAGAAAAATCACAATTAGATAATTAAGTCAAGAGCCACACCAAACTATGAGAATTTAGAGAAATTGGTTAAAATATGGTTCTAATGGACGAGTAAAAATTAGTATGGGTGAAATGGACACCAAAGAAATAGCAAGAATGAATCGGATTCATCCCGCTTAAACTTAAAAAATAGCGAGGTGAAACTGGATGCATCCTGATGTAAATTAAAAATAAGAAAAAGTATTTGAAAATGGGTAGGATGAAACTGTATACATCCTGACTATTTTTACATTCTCGTCCATTTAAACAATATCAAATTTTACATGTCTTTTTCACCCAGGTATTGTCGTTATTGGGTTAATTGACCAATTTTGTGTAGAATTTATGGTTCAGATATCCACATTTATTTATCTGAATAAAGGTTTTGAACTTTCGTATGATTCCTAGTTATTTTTCTTCAAAGATGTTTTCTTGACAGCACCTCGTTTCTCTTTCTATCCCTCTCGATTGGTCAAATCGTTCTATTGGAAATATTTAGTCAAAGCATATCAATCAGTATTGATATGCTTCCTTATTTTGCTTTTACGTTTTATTTTCCTTTCCTTCCTTTCTTGTCAATTAGTATAATTTGTAATTAAGAGTAATTAAGAGTGATTGATGTAATTACATATTTCTTTCCTAGATTGAAGTTATTCTTCATTGTAAATTTATTGTAATCTTCTCTATAAATAAGAAAGTCTTCATCACTGCTAATTATACAGTGAACAACAATTAGACTGTTTCATTAGATTTGAAATGGTATCTTTCGTCTAGGTTATCTAGGTTGATCATATCATATCATCTTTTCTTTTTAGTTTTTTTTATCTCTGTTTCTTCATATTTTTTTTCTTTTTCTGCAATGGATTGTGTGGATGGTTCAAAAGGAGCTACAACGATACTACTTACCCGAGATCAGTTAATGGGTTTTATCGATGGAACTGCCGAGAAGCCAACTGATCCGATCGAGTTACGCAAATGGAAGAGTCATAATAACATGGTACGTAAATGGCTTTTAAATTCTACCAATCCTAATATTCGATCAAGCATATAAAATGCTACAACTACCCATAAGGGTTTTAATCTCACACAAGATGATCTATCTGTGTCCGACTACTATGAAAAATTCAAATCTTCATGGGATCAGTTAGACTCCACTAACTCATTTCCTCCCATTCAATCTGTTATAATGTTCAAGAAAGGCAACATTCTCCAATTGAGTTTTCAAATTATTATACCAGTAACGTTAGATCACGCCATCCCAACAGAGGAAGACGTTCTCACCGTGACCACTGTGGTAAAATGAGTCACACTAAATCCGCTTGTTACAAGCTTCATGGGAGTCCCCCAACAGTCAAGGAAGGAAATGTGCTCATTTCTTCATCACAGAATTTTGAGATGAACACTCCATGTTCATACAAGCCACTATTTACTCTCACTATTGCGCAGTATACTAAACTGCTGGCTCTTCTTTCAACTATGGAAGACCCTTCTATGCCAAGAGCAAATCTTGTAGTCGTACATCAAACTAGTGACTCTGCTATTCCGATTGTGGAGTCAGCTACAGCTGGTGATAATTCTCCGACAGATGCGCCAACAGTCCCATCTGCCAACTTAGTAGGTATGGTTCTACCATCTCAATCCCCTTGGATTATTGACACTGGTGCGTCGAAACATATATGTTCTTCGCTTTCATTATTTTCTACATATATAAAATCTCCTCTAGATATATATGTACAACTGCCTAATGGTGAAAATCACCTTGTTTCTCATATCGGTCTTAGTGGTTTTCTCTCCCACTTTTCAAATTCGAGATGTTTTTATGTACCATCTTTTAAGTTTAACTTGCTGTCTATATCTCAATTAATGGCCTCGCTAAAATGTGTTGTGATTTTAATCAATCCCATTGTGTGTTTCAGGACCCTTCGACAAAATTGGAAATTGGTCGGGGTAAAGGAAAAGATGGCCTCTATTATCTATGCTCAACAACAAGTACTCTGTTTAGAAGCTTTAGTGTTGAATAATTTCGATCTATGGCATTGGCGCTTAGGCCACCCATCAGATCTTAGATTCAAATTTTTATGTAAGACTTATCCTTATATTAAGTCGTCTATGAAATGCTCTTGTGATGTATGCCCTCGAGCAAAGAAATCTCGTTTAAAATTTAATAAAAGTACTAGTTCTACTACTTTAGCATTTCAACTTATACATTGCGATATTTGGGGACCATTTAAGGTCCCTTCCCAATCTGGTGCACGATATTTTCTAACAATCGTTGATGATTATACAAGGTTCACATGGATCTATTTAATGTCTCTCATAAATCGAGACACAAAGAAATACTTAGTGTAATTTTCAAATATTATAAAAACTCAATTTCGGTCAAAAATTGATACTCTACATCTGGTAATGGTAATATTTTTATACCACAAATTCAAATCATCCGGTCCGACAATGGCACCGAGTTCCTCTCTAAGGACATTCAATCATGGTATTACCAACATGAAATTCTTCATCAACGTAGTTGTGTTGACACACCGCAGACAAAATAGTGTCGTTGAACAAAAACACCGACATCTTCTCGGCGTTGCTCGTGCCATTCGATTTCGATCGGGGCTACCATTATCTTTTGGGGAGAATGTATCCTCACCGCTTCCTATTTGATAAACAAAATGCCAACTCCTATATTAAACAATTTGTATCCTCACCAAATGTTATTTGGCACTCCACCATCCTATTCAACACTTAAAGTTTTTCGGGTGTCTTTGTTTTGCTCAGAAATACTCACATTAAAAATAAATTTGATGCCTTAGCTAATCCGGAATTTTTTGGGTTACCTTTATGGTCAAAAAGGTATCGTGTTTTTGATATTGAAACACGCAAAATTATTATTCCTCGTGATGTAGTTTTTTCATGAACGAGTATTTCAATTTCTCGATACGATTAAATATAATCAAAATAAGTACCCGATTCGTTGATATCTCTTGGGTT
>JAJJWW010016042.1:0-164992 GCA_023531295.1 Papaver armeniacum | reverse complement strand
CACCAGATTTGGAGTGGTGGTCGGGGATGAATGTTGTCAAGTATTAAGTACCCTCAGTGGTGGTTTGGGTATGGCAACTAGGGCTGCACAAACCCGACCCAACCCGCTGGCCCGACCCCACCCTACTTTTTAACCACCCGACCCTACCCGTCTAACATACTGCCGACTATGACTCACCTTCTAAAACCCGCCATGTATTGGGTCGACTATGACTCGTCCATTCCAATACCCGACCTACCCGCCCAACCCGCCTAAAAATCTCTAAACCCTCAATTACCCTCGGATTACGTGAAGACTACAGTTAAATATGTAAAGATTTAAAAGAGTGTTAAAAGAAATGAATGGATAACGACATAACGTGGCCACTTATTCTACTTCCACATCTGTTAGTGGAATGTTAAACCATCCAACTTTCACATCAAAACAAAATATAAAATATTCATTTATTATCAAAGCAAGGTGGTGATATTCTTAAGAAAAGAAAATGGATTTGGGCGTAATTTCAATGGAGGATTTCGAGTAATAGCCGGCCAAAAAATGAGATAGGTACTTTGACCAAGAGAATATATCACATGTGATGGAGAATGAAATCGAGTCGATGGAGTTTCGGGTTTTATGTCGCCAAAGATTATACGGAAATGGGAGCGATTTGAGATCGAATGAATATGGACGCTACTCTCCATGAATGATGTTCGTTGTTGAAAAGAATCGTTGTGTAGTCATGGTTGTTGGCACATAATTTGGTGGTTATTGATGTGAATCAGACAGTGATGTCTTTTGTACTTCATATGATTGATTTTACACGACAAGAGAAAAAAAATACATTTTTGATGATCACAGAGATGGTATTCATTCGATTTTAGCGTTGATGGTGTCAATTCTTTGAGATTTGAAAGTAAAATTTACTAGGACGGTATACCCGCCACTTGGAAACCCACCCGCTGTAATGTTGGGTGGTGGAAACCGATCCGTTATGTTGTTAGGTCAAATGCTGGGTGATAGATTTTATTACCCGCCGTCGAGGGTAGGGTGGTGGGTGATGCGAAACCCGACCCACCCGACCCAATGTGCATCCCTAATGGCAACAATTACATTCACGAGAATTATGCAATAATTTTGTGCAGCGAGAGTTAGATATGGAATGGGAATTCCAAGAATCATAATTAGATCGAGACTCAAAGGCAGTTTTGCGAGTTTGAAAGAAGTGATGTTCCATGGTTTCTCGAGCTAGATGGAGAAAAGCAAACTCAAGGTTAGCTTCATAATATTTGAACATTGCTAAAGAGAAGTTAACTTCTCTGTGACCTGATGGCTAAGAAAGGTGCTAATTTGAAGGCGGGAAGACAATGCTATATGGCGGGCCTAACTTCTTGCCTAGAATCGAAATGCCTAATACCGAGTACTACGAGTCGGTTAGGAAAGTTGAGGGTTTTCTTGTTTTTCAAGTTGTGGCTTTTCTTTTTCTTTTGTCCTTAATTTTTGTTGTATTTTGGATTTTTTTGATTTGGTTTTAATAAAATAATTGATTTAGCAAAAAAAAAAGTTTAGGATTTCTAATTAAGGTGTGAGTCTATTTTTAGGAGTTCTAAGACTTGGGAGCAAGGATTTGTCTACTATATAAGATGGCTTATATTGTGAGTAGAAATCTATTCTCTAGTAGAATCCTCTCTCTTTATGAGAGTGATTGGGTCATAATCGTCGTGTCCTACAATAGTTGGTGATGGGCAAAAACAATGTGAGAAGAGAGACTTGTAGTGATAACGGGTATGGGAGAAGTCTAGGATTTTTAGGGTTCGTATGGGAGAAGCTAGAATTCATGATGTTCTTCATGTTCTTGTCTAAAGTCGAAGCAACCATGGTGGTGGAAGTCTATGGAAGAAGAAGAACAAAGAAAGAGGTAAACTCTTCGTAATATGTCTTGTTGTTTCTAATGTTTAGCGCTAGTGGGTTATATAACTAGTTGATTATATGATGTGTGTCGATGTAATAAATTGTTATGATAATGAAGATTCTCGGGTGGTTTTGGCCGTGGATGTAGCCTATAAAGGTGAACCACGTAATATTTGTGTCGTGTGTGATTGTCTATTATCGTATTGATTATATATTTGTGCTAGTATTATCCGATCATGCTAATCTAAAGATGTAAGTGGAGGATTCGAGCTAAGTTACCTAAAGTAGGATGTTTCGTGGAATTGACTTCAATGGAAACATGCCGGTTCGAGATTAAAGTAACCTCGGTTTCCCGACAAGTGGTGCGGTGAAGGTGGATAAAGATGGAAGTGATTCGGTGATTTAAACAAGAGGTTTCAAGAAGAGAAAATCTTGGATTGCGCGGGAGAATGATATTTTTCGTGAAGATGATGAGTAATCAAAGGTTGAACAAAGAATATGACGACATCAAGAAAGATTCAAAACTTTGCTTGATGTGACTATGATTCGTGTTGAAGGTGTTTTCTTTACAAGTGAAGATCGTTCTTAGGTTCAATTGGCATCTGCAAATATTGTCAGGAGAATGTTTTGAATCATGGTGGTGCTAGGTGACGATCGTTCATACACAACATATGAAGATGATAACATGTTTTTTCTACATGGAGGATGACTCAATATTGTTGGTTCTGGAGTTGGTTAAGTTCGTCTGGAATTGTTTGATGGCTTAGATCAAATAATGTCAAGTGTTAGACATGTGTCGAAAAAGAAGTATTCTACAGAAAGTGGAATAATGAGTGATCATGGCGATGAAGTAGTTTGATACAAGTCATGTAGAAACTTGTATAAATTATATGAAGAAGTTGTTTGTGGTGAGGCTAGAAGATCGACATATAGCTATTCCGGTGGTGCAAGTGCAAAGGAGGAATTTGGCTTAGGTGGTGGTTCAAGCTCAAAGTACAAGACAATTTTAATTCGTGCTAGTGATGATGTCCGAGTGGATAGCCCTGTAAAGGTGGTAAACATTCATGCTTTGTTGGAGTGAAGAAGAAGGTTTTGTTCACGTCACAAAAGGTGGTGATTATTGGGGTTTTGTTCGTTAGATTCCCTGAACTTACCCTAACGTAACTTGGGTGTTTCATAAGTTACGTGGTTTCCCTAGTTTAGGATTTCCTAATTAAGGTGTGAGTCTATTTTTAGGAGTTCAAAGACTTGGGGAGCAAGGATTTTCCTACTATATAAGATGGCTTATATTGTGAGTAGAAATCTATTCTCTAGTAGAATCATCTCTCTTTATGAGAGTGATTGGGTCACAATCATTGTGTCCTCACAATAGTTGGTGATGGGTAAAAACAATGTGAGAAAAGAGACTTGTAGTGAGAACGCGTATGGGAGAAATCTAGGATTTTTAGGGTTCGTATGAGAGAAGCTAGAATTCATGATGTTCTTCATGTTCTTGTCTAAAGTCGAAGCAACCATGGTGGTGGAAGTCTATGGAAAAAGAAGAACAAAGGAAGAGGTAAACTCTTTGTAATATGTCTTGTTCTTTCTAACGTTTAGCGCTAGTGGGTTATATAACTAGTTGATTATATGATATGTGTCAATGTAATAACTTGTTATGATGATGAAGATTCTCGGGGTGGTTTTGGCCGTGAATGTATCTTACAAAGGTGAACCACGTAATCTTTGTGTCGTGTGTGATTGCCTATTAAATAATATAAAGAATAGAGGCCTTTTTGGTGCGTTTAACCAAAATTTTCAATCGACAATGAAATACCTCGGATACCTTCCGTGATTTCTTTTGAGTGTAAACTTTCGTAAATATTTTAAAACTTCAAGGTCATATTTGACTTCAAATCTTCCTCCCGTGTTTTTGTTTTGACTTCTACTCAATCTCAAACTCGAGGGAGAAAACCAAAGAAACTGAAAAAATCACCACCACCATCCACCTCCGTATTCATCCCGTTTTGAGTGTCACCACCACTCCACCTCTTCATCGTTTCTTCCTTTCTCCATCCTCTTCGTTTCTGAATCTGAAACTCGAATCTGAAACTAAACGAAACCAGCCAACATTGAAGAAGAATCACCATCATCATCCTCCTTCAACCTTATTTAACTTCTCATTCAAATTCACAACCGGTCCACCACCACCAGTACCAAATTCGTTCTCTTCATTCTACACCACTACCACAAAATCACCATTGACAGTTCAACACTATCTTCACTCATCAATTTCAATCAACAACCAAAGGTCGGATTTCCCAATTGATTGATTCAAAGCACAACCTGTGATATTTCAATTATATAACAAATTATAATGCGGAAAAGAAATAACACGATACACCGTAAGTTTTGTTAACGAGGAAACCGCAAATGCATAAAACCCCTGGACCCAGTCCGCATTGAACACACGCCGTATTAAGACGCTACGTACACTACTAGCCTACCGCAAACTAACTTCGGTCCGGACCGTAGTTGGACCCCAATCAATCTCACACCGATCCAAGGTACAGCTTGCTCCTTACGTCTCTCGATTACATCAGGATACTACGCACTTGATTCCCTTAGCTGATCTCACCCACAACTAAGAGTTGCTACTACCCAAAGTCGAAGACTTTAATAAACAAATCATCACCACGTAAAAGTCTACAGAATAAATAAATCGTCTCCCATAGAAATACCTACAAGTTTTGTTTCGTCTTTTGATAAATCAAGGTGAACAGGAACCAATTGATAACCCAGACTTATATTCCTAAGAACAAATTTCAATTATCAATCACCTCATAATAATCTTAATCGACTAGCGAAACAAGATATTGTGGAATCGTAAAACGATGAGACGAAGATGTTTGTGATTACTTTTATCTTGCCTATCGGAGAAATTAATCTCGATTCAATTATTTCAATTGTACTCAATACGATAGAATGTGAAGATCAGACATTGCAACCAGAGACAATAGTTGGGTCTGGCTTCACAATCCCAACGAAGTCTTCAAGTCATTAACCTACAGGGTCTCGGTAGAAACCTAAGGTTAAAGGAGAATCGAGTCTAGCTTATACAACTAGTATCACACATGAGGTGTGGGGATTAGGTTTCCCAGTTGCTAGAGTTCTTCTTTATATAATCTTCCAAATCAGGGTTTGCAATCTAAGGTACCTTGGTAACAAAGCATTCAAGCATTAGATGAAAACCTGATTAGATTCAAGCTAATATCTTTCAACCGTTAGATCGAACTTAGCTTGTTATACACAAATGAAGTGCACGTTCATTTAGGTTTGTGTAACCGTACCTAAACGTGTACACATAGTTGGTTCAACAGTAGTTAACCAAGTGGTTAGCCATATGAGCACTTTCATATGAACCATATTCATCTTCACCATAACTAGTTCAAATGACTCAAAAGAACTAGTTAGAGAGTTGTTCAATTGCTTAGATCTCATATAAGTATACAAGACACAATCGAAGCAAAAATAATTTTTGATTCACTCGAATCAATTCATGAACTTTATAGCCACGGTTTGCAAATATGCATTCCTTAGTTTATATAAGTTGAAGTTCACTGAATAAAACTAGTTTTTAGGAAATAACCTACTCCAAGTATGCATACCCATTAGCATACTTAAGTACCCATATTAAGTTTGTTTTCAGTTCACAAACTCGGCTTAATTTCACGAGACGTGAACTTGACGATGCAGCGTACAAGTACGCAGATTCTTGAGTTCCTAGCTATCTCCGAGCAACAAAGTACGCATACTTTGGTTCAAGGATTTTGGACTTACACAAGTATGAGTTCACATACAATGTTTATATGCATTCAAGGTTATATATTCTAAATTCTCATTTCAATCATTGAAACATTCTTAGAGGATGTCAAATAGAGGTTACTCACACACTATTCTTCATCAAAGTGATTTTCAACATATTGAAATAATCAACATGACTTTCGTCACTTGTAAAGATGAACTTGGCCAAAGCGAAGTTTACCAACACATATTTCGAGAAATAGATAAGCGAGATAAACTCTGCTCGAAATAGCAAATGTGTATAATCGAAGTCTATATAGCAATACCACTTTGTCTCAAGATAGGAGATAGAGTAGATAGACTTTTGAGTGATAGATAAGTTCAAGTCTCCACATACCTTTTAGTCGATGAAGTTCCACTAGTTCCTTGAGTAGTTCTTCGTCTTTGTATGATGATCGTCGTGGAGTCACAGAGCTCAACTTCACTTTCTATCCTACTCCGAGACATAGCTATAAGTAGACTAGAAATCAAGATTTATAGTTTTGACAACTAAACTTGACAAACAAGCTTTAGATAGCAACGCTTGCGAGTTCGACCGAGCAGTGCTCTAACAATCTCCCCATTTGTCAATTTTAGTGACAAAACTATCAACACATAAGGAATACAAAATAAATAAACTATAAGATGATAACTAACTCTTTTGCTTTTACTAAGATATATGTGCCCATGCAACGTGATTTCATGCGATAAACTTCCAACTTTTGTTTCCCTCCCTTAACACATTTTAGTACGTACTGATTGGTCATCACTTGCTTCCTACGAGCAAATGTTTGCTTAATATAATGACCATTTAGGGTCCTTGGCCAGGTTGTCTATGGTCCTGGCATTGGCAGCATACCAGCATTACTTTCTTCCTTGCTTTGTATATAGTTTCAACTTTCAATCACTACTTTTTAGATAGAGAGATTGATTCTACGTTTGTGTTGCACGACAACGTGAACTGAGAAGACTTAAACGACAGAACAAACAAGAAAAAGTAAATTTGATTTTAATTGCATGTATGGAAAAGAAGAAAAAAGAAGAAGAATCTCTGTTGTGCATAGACTATAGAGACTTGAGAGAAGAAAAAGATAAAAGCATTACAGGGACCTGTCATAAAGATTTTACTAGTCAATGCAACTTAGATCACAATCTAGCTAATTTGTCGATGCCCAATGGCATCCTTTATCTCACCATCTAGATGGAAATAATTAATCCAGTAGCCCCCAAAATAAAATTCATCCCATGTGGAAGTGTTTAAGGGTTTTGACCGAAGTTACCACCATTGTCGAATAGATTCGAACTGCGACCTTATAAATCCTCAATCATGAGAACAAAACCTTAATTGATCAAAGTGATCTAATTAATTACCTTAATTCCATCTCCAAAAACATCATCACCTTAGTAATTTAAAAAAAAAAAGTTTGAACTTGTTTGACTTTAGGTGGAATGTGGAATTTCGATCGAAATCCATAGACAAAGACAAATTGGTGTGCTCACATGATGGTTGTGAATCCTTAAAACTTCTCTGTTTTTCTGTGCAGTCTTCCTCCTGAAATCCGTCGTGTTAGAACAGTCTCGCATCACCTAGATAAGTTTTCTCAAGGTCTGTCTAGCATGATGATACCATAGCCACTCCGTACTCCACTCAACATACCTGCGTAACTGTGTTTAAGTTTTAGCTTACGTACAACTTCTGTTCAAACTCTGAAGCATCATGCATCCTATACATAAGGTTTTTCGTGCAAAATCAGGATCATGAGTCAGTTATTTCGGGTTCTTTATATTATTCGTCCTCAAACTAATTTTCCTAGCGGCTAACAAAATTTAAAAAGATGCCGAAATCAAAATCTTACGACTACTAAATAATATGTATCTACATGAACCAAAGTAGCGGTGGGTACAAAATACCGCACACTAGTCTTATATGCGAAGTAACTCCGCAAGGATAAGCGAATACGACCGCATACGACATATCCAAGATGACGAACTGAGATGACGTCACCAAATCATGAGAAAGGTGTGAAGATCTATGCGGCAGTTAAGAAATCGTGCGGCAATGGTGAGACTCCCATGCGACATTGACGCACGTCGATCCAAAATAAGGGGCTTTATTAGTCGTCTTCCACTATGTAAACTCCTATATAAGGAGCCAAGCGTCTTTGTAAAAGGGAGAGATCTTTTAGAGAGCTTAGACAAGATATTTAGGAGAGAGAAAGATTATTTGCTTCTCAAGTTAGGGTTTACATATAACTTTGTATTTGATTGAAAGATTTAATAAAAGTTCTTGAGATTATTATATGATGATTTCTTAGATTGTTCTATAGATTTTACTAAGGGTATGGTTGTGAGATTTCTAACTACATTTTGGCGCTAGAAACAGTCGGAATGTGTACCACATTTGGTGAATCTCTTTAAAAACAAGTTTAAACTTCTTTATAGTTTTCATCGCTCTATTTACAATCTTTGAGAGTTTCGAAATTTATATCTAAAAGATTGAACCAAAGGTTTTTATCTCGGAAAAACAATTTTCTTTAGTAAAGTTTTCGAATCTTTAGTTCGTCAAAAGAAGATGTTGTTTTAAGAAATTTGGTGAAGTTATTGATTCCACGGATGGGAGAAAAGAAGTAACAAAGAACGGATCAACGAAGAACAATTACGAAGCGAGGTAGATGTTAAAACTCAAGGCAAACAAATGGAAACAGTGAAGGATCGTCGAGCAACAGATGGAAGCAGGAGTATACAAAGTGTAACTCGATAACAAAAACGTCTATCGATGATTTTCATGCAGGAATCACAGGAAAAATACATAAGCGCGATTTTGAAGGAAGGAAAATCATGACAGTGGAAAAATTATCTCCCTTGAAGGAGTGGGAAAAGCAGAAGATAACATTCGCAGCGGATGAGATACTAGAAGAAAATTTAAAGGCGAACAGATCCCACAGTGGTTACCGTAACAAAGAGAGCGAATGGGAAGAAATGAAAGCGCGAAACATCGAAGAATGGGCGATAGATAGGACACTTTGGTAGACACGGGTAGTTCGGTAGATATCTTGTTTTACCGTACATTCAAGAGTATGGGATACAAAGATGTGGATATGACGCTCTCAACATACAACATTCATGGTTTTAATAAAACAACAACAAAACCAAAAGGCGAGATAACCATGTGAATACTATTGGGAGAAATAGAAACGCAGATAACTTTATGCGTAGTTGATGTAGAATCACCATACAATATGCTATTGGGACGACCATGGGTGCATGCGATAAAAGGAGTAGCGTCAACTCTCCATCAATGCGTGCGTTTCCCTATACCAAGTGGAATAGGCGAAATCAAAGGAGATACTAGAAGAGTGAAAGTCTGCAGTCAAATCGATGTAAAGAATTATGAAGGACGCGCAAAGAAGCGAAAAGATAGATGGATAAAGGCAAGAGAATCAAAAAAGGAGGAGGAACGAGAATATACATGATAATAGCACAAGAAGGAAAGGAATACCAAGCAAGATTCCGGAGAAAGAAGGAGAACCGATGCACAAAATAAAAGAGGCAACACCACTGGGAGAACCAAAGGAGAATTTCACCGCAGCAGAACCAACGAAAGACATCAACATTAAAACAGAAGAGGAACCAAATATATTAAAAATCGAAACAAAGATGGCCAAAGAAGAATAAGAAGAAGAAGAAGAAAGGACAATCAATCTCATTCGGGAATATAGGGATGTTTTCGCATGGAGTATGGATGAGATGCCAGGCATAGATCCTAATGTCGCCTTGCAAGTTAGATATCAACAAAAATGCAAGGCCCTTCAAGCAAAGGATAAGGAAGATAGCAACTACATATCATCCTCAAATAGAGGCAGAGTTGTAGAAAATGTTGGATGCGGGAATAATCAGACCGAATATAGATGAAGAACAAGGAAATTCTAAATACTTGTTAATAAATCGTAACTCAAATAGATGGGAAATACTGGTGGATGGATCATCAAACGGAGAAGGAAACAGAATTGGAATAGTATTCATTTCGCCAAAAGGAGCAAGGGTGGCTTCCTCATTTAGGTTGGAATTCGCATCCACCAATAATGAAACCAAATATGAAAAAGTGGTGCATGCATTACAACTAGCAATTGAAATGAAGATAGAAGACGCTAGAATAACCAGTGATTCACAATTGGTAATACGTCAAATAGAAGGGGTGTATAGCCTAAATGATCCATCTTTACAGAAGTATAAGAAGCTCGTTGCTATCGGCAAAAATTCCAAACATAAGTTGGAGGCACATATGCAGGAAAGATAACCGATTCGCAGACGCAATGGCGTTCATTTATTCTATGTTGACAGGCCCGGACCCGAGGGGTAAGCAGGGCAAGCCCCACTTTGGGGCAACAGGGCTTGGGGGCAACATAAATTATATTTCATAATTAGGGGTTTTTGTGGAGTATGTTTCTGCTGGGGACTTAGGTATAAATTTAAGTAAACTATAGGGACAGGAATATAACATAACATGAATACTTTAGAGTTTAGACTTAAATTGACTAATAGCATTCTTCTCATGTATAAGAAAACACTTCAACAATTGATCACGGACTTGAGCACTTGAAGGGTGATGTATTCTTCATTTTTTTTCATGCTAGTGATAGGTGTAGAATACACCGTATTTAATATCTAGTATTTATGCTTTCTTTGCGAGTTTTCTTGTAAATTATGTATCTTATGTGTGCTTTTGAGTTTATTAGGTGCAATGGAGTCATTTGGAGCAAAAAGACCAATTGGAACTCGTTCAAATACAAGAGTTCTACTTCTCATCGTGAAGAGGACGAAAAAGACGAAGCCAACGGCGAAAGAATGGAGTCAATGACGTCGTATGAAAAATCTAGAAGCATTGGAAGCAAGCCGAAATTGTCGAAAAGTAGAGAACCTACAGAACTGCTTAAGGCACCCATACGAATTACTCGGGGCTGTCATCTGCCATATTTTCATTTCCGTACTCACGACCAGTTTTCTCTGGTTCAACCAAAGTGATCTTTATTATAATGGTGGTTAATCGAACATCAAGGAAGAATGAGTGTTTTATGCTTTGACGGCGAAACGATGGAGAGAGTGGCAGATGGTTGGCTTGCTGCCATCGGCAGTTGAGAACGATCAATAACAGGGATTGATGGCAGTAGGGTTTCAACTCTGTGATAACAGAACATTGGGTTTTGTCGTGAACCAGTGGTGATGATGGTTCAGTGAGATTATGCCAGTGATTAAGAAGAAATAAGAGATTAAGAAAGTGAGATTATGCCGGTGAGATTATGTCGTGAATAGTGGTGGTCCTTGCCATTGATAGTGACGAGAAGATTATGAAGAATAATACTCGGAGTTATCTTTGTGGTTACGGTGGAACTATAGTGAGGCGAGGCGAGAGATGGAGTTGAACACAATGAGTGAGAGAGATGAAACGAGCGAGTCATTGAGATGATTGGTTGCGAGTTGAGACTCGTGTTTCGGTAGATGAGCTCGACTGGTAGAAATGATTCATGAGTTTTAGGAACTGGTGGTGCTGTCGCTGATCAGCTAATGGTGATGGCAATGCTGAGATGGAGGAAAGCTCTCGATAAAAGTTAGTCACGGTGTTGTTTGGCATAACAGCCATCATTGGTTGTGACTAGTACAGCTGCAACGGAAAGAAGAATAATGAAGAATATGTGGATTGAATGATTGAAGAAGGAGAAGTCTGCTAGTTGATGACAAACTGGTGATCGGCTGAGTTCGAGAGGGAAGATGATGGGATGTTGATCAATGGAACTTGAGGTTGTTCTTTGGAGCTGCTTTGCCATTCATTATCGGCGGTGGTGATTGAAGTTTCTTTGTGATGATGGCTCGATAGAAATATGAAGAGTGGCTGGCTATGAATGAGTTTGGCTCGAGTTTAAGGGACTGTTGCCGATTAATGGCATGGAAGTCATGGAGTTCGAACGACGAAGGGACTGTTAGGAGCTAGAGGTTTTGTTGGTTGCTATCTGATGAAGTTCAGGTTCAGGGATGACAGGTTACGAAGAAAAGATGGTTGTTATTCGCGTTTGGTTAGCCTCCATGGATGATCGAACTCAACGATGCATTGCTACCATTATCGATGATGCCGAGAGATGTTACGAAGGGTTGAGAAGAGCTCGGGAAGGTTTGGGTTGAGTTTGGGGCAGAGAGTAAGCTCGAGCAGTTCACGACCAATGCTGGATGTTGTCGAACCAAGTGTACATGCCATGAGAAATATAGGAGGTGGACGGAGATCCTCAAACACGTAGTTGAGTTGTGGTTTCGACTTGGGCTGGATTATTCAGTATTATACGCAAGCCCACTTGGATGTTCATGCGACCTTTCTCCAGCCAAGATTTGCGAAGGATATTGGCGTTTAGGCGAGTTTGGCAACCTACTTTGCACGTGAAGTCATGCACGGGACACAATTCTTAAGGAGGTGCAATTTCCTATTTTTACTAGGTTTCCTAGTTTCTTCAGGAGAGATTACAAAACTCTATATATAGAAAGCCTAGGCGAAATTTGGATATCATATATCTTTAATCTATTCTTTTTTCCTCTACTTTATTCTAGGGTTTAGAAACATGAAACTTCTCTTCCTTCTTGTGATGAACTCCATGAATATGAGCTAGAGTTTTTATTATTGGTTATGGAATAAGTTGAATTTCCAAACATGAGTTTTTGTGCAATAAATTAGTTTTCTCTCATATTATCGTTTATGATTCACCATCAATATTGTTACATGATTTGAATGCTTGTTAGTCGAGTCGCGAATCGATTGAGTTTGCTTTCATCTTTATTGCTAGATTAGGGTTATTATACGCAAAAGTGATAATTCCGGATTGCAAGTAGCATAAATATGATTATAGTTTGTAGTGATATATTCTTATGATCATATGTGAACCATAACCTTTGTTAAATCGGATTAGTGCGCTTTCCACGTTCGATTGCTTTGATTGGCCTGATTTCATAGAACCTAATGCATCTAGGGAATTAAACTTGATTAGTGCTTTTACACGTTAGGTTGTTCCTTTAGGTAGAATTCATATTCGCATCTTTTAATGTGTTTGTTGATGACATGAGGAGATTTGCGGGATATTCTTGCGATCAAGGTATTCTAGGGTCTTTGATAAAAGTTGAGATTAAAATATCAATTCTAGTTATTGTGTGAAAATATGTTTGTGAATGAAAACGAAATCCATGACCAATACTTTCTTATCCTTGATTTTATTTGTTTACTTTTCTTTATTTGTTTTATTTAGTTTATTATAATCACAAAACTACCGGTGTTATTTATAGAAACCAGAAACAATTTGACAACCTAGACCTCTCTGTGGGATCGATCCTTTCTTGCCCTTGCTATATTTATATTTTGAGTAGTAAGAAAGTGTAAATTATTTTTGACGCTTACGACAACGGTCAAATTTTGGCGCCGTTGCCGGGGAGGCAGCGGTTGTTAATTGTTTTTGGTTTCTTATTTTTGTATTTAGTTTTTGTTTTATTTTTTCTTATTTTCTGGGTTCTAACCTTGTTTTGAGAATCTTATTTCAGGTGCTTATTTCTATGGAAGGAGCATATTGGAACGATGGATACGGTTTTCAACAACCTCAACAATATGATAACTACCAATTCCATGGGTATAATCAAAACCAATTCATTGGTTATGACCAATATTCCATGGAACCTTGTGGTTTTCCTCAACAACCTTATGTGTGTGAACAACAACAAGGATGGGAGGATTCTTATGCTCGTGAACAAAAAGTCTCTAACTTCATAGACCAAGTTTCCAACTTTTTACAAGAGGAATTTCAAAAAGCTAAAGAGACTACAAACGAGCAACTCCAAGAACTTCGTGAAGGTTTTGCTAGCTTGCGAAGAGGCATTGATCAATACAAGGAAGATATGGATAATTCTTATGTGCATATGGTTTGTTATGAATATTTGATTGATGCTAATGTTGAAAAAGGCCAATCTTTGGGGACTTTCGTTGATATTTGTGTAGTTAACTCAACTCTTGATCGTAATAATGATCATTCACCTATTCAAAAGGATGAGTTAGAGATTAACAACACTAAATTCAGCGAGGAACAACCTTATGTTGACTATGATAGTGACGGTGATTATGATACATTGCTTGAAACAACTCATGGTGACATCTCCGAGGAGTCTTTTTGGGATCAAGATGAAGATGAAGAGGAATATGATGACACTTGTGTAGATTACTCAAGCATTGATCTTAATAATGATCAAGAGCCTATTCAAAGGGTGGAGCTTGAGGATGATGCATTTTCGAGTGTTCTAAAAAAGTTTCTTATAATAAAATTTGGATCCGCAAAAGAGTATGTGCCTTACAACAAAGAGGAGTATGTTGAGAATGAGACCGTTATAACCAATATTGTGGAAGACCCAATTGAGCTTGCAAATAATTGTAATGATGATGTTTATGTCGATACTTTGGTTAAGGCGAGAAACGGACGAAGAATGGTTGCAAGGTTTGATAGAGGACCATGATATACAAGAGGTGAATAATTCACTTGATTTTTCAAGGATGAAGAGGATTTCATGATACAAGAGATTGTGCAAGGTTTATCTAACCCTTTGCCTATTGTTTCTTCTCCTTTACCTCTTATTGGTTTGAATGTATGTGCTTCGAGAATATTGTTGGATGACTTTGTTTCTCGTTTTCCGCCATTGGAGATACTTGATTCTCATACTATGCAGGTTATGGAACCAGAAACCGTGGAGGTACCCGACTTCTATATTCTTTATACACTTCCAAGTGTGGACAAGAATAAGTGTGGGGGAAGTTTTTATCGGTTCATAGCTTTACTTTTGCTTTATGTTACTAATATTTGTGTGAAGCTAGTGTTTGCAAAATAGGTTCTATGGACAGATCCCCAACTTTTCAGATTATTGGTGTATGGGGAATGAATCTTGCAAGGATATAGTCGGGCTGACGACGATAAAACAAGTGCTAAGTGGGAGGCAACCCACCGGTTTTGTATTTCTTATCCTTTTGCATTTTATTTTTGTTTCGTTTATTTATTTTTTACTGTTTTCATATCATATTTGCAGCCCCGTGTTTAATTTCATTGAGTCCGTAATCTATCTTAGAAGAGAATTATGACGAATACCTTTTCGTCAGAAAATTTCAGACTGCGCGTAGTTCAGTCCAGAGACCATAACTGTCAGACCGTTAATCGAAACACTGTGAAATTTAGACACTGTGTAGAAAACACGTAGGTGAACAACTTTTGTGAAATGGAGTTTTTCCAAATTCCTTACCAATTTGTACAGTTTTTGCGTTTTATCTGCTGTTACGTCAAAATTCAGAACTTTCGGTTTTACACATTGAGGACAATGTGAAGTTTAAGTGTGGGGGAGCATTTATATGTTTCTATAGTTTATTTAGAGGGAGGATCCATGGACACTCTTAGATGGACAAGGTCGGACAAGATTTGTGCCATTTTCTCCGCAAAACCCAAACGGTAATGAATTTAAGTTTAATATTTTGATGGTATATTCATCTTATAAGACTCTACATTCCTACAAAAAAATGAATGCAATTCGAGATAGCAAACCTGACCATCTACTGATCTTAATTTCAACCGTTAATTTTGAACGGCTGATAATCAAAGGGGTAGATGGTGGTTTTATACATCTCCAATTGTGCTCATTTTTTGTAGGAATGTAGAATCTTATAAGCAGAATATACCATCAAAATATCAGACTTAAATTCATTACCGTTTGTGTTTTGTGGAGAAAATGACGCAAATCTTGTCCGACCTTGTCCATCTAAGAGTGTCCATGGATCCTCCCTCTTTATGCCTTTTAAAACAAAAAAAAAAAAAAAAAAAAAAAAAAAAAAAAATCAGAAAAATAGAAAAAACCAAGAAAAAAATTTGTGCTTTTTGAACTCCGAAATCTAGAAACTTGTGCTTTTAGGATGACACCATTAGTGGATGGAACCATTTTGAATGCAGGAGTTGAGGAACCAATTAACTAAAAGGGACGAACATAGCTCATGAATCATAAATACCATGATAGTTGTTACCATATCTCGGAATATCACCATATCACATTCTATTTTTATTTTTCCATATTTATCTATTGTTCTCTAAGTGCTTTGGTGGGTTACTAAACATCGACGTGTTATTACTGCTAGGATGAAATAGAGTGATTGAGTTACTAGAAAAAGAAAGAAAAAAAAAATGATGAAAAAATATATATATATGAAAAAAGAAAAAAAAAAAAAAAAAAAAAAAAAGAGACCGACCAATTAGACCAAAACGGAATAAAAAGACACTTGGGAATAGCAAGTATGTGTGAAACGTAGTCCCTGTCTCCGTCGCCTAAACAAGCGTGGAATGCAGGATCCAAGGAAACTATTATGTACTTGCTGACAAGAAGCATGCGCTTGGATCTAAAAGATCTAATCATGCCGTCTTTAAAAAAAAGAGAAATTGGATCCAGTTTGATCCAATCATATAAAAAAAAAAAGAAGAAATTATTATTGTGTTGAATAAAGTCACTCTTGGTTCCCTTGTATATGCCAATTGATTTGATGTATCATTCAGCACGAAGTAGCTCAATCCAATAGGATTAGGTTCATCTTAGCAGTGACCTTCAGACAGATATGGGAAACATCGAACACTTGTGAATATTCGCCAACATCTACATCTATATCCATCTTCTTAATCTTTTCATTGTGATTGTGGTTTGTTAGTTTCCGAGTATTGTGGCTTGTTCGACTATCTAATTAGAGTTTATTTAACTAATAATTGAATTGAATTTGCAAGGTACCTCCTCATGTAGTCGTTTTGGATTCGTTCATTGATTTGTCACAAATAGACGGAGTTTGAAATATAGGTTTTGTAGGTATATCTCTAGTAAACCTTCACGAGACTATAACTCGTCCACTAGGGACACCTAGGGGTTTAAAGGCTTGTTATTTATGCTAAAATTAACCGTAGCCTCGACGACACGGAGTTGTATGTATCTTTTTGAATTTATTTTGTTTGATTTGCTCGAGGACTAGCAAAGTCTAAGTGTGGGGGAATTTGATAGGTGTAGAATACACCGTATTTAATATCTAGTATTTATGCTTTCTTTGCGAGTTTTCTTGTAAATTATGTATCTTATGTGTGATTTTGAGTTTATTAGGTGCAATGGAGTCATTTGGAGCAAAAGACCAATTGGAACTCGTTCAAATACAAGATTTCTACTTCTCATCGTGAAGAGGACGAAAAGACGAAGCCAACGGCGAAAGAATGGAGTCAATCGACGTCGTATGAAAAATCTAGAAGCATTGGAAGCAAGCCGAAATTGTCGAAAAGTAGAGAACCTCTGAGAACTGCTTAAGGCACCCATACGAATTACTCGGGGCTGTCATCTGCCATATTTTCATTTCCGTACTCACGACCAGTTTTCTCTAGTTCAACCAGTGATGCTGTTATAATGGTGGTTAATCGAACATCAAGGAAGAATGAGTGTTTTATGCTGACGGCGAAACGATGGAGAGAGTGGCGGAGATGGTTGGCTTGCTGCCATCGGCGATTGAGAACGATCAATAACGAGGATTGATGGCGGTAGGGTTTCAACTGCGTGATAACGAGAACATTGGGTTTTGTCGTGAACCAGTGGTGATGATGGTTCAGTGAGATTATGCCGGTGATTAAGAAGAAATAAGAGATTAAGAAAGTAAGATTATGCCGGTGAGATTATGTCGTGAATAGTGGTGGTCCTTGCCATTGATAGTGACGAGAAGATTATGAAGAATAATACTCGGAGTTATGCTGTGGTTACGGTGGAACTATAGTGAGGCGGGAGCGAGAGATGGAGTTGAGCAGTGAGAGAGATGAAACGAGCAGGTCATTGAGATGATTGGTTGCAGTTGAGACTCGTGTTTCGGTGGATGAGCTCGACTGGTAGAAATGATTCATGGGTTTTAGGAACTGGTGGTGCTGTCGCTGATCAGCTAATGGTGATGGCAATGCTGATATGGAGGAAAGCTCTCGATAAAAGTTAGGCACGGTGTTGCTGGCATAACAGCCATCATTGGTTGTGACTAGCTGCAACGGAAAGAAGAATAATGAAGAATATGTGGATTGAATGATTGAAGAAGGAGAAGTCTGCTAGTTGATGACAAACTGGTGATCGCTGAGTTCGAGAGGGAAGATGATGGGATGTTGATCAATGGAACTTGAGGTTGTTGCTGGAGCTGCTTCCATTCATTATCGGCAGTGGTGATTGAAGTTTGCTGTGATGATGGCTCGATGGAAATATGAAGAGTGGCTGGATATGAATGAGTTTGGCTCGAGTTTAAGGGACTGTTGCCGATTAATGGCATGGAAGTCATGGAGTTCGAACAGACGAAGGACCGTTAGGAGCTAGAGGTTTTGTTGGTTGCTATCTGATGAAGTTCAGGTTCAGGGATGACAGGTTACGAAGAAAAGATGGTTGTTATTCGCGTTTGGTTAGCCTCCATGGATGATCGAACTCAACAGTGGCTGCTACCATTATCGATGATGCCAGAGATGTTACGAAGGGTTGAGAAGAGATCGGGAAGGTTTGGGTTGAGTTTGGGGCGAGAGAGTAAGCTCGAGCGTTCACGACCAATCTTTGGATGTTGTCGAACCAAGTGTACATGCCATGAGAAATATAGGAGGTGGACGGAGATCCTCAAACACGTAGTTGAGTTGTGGTTTCGACTTGGGCTGGATTATTCAGTATTAGACGCAAGCCCACTTGGATGTTCATGCGACCTTTCTCCAGCCAAGATTTGCGAAGGATATTGGCGTTTAGGCGAGTTTGGCAACCTACTTTGCACGGGAAGTCATGCACGGGACACAATTCTTAAGGAGGTGCAATTTCCTATTTTTACTAGGTTTCCTAGTTTCTTCAAGGAGAGATTACAAAACTCTATATATAGAGAAGCCTAGGCACAATTTGGATATCATATATCTTTAATCTATTCTTTTTGCCTCTACTTTATTCTAGGGTTTAGAAACATGAAACTTCTCTTCCTTCTTGTGATGAACTCCATGAATATGAGCTAGAGTTTTTATTATTGGTTATGGAATAAGTTGAATTTCCAAACATGAGTTTTTGTGCAATAAATTAGTTTTCTCTCATATTATCGTTTATGATTCACCATCAATATTGTTACATGATTTAAATGCTTGTTAGTCGAGTCGCGAATCGATTGAGTTTGCTTTCATCTTTATTGCTAGATTAGGGTTATTATACGCAAAAGTGATAATTCCGGATTGCAAGTAGCATAAATATGATTATAGTTTGTAGTGATATATTCTTATGATCATATGTGAACCATAACCTTTGTTAAATCGGATTAGTGCGCTTTCCACGTTCGATTGCTTTGATTGGCCTGATTTCATAGAACCTAATGCATCTAGGGAATTAAACTTGATTAGTGCTTTTACACGTTAGGTTGTTCCTTTAGGTAGAATTCATATTCGCATCTTTTAATGTGTTTGTTGATGACATGAGGAGATTTGCGGGATATTCTTGCGATCAAGGTATTCTAGGGTCTTTGATAAAAGTTGAGATTAAAATATCAATTCTAGTTATTGTGTGAAAACATGTTTGTGAATGAAAACGAAATCCATGACCAATACTTTCTTATCCTTGATTTTATTTGTTTACTTTTCTTTATTTGTTTTATTTAGTTTATTATAATAACAAAACTACCGGTGTTATTTATAGGGAACCGAAACAATTTGACAACCTAGACCTCTCTGTGGGATCGATCCTTTCTTGCCCTTGCTATATTTATATTTTGAGTAGTAAGAAAGTGTAAATTATTTTTGACGCTTACGACAGCGGTCAACAGGCGCTCTCTTCACCCTCAATCAAAAAAGAAGAAGAAGACGACGCAAATGTAATGATAGTGGAAGATGCAGAAGAGAAGCATGCGGACAAAGACGTAGACTGGAGAGCCCAACTTCATTTATATCTAAAAAAAGGAGAAGTCCCAAGGAATAGATTGGAGGTGCACAAGTTGAAAAGTAGAGCGACAAATTATGAATTAAGAGAGGGCGTACTCTATCGAAGGTCCTTCCTTGGACCATCACTAAGATGTTTAACGCGAAAGGAATGAATGGAAATATTGAAGGAAATACACTATGGAGACGCAGGGAACCACAGTGGTGGAAGATCATTAGCCTACAAAACAAAATTGCAAGGGTACTATTGGCCCTACATGCATGAGGATGCGAAAGAGGTATCGAGACGGTGCGAAGAATTCCAACGTCATGGGAAAAGGATACATGCCCCAGGAGCGGCGCTAAACTCATCAACAAGTGTGTGGCCATTCGCAAAATGGGGCCTAGACATTGTAGGTCCATTTATACCAGGAACGGGGCAGAGGAGATATATAATAGTCGCAACAGACTACTTTACAAAGTGCGCAGGGGTGAAAGCAGTCCAACACATTCGAGATCGAGATGTCTTCACTTTCATATTTGAAAATATAATTTGCAAATTTGGAATCCCCGTTCAATTAGTCTCTGATAATGGAAAGCAATTTGAGGGCGAAAACATAGAAATGCTACTTAACGCGTTCAAGATACAAAGTGGAAAATCAAATCCTTTTATATCCTCAGAGTAATGGGCAAGCTGAGGCAACTAATAAAACAATCGCAGACATATTGAAGAAAAATCTCGAAGGGCACAATAAAGGATGGTGCGAATATGTACATAATGCAATATGGGCATATAGAACAACACGGAGAGAAGCTACATGAATGTCACCCTTTTGTCTAACATATAGGGTAGAGGCAGTGTTAATTACCAACTGAAGTTATCATTCCCACAACAAAGAAAGAAGCATGGGAAAAGAATTTAAACACAGACTTGATCTTAACAAAACTTGATGGTCTAGAAGAAAGTAGAGAGATTGATCTGCAACATATGGAGAATTACCATAAGAGACTAGCCAGAGAGTATAACAAGCGCGTCAAAGAAAGAGAGTTCCAACCAGGGGAACTAGTTTTAAGAGAAATACCGCCATATCGAAAGGAGGAGATGGAAAACTAGAGAAGATATGGGATGGACCTTGTATAATAAAAAGAGTTGTTGGGAATGGAGCTTATCAATTAATGGATTATGAAGGGGAGTAACTCGGGCGAAAACATGACCACCCGTGGAATAAAACTTATTTAAAGAAGTACTATCGATAAGTCATGCGGCATTTATCATACATCTGGAGAAAATTATTAGCAGGCGAAAATGATGCACACAGACGGATAGAATTGATTAAGGCGTGCAATCCTTAACTCTAACTAGTTATTATGTAAGCGAATAAATGAAGAAAGAAGACATCAGAGCTGTACTAATCAAGCGTATGAATGAAAATGAAATATTCTTCTTCTATATACGCTTCAAACATTACAAAAAAGCAAAAATAAGACCTTAATAAAAGGCATCCAATTGTGGCGTGAAACCTAGTTCGCATAATAGCATGAGGCAAAAATAAGACCTAACGCGCGTCATAATTGGGGAAAACATCGAGAAATTAGCATGACTCAGGAGAAAGCTACACCGACCCTGGATCCTGAGTCATGGAGAGGGGTGAAATAAAAGACCATCTAGGAGAGCGCCTAAGTCGAAAAACTAAGGTAAGAAGATCTCTCATAAGGAGTGCATAAACTCGATCAGGGCGCCGAGGTACACGGTTGAGTCAAGAGTGCCTGGGGTGTCTGGAGCATATCTGGCCTCTCTTGACAAGTCCTGACTATGATGCACTCGGTCCCCAAGAAACCCCATTTAGGGTGCAGTCTCATAACCACAATCCATATCGGCGGAGGGATAAGAGGCCGCATTTAGGGTGCAGTATCATAACCACAAGCCATATCGGCGGAGGGATAAGAGGCCGCGAACACAACTGATTGTTGCATCACTGGATGGGAGGAGCCCACCCTAACCCGGTAGGGGTAAGCTTCCTTGAAGGGACAGTCAGTGGGAATATACGGATGGCACCCTCCATTAGGGAGCTGAATTGTGTCAAAGACATTAATATCATGAGGCTTTTACTCACGGGAGTAATAAGGCTCGTCGTATTAATGCATTAATACATCCTGCGGAGGTAAAAATACAAGAATTTATAAGGCAAGATCAATGGGTCATTACTTGAAAGGGTAATGACTGCCTGCGATTTTTCCTCACAAAAATGTTTTAAGACAAAAATAAGGGCGAGGATGATAAGACCTCAATATAAAACCCTAAGATTATTTCAAAGTATAAAAATTTCTATTTTGCAGGAAAGAAAATCATAAAGAAGCAATAAGAGATAGAAAAATAATTTAAGATTAATTAACGCACGAATATCACCGCACGATGAGGAAAAAATTAATATCTCTAACGAGAAGAATGATAGAGGCAAGTATGGGAATTAACGTAAGAAAGGTATTATTCTCCTTATTAGAGACGAGTAACGGAAATATAAGTGTGCCTCAAAAATACATATCCAAATATCCATAATCAGATGTACAAAAGACTAGAGGAAAAGAAAAGCTAAGCATTGTTAGAAGGCGCGTCTTGGTTTAGCGCATATACTTCAACAATAGCCTCGTTGTTGGGATTAATATCATAGCTTGGATCTTTGGAGAAACTACCACCAGATCCGTCCTTTTCAGGCTGATCCTCTTGAAGGGGAATTTATTCATCTTCATCATCATCGCTCACATACTTATAGTCAATGTCGGGGTCAGGAAGATTCTCATCCGCATCCACATCAAGAGGTTGCACGTCCACCAGAGGAAGCGAGTTATCAACACAAACTCGATTTTCGAAAATATGAGCCTTCACATGAGCTTCACATGCGGCACTCTTCTTAGCGTTATCTACGGCAACCTTCCATTAAGTTTTCAAGATACAAACACCGTATGTTCGCTCTGTATCGAGAAGAAGTAAGTGATATTGAGAGTCTCGTGCGTTCTCTATGAGCCTTAGCCAGATCAGACCTCAATTTGGAGATGGTATACTGATGCGATCTTTCAGATTCTGCAAAAAAAAAGATAATTAATTATTACCAGGGCGACAATTCCGCAACCACAAGATATGGGCAAATAAAAAACACAAGTAAACTGAGGCAGTCAGCTCAATGTGACTACCTTCCCTCTTAGAAATTAGATATTGAGGTAAAGAGAGACTACTAATGTTCATATTTTCCATAACCTTATCAAAATCATCACCAACTAAACCCTGGAGACGAGATCGAATCTTCTTTTCATCTTGAGCAAGATAAGCTTTTTCCTTCAAAAGGATATCATGAGACCCCTTTAGCTGCGTGTGTTTTTCTTGAAGTTGGTTCATCTTCACAGTTAAATTTATCTTGCTCCGGATGATCTTCTCATTCTCCAAAGTTAAATTCTTCATAGACTCATCATGCTGATTTCTTAACGTAAGAAGGGATTCCTCTTGATCATCACAAATCTTCCGGAGAATAAGATATTGGCGCTTAAACATCGCCTCTTTCTTTGAGAAATACCACTTCTCTGAGGCTAAGACCTGATTCTCATCTGATAAAGTTTGATGTCTTAAATCAGCGCTATACAACATTCCATAAAGATGGGATACTTGGGAGCCCAGAAGTTCATTTTGATTAGCTAAACAAAGATTCTCATTTTTTAGATTCTCAATCTGATCAAGTGAGTATGAATGGTTATTAACTAATTGATCTATTTGATTCTGCAACCTCTCATTATCCGCACGAGCATCTTCGGCAGAAAATTGAAAGCTATATCTCTCCATAACGCGCTTCTGATTTAAGTCATAACATACGCACAAAGAAACTCAAAATATGGACACAAGAACAAATTACTTCTAAATGAGTTACAAAAGGAAGAAATATGCACCTATGAGATCTTGGTTCCTGTTGCGAAGACTTTCAGATTCAAGAGACACATCTTGGAATTCTCCCTTTAATTTACTAAGTTTCCCCTTTAATTCGGTATTCTGACGAGAAAGTTCTAGTATGGTACTACTAGATTCAGAAAATCCTTTAGCTTGGACCATGCGACGAAGAGATTCCTAAAGAATAAATAAAACAAACGTAAAGATGTGATAGAATAGCATGAATAGAAAAATGTAAGCGAAAGAGTACTTACCAGAAGATCAAGAGCAAGATGGACGCTTGGATCAAGCAGTGAGAAGATTTCGCTCTTAGTTGATTTGTTTGGTGGAGAATCACACAACATCTTGGCTAGAGCATCACAAATGCGAAGCTTAGCAGGATCATTAATGGATGAGTGAGCGGCATTAATGATATCCGAAAAAGTACGAGTAGCAGAATCAACTCCTTCTAAGACGCCTTTATCAGCAGAGACAACCTTCACAGGGGAAGAAACAACTTTAGAAGGAGAAGGGGTGATCACAGAAGAAACTATATCCCAAGGAATGGATGCAGATGTATCTTCTATTGATGCGAAAATATTCGCTGATATAGGAACATTCACAAAGGTAGAAACGGTCTTATCCACTACTGGAGCGATCATATTCTCTGAAGAGAAGATAACCGCATGATCCCCTAAAATGGTTTCCTCAAAAGCGGAGATTTCCTTTACAGCATGATCAACTAAAGCAGCTTCCTTAGGAGCGAAAATTTCCTTCGGAGACGCAGAAGCATCCAAAGGAGCTGAGGCAACAAAGCCTTGTGAGGGAGCGTCAACATTGACATTAGGAGAAATCTCAGTGCCCTTCTTTTTATAGTTGAATTTCGGCATGACAAGAGAAGTATTGATCGTGGGGGCTTTGCGAACTTTCTTAACCTTATTCCTCTTCTCGCCATCAACTTCGCACTCAGCATCCAGCGAAGAACATCGCAGATAAGAAATATAGGCAATAATATTGTTTTAGAAAAGAGAAAGTATTTCTTACTACCTTATTCTGAGAAGGCTTCCTCTTGCGGGATTCATTATCTTTAAAAATCGAAGAAGATTTAGGGTTTGGAACTGTAGTCTTAATATTACCAGAGGAAGAACTTTTGCTGCAACAAAAACAGTATGGGAATAAGAAGAACATCAACAGATCAACACTGGCGGTCGAAAATTTAAAAGAAAGAAAAAAAAATAACAGTGATAACAGAGTACACTAACCTTGAATAAGAATCCATAAAATCAGAGAAGAATAACACCTGGAGAATCTTTAAAAGGGAAGACCTCGAGAAGATGAATAGGGAAGAGAGGTAACCGGTTAACTCGAGACGTGCCGGTTAAAAAGGGAAAAGTCAATACGTGTAGACGGTTAAACTTAAATCACATAAACATGTCGGTTGAAAAGAATACGAAGAGATGAACTAGAGTGACAGAATAGTAAAATGGAGATTCCCATACCGCTCTCTATATCAAAAGAACGATATGAGAAGAGGCAAAATGTGGGTACAAAATACCGAAAACTAGTCTTATATGTGAAGTAACTCCGCAAGGATAAGCGAACACGACCGCATACAACATATCCAAGATGACGAACCAGATGACGTCACCAGATCATGAGAAAGGTGTGAAGATCTATGCAGCAGTTAAGAAATCGTGCGGCAATGGTGAGACTCACATGCGACATTGACGAACGTTAGATCCGAAATAAGGGGATTTATTAGATGTCTTCCACTATGTAAACTCCTATATAAAGAGCCAAGCGTCTTTGTACAAGGGAGAGATCTTTTTAGAGAGCTTAGACAAGATATTTAGGAGAGAGAAAGATTATTTGCTTCCCAAGTTAGGGTTTACATATAACTTTGTATTTTAATAAAAGTTCTTGAGCTTCTTATGATGATTTCTTAGATTGTTCTATAGATTTTACTATTGGTGCGGTTGTGAGATTTCTCGCAACTACAATAGCATAACTGTAATGGTTGATGATTTGTCTTTATGTTGAGCTTATCAATTTAAGTGCATAAGATATGATTCATGATGCACGTAATTATTCCCCAAGAGTACTAAGTACTACTCCCTCCGTTCCATTTTAGATGATGTTTTAGGGTTATTTTTTTGTTCCACACTACTTGAAGGTTTTCATATGTTTCCACAAAACTACCAATAACACCCTTACATTTTTTTCTTGGAACTATAAGTTTTTTTAATGCACTAATAGCAATTAATGTTTGGAGACTTTTCTTGAGGGTATAGATGGAAAATTTTCATATCTCTCTCCATTTCTTAATCTGCGTGAAAACTCCAAAAATATCATCTAAAATGGAACAGAGAGAGCATTAGTATAAACTGAAAAAAATTTGATCCCGCAGTGCGAGATCAAATATGAATTCGTGCCTTCATAACCGCCGGATAAGATAGATGTGACATCATCTAACTCTTACTTAACTAGAGTTTTTTAGCTGAATATTTAGTAAACTGCCGTATCTTTTTAGGATTCATATGTTCGCATTTTAGGCGCCCTCTTATATCCGCTACTTCCACAAAATTCAAAAGTACAGCTTCCCAAAGACATCAAACAAACCAAGTACTGTTGGTAGTTTTCTCTTTTAAAAATCGGTTATACTAACCTGGCAATACTTGATTCATGATTCGAATATGAATTCGTAAGGTTGCATCTATCTTCTATTCATACACTACACTGCAACTAATTGCCTATTATTGGCAAGATCGTTATAAGTGGAGACAAGTAAAATAAGTTACTTGCAATGAAAAAGAATAATGATTCATGTACTTATGTATCAACCTTGTTGTGCACTCATTCAGAACTAAATTTATCAGAAATACAACAACGAGATCGCTAAGTTCCGTTTATTATTCAAATTTACTTCTTTAGTGCCCATACGTAATGATTTTTGTTGGTTTTGGCTGCAAGGAGTTATTAATCCCCATGTTTCGCACTAGTGATTTTCTTTAGGCCTTCATCACCTGCGCGCAACTGAGACAACAAATTCTGGTTTAACAAAATTTAGTGCATGGGTTCCCTCCCTGGTTTGCTGAGAACTCATAATCATAGAAGGAAAAGATCATTATGATGATACCAAAACAATCACGAGGTGTTATTGGTTCAGGTAGCAACGATTAATACATACTGCATAGTCAAGTTTAGCACATAAAAATCTATTAACTCAATCTCACTCATACCCTTAAAATTCAACAATGGTGCATAGTGTATATATACTATACTTTGAACCATTTCTACCTCGTGTACTTAAGAATTCATATCTCATCACACATCATCATCTTAAACACTTGTTTATTCAATTTTGTACCCTAAAATTTTACTCCATAACTCGTGTTTTTCTCAAGATAGCTACGGGAGACGATGTGTCAATGAAGATGATGCTAACGTTTTTAGCAGTGTTTTAGCAATGAGGAAGTAGTAGTAGGAAAACTAGGTAAGAGGTGGAAAAGGTGAATATATAAAAATTAAATAACGGTCCGCGAGTTATAAACTTCCAAAGGGCCGTGTTTTTCATATGAAGCTTATCTTCCACATGCATGATCTCCTTGGTTCTTCAACATTACTTGAAATCATCGTCACTTCCAGGTACTCCAATGATTTCAAAGATTGTAGGTTTAACATCATCGTTGTTGAAAATCCGTAGCCATAACAATGAGAAAACAAAAGCTCTCACTCATTGTTACACAGTGTCGTAGTATTATTACACAACATCAAAGTTCAATTGTATCACAACTTTGACAACAATACTATGGTGATATGTATCACTCCCCTTAGTCAATACTCCATATCACATGGAAACCACTCCCCCTTACATAATGATCCGAAAACCATATGTATTTGTAGTGTGAACTACACATTAATTCTCCCCCTTTTTGTCAATAAAATTGGCAAAGGTACGAAAACTAGTGGTATCCTAATGAAATTTCCATAGAGACATTTTGTAACACCCCGAGTTCCGGACCAGGGTCAAACCCGTATGGAGATCCGAACTCGAAGCGTTACGGGTCGGAAATGGACTTAAAAATTTATTTTTATACTAAACATAATTAAATCATTATATACATGAGTTTATTCATATGAATTTACTAAACATATGAATTAGATAATCATCTTTAACAACATTTTCAACCAACATATTATTTCAAATTACATTTCAAGCAATACAATAATACAGTTCAATCACTACGCTACTCATTCCTAGCTTTCGTTGTGCCACTCTGATAAATCTGCAAGGATGTCAATTGGGGTGAGATGACGGCTCAATAGAATGCATTCCCAATTCTCTAAAGATGCACAAACAAAATCATTTTATCAAGCAAAAACATATACCAAGGAGCACATTACGACTTCAGCGAATCAATGTTATATTCGACAATCACATTACCAATAATGTTTCTAATAAATTATCTTATTTAGATTCCAATCATGAATTCACAAAGCCAATAATATTTCTAACAAATAATCTAAATTCATATTCAAGACATGAGTTCATAACATTAATGTTATTATCAACAAATCATCCATTTAGGATCAACTCAACAATTCACATCAACAATATTGTTTTCAACAACTCATCCATTTAAGTTTCCACACGCCATTCACATATTAATATTGTCACGGCAAGCCATCAGTTTTCAATACCAAAATAATTATCAATAAGTCATTCATCAATGATTCAAAACATCTATTCACGTATTAATATAGTCACGAAGGAAACATGAGTTCACGACATTATTCATGTTCCCTACAAATACTTCGATTCGTATTTCGATACTTGAGTTCATAAACCCAATAAGGTTTCCAATAGAGATTTCAACACACGATTCACAAATTAATATTATCATCACAACAAGTAACCATGAGGTCATATTAATATCAACAATACTTTCGACAAATCTACCAATTTAGGTTTTAACAATTGAGTTCACGGTACGAATGTCCTTGGTTCGTACACCCACCTATCGTTTATCGGCACGGACAGCCTCCATCGATGGTCAGGAACAAAAGTTCCTATGGGGATCATACCCATTTGCTCTCGGGGATCATTACCCGTTTTATTCACAGTACGAAAACCTTGGTTCGTACACCACCTATCGTTTACCGGCACGGACAGCCGCCATCGATGGTCGGGAAACACAAGTTCCCATGGGGATCATTACCCATTTAACTCTCGGGGATCATTACCCGCCATTAACATGAAACATGTTTCATATAATGGTAAAACATGAACTCATTTACTTTTATAAATCATTTTCACAAACAACACAAGCAACCATGGCTTAACAACATGAATTTCATTCAAGCATTTAATCAAACACACTAACTGCAACCACATTACATTATATGTTTCATGGTGATAACTTTATCTGATCATCCTAAAATTTTATAGGAACATTCCTGACAAATTATTATACAACATATCCAAAATTCACACCTAACCAACGGTTCAAACAAAAGATGTTGAATTTATAATGACAACATAAAAACTGGGCAGATTACATGTTGTTACCAAACAATTCATGATAAATTCATAACAATCTGAAATTGACCCAATCCAAAGCACAATGAAAGATAAGATGTTTATCTACAACTTTTATTAAGACCTCAAATCCTTTTAATACCATTAAGACTTCCTAAGAACATCAAAATCACAGCAAGGCGAAACTGTCCAGAAATTCAGAAATTATCACCCAATTTCAAACAAACATTCAACGGTGAATTTACATTGGAAAATTCTCAAAATTTAACCATGGGTACCTAATCATGTTATCTAACAATTTCAAAAGCCTGATCATCAAAAAGAGGCATATATTTATTCGAATAAATCACTGAATCATTACAATACAAAATCATATAAAGTAAACACCAAAGGAAAACACCTAAAGAGAAAGGGTTTCACATTCTACCTCAATTCCATTGATTCTCCACTGATTTTCCTAGCTCCAAATCATCTTCTTCATCTCCATAGCTTTTGGTTTTCTCCTTCTCTAATACCTTTCTCCCTATTTATATTTAACTTAATTGTTTTATTTATCTTTTCATTTCCCTTGTAATTTTCTTTAATTATTAAAGTTAATTAGGTAACTATATTTCCACCTAGATTTTCTAGTTCAAGCAACCCACCTAGGTTAAGGCAAAAGAAACAATATTCTAGACCACATGGTTAGCTAAGTTGGGTATAACCCGACCCGAAATGTTAACTAAAATACAGGGTATTACACATTTCATGACCAAAAGATAGTACATATCAACTTTTTAGATGCAATCATATAGCCGAAGCTAAATGCATTCATCAAGGAGTTTATAAAGATACAAGATAACCCCTATAATATTCCACAGCCGCACTCCCCACAAAGATTTGACAATTAAGCACAAGTTCAATTAAGAACTCTCCCCCATAAAATGTCATTCCCGAAAGAACAACAAGAGAGACCTTACTTTCCAAGAAAAGAAGGATTTCTTTGGACAACACAAATCATATAAGAATATGAATTTGTATCCAAAATACTCAATTAAATTAACCATGAGGAGACCCATGATTATTTTAATCGGAAATGCTCAAAATAAGAAAAATTACGGAGCCGCATAGTATATACATAAAAAATATGGATCGGGGAAGATCAATACTACGGAATAGACAAGGATTCATTATATTTTCCATCACTATTTGCACAATGACATACAATAGACAAAATCCTTGTAAACAAAAGTTTTATCCTTTCTTCCATCAAATAATGACATAAAAGGCTTTAACTTTTGTAATGTCAAAAGTTCATTCTATCTTTTATCAATACTTGCATATCGACATAATAGAGATAGTTTTGACCACGTATGGGACAATCATAGTTCACGGACGCAAACACACATATCCCATAACAAATTGCAATATATAAAACCATAAAGATTAATACTGCAAAAATCATCTTCCAAACAAACTTTAGAGTTTAAATAAATAAATCTAAAAACATTGAAGATGAAAATAGTTGGACATAGCTATGTGTAATCACAATAATGGCTATTCCAATTTCTAGTTATTCTTCTTAAAACCACAAGAATAAAATTCTCATAAGAAGATTTACTAGACATAATTCAAATAAGCTAATAAACCAAGAGAAAATTAATCCTTATCTTCATAAGAGAGGATTGAATCTTATCCATATCATCCTTGATTTCCGGAAACTTGGTAGCAATCACAAGTAATTGTTCTTGAACGCACTTTACCTTGGCACTAATCTTATCAACACCTTTGAGAATCCGATAGAGAAGATTCATAGAGGTGGAGTCACATGTGCCATCAAGTATGTCATATCTTTGTCGCTTGCAAGCATTCTCCCTCATACGTTTGAAAGTACATGGACGAACAACCTTGGGAGTTCCAATGGAGTTGCCAATCGGAGCAATGGAGAAGATGCGGCAAATTTTCTCAATCAAGCATGGATAGCCTAACTTGTCGTTGGGATAAGTCATTGACAACATTTGATAAATGATAAATCCACAAACGTCGATACTTTGAGTTCCTTTCTCAAGGAAATAAATTAATTTCGGAAACTCACGACTCCAACGAGAATTCTCAATTGTGGAGGGACAAAGATTGGATATACCAAGTTTTCCAAAGGAAATCAATGGAAGACTAAGATTATTGGTAGGAAACTTTCCCATATTCCAATCAACACTCTTACCACAGAGACCAATAGAGATGGTTTAATGAGATGGTCTTTCATCACTAGGTCTTGGCAGGCAAAAAATCCCCAAGGGGATTTTAGTAATCATTGAAATCAACTCTTTATTCACAAGAATCCTTTGTCTATTTATCATGGTCTTGAATTCCATGTCAATACAACTGACATCATAGATGTTAGCATATAAGATTCTAGTAAGAGTGTCAAATCCTTCACCAAGACCATCAAATATGTTACCAAGGTTGAATTTTTCAAAACAAATCAAATCCTCTTTATGTCCACTAGTAAAATCCAACTTCTTTTCTAGAATAAACCCTTTAGAAGAAATTCTTTCAAAAACATTCTCACAAGAATCATTGACAAATCTAATTCTAATAGAATTTTGGTCTATTGGTAAATTCATGCCAGAAGGAGATGAAGAACCCAAGTTTTCTGAACCCTCTTTCAAAACCTTGAAATTCTTCATGAGATCTTAAAAAATAAGAGATTAGTGGAAGAGATGACTTACTTGATATGTATTTTGAAAACCCTTTTACTCCTTTTGACCTTCAATTAAATTAATGGAGAAAAACCGTGAACCCTAGAAAAGTTCACGTACGCGGAAAAGAAGAAGGGTGGATGAAAGGTACGCGTACCAAGCTTCTTATAAACCCATACTTGGGCTTGGACCCGTTCATGAGCCGCGACCCACAAAAGGAAGGTAGAAATTCTTAGAAAGTTCATCATTCAATGTTCGCATACTGAAGGGATCAGTACAGGTCAAGAAGTTGACCTTGAAAAGAAAAAAGGTTTCAAAAAAAATTAACCCGGACAAAAATCAAAATCACCCGTTACTTGCCCCATATCAAGTTATACACATATGGGGTATAGTCAGACTTGTTACCAAGAGACTAAATGTGCAGAGAAATTCTCATGCAACTTTTCAGGTTGATATTTGTGAAAAGTATCAGTATAAATTATAGTACTGATTATATTCCGGGTCAATAGAATTTTTTGAATCATTTTTCTTATACCTAAGAAAAGACTTTTTCCGAAGATTAGAACCTATGCCGAACTCACTAGAAATAGTTTTATCAATTACACATGTGTTAAAGGTAGGTCTAGTTCGTACATCATGAATACATGATTTGACAGGTACATAACTTTTATCGGAACTATTCTTATTATCAAAGGAATTAATCTTTACTAAGAATTTAAAAATGCTTTCAAATGCTCTAAATAGATATTTGTCAATTGATCCATTATGATAGTATTCCTCGTAGATTAAGAGTTAATCTAATGAGATTCCATATCTTTGAGCGTCGACTACGATTTTTCAAAAGATTCTTCTTAGAAGAACTTTTAATCTTTCCTTTAGATTCTTTCTCATCATCTAGACAATCCAATGACATAGATGAAGCGAGATTATCACAAGAGACCAAAGGTCTATTAAATAATCTTCGAACAATATTTAAGGAATTCTGGCGTGCGTTACAGATGCCAAGAGCGAGTTTCTTAATGGAGTTTCCCATGAGACAGAACTCTAGGAAACAATCAAACACAAATTTATTAGGTTTATAGTGTTTGCCTCCTCTGATACCAATTGAAAAAGTGGGGGTACAACAACCTCACCCAATAATTCGCTTAGCAATCTGTATGGACTAACTTCAATATACTTTTAAGAAAATCAACTAGACAGTCAGACTCAATCTTAATAAAAAGTATATTTAAGAGTTATATCTCAATTTCTCGATTCAATACTTACTCAAGCAAATAGAAATCTGCAAGTCTAATTGAATACAAGAGAAAATAACTTGAACGTTACCAAAGACCAATGTTTAAGTATCAATCAATTTCAATCAACAACCAAAGGTCAGATTTCCCAATTGATTGATTCAACGCACAACCTGTGATATTTCAATTATATAAAAAAATATAATGCGGAAAAGAAATAACACGGACACACAGTAAGTGTAGGATCGAAATTTCGCGACATCAATACTTCGCGGGATCAATAAACAATAGCATTGCGAGGGCGTCGCAAAAGAGTAATATAAATGACGCAATGAATGACGACGGCCAAAACACGAGAAGGGTGTGAAGACGTAGCGAAATTTAGGAGAGCTGCGAGAATGAATACTTGTACACTTGCGATATTTCGCAAGTCATTCCCGAAAAAAAAGGACAAACTTAGTTGTCATCCATTGTGTACTACCCTATATAAAGAGTTGAATAAGCCTTGTTGTGAGAGAGATCTTTTTTTCGGAGTGTTAGACAAGTCATTAGGAGAGAGAAAGTGTGTGGTGGTTGTAATTTCTTTAGCTCTTTCTTATCTTATCTTGTAAACATTTAAAGAATTAATCAATAAAATCATTGTTATTCATCTTCAAATGTCTTAGTTGTGTGGATTATTATGGGGGGTGTAGTGTAGGATTTCCTGCAACTACATATTGGCGCTAGAAACAGGGAGGAGAGTAAAGATTGACATCATGATTTGAAAGAATTAGGAGTAGAAGGGAAGGAATTTCATATAATTTTGAACAGTTTATCAAAATTAAGAAATGGCTAGAAGGAGAAATGCATCCGAGCAACCCACAACTGTTAGAAGGAGTAGGAGACTTGCCGGAGAAGAGAGAAATGAAATGGGAGAATCCTGAAGAAGGAACTTAAGGAATGATGAAGAAAATCAAATTCAATCGCCAATTAAACCAGTAGCGGATAGAACGGTGGATTATGATAGAGTAAGCGTGCATACTTGGAGATCGACTACGTGGGACGAAAGGGAAGAAGAGCAACAATTGGTAAGCAATGGACAAGAAGGGAGAGACCGAGAAGGGAATGGAGAAATAATTCGTGGAAAGAAGAGATCGCAGCATTAGAGGCGTTGAGGCAGACAATACATGAAGAGAGACGATTAGAGGCAGAGGAACGTGCAAACTTGACAAGACAGAATCATGAGCTGAGGATGGAAAATATGAGGTTACAAAATAGAAAGTCGAGAAGCACTACAAGGTCAAGCTCAAGATCAGTTAGAGAAGAAAGAAGGAGAATTTTACCTACAGAAAATGCTGATGAAGAAAACCAAGAAGAAGCGCAAAATAAAGGCACATAACATTGCGAGAGAAGAGAAATGATTGAAGATCGTTATATCCCACGTCCCGAGACTCTTCAAAATGAGCAGAATGGTGGAAACCAAGGAAATAGGCAACATCAGGAGCAGAATCAACTAATGGATGAAGAAAATCAAGAAGAAGGAAGAAGAATATTGCATGGGAGAGAAGCACGAAGGAAGCAAAAAGAAATTAAAGATGAAATTGAAAGACATTATGCCGAACAAGCACGTCTAGCTCGCGAGAGAGAAAGATTGAGAGCAGAAATGGAAGAACAGGAGTTAGAAGAGGCAATTCGCGAATAATCATGATAATCGAGAAAGAAGGCGAGAACAAAATCGCAACAATGATAATATTAATGAAGAATATGAAAGAGCACAATGGAGAGCTTATAGGCACCAAAGAAGAGAAATTGATAGATATAACGGTGTGCGAATTCGCGAAAGAAATGAAAGAGAAGGTCGCAGAGAAATACGAGAAGAGAATGATGAACAAGAAAGTCAAAGTATACATGAACGCAGGCGAAGAGAAGCGGAACTAAAAAGACCAATGGATTCAAATTCTGATGTAAATGAAAAATTTTTGAGAGAATTGGCGAAAATGAGAGGAATGATGAACAGTAAAGGGGAGGAGGAAAGAGACAGTTAGATGAAGCAATAGAAGAAGCTGCGAAAACTCCGTTCACACAAGAGATACAATTAAGAGGAATACCACCGAAGTGCAATTTACCGACATTAACCAAAGATTTTCGATGGAACAACTTGTGCGATACAAAGATACCAAAGCTTATATGAGATGTATGCTACAATGGGAGAATAATGATACTATATTGTGCAAATATTTTGCATCAAGTCTGACAGGAGAAGCTTTGAAATGGTTTGAAGGGATACCGAGGAATACAATAACATCTTTCAATCACTTGCAGGCTATATTTTTAGGGGCATATATAAGTAATAATTCCTCGCAACCAGGTATTGAAGATGTATTCGGGTTAAAACAAAGGGTTCGTGAAAGTTTGAAGCATCTAACTGTAAGATGGAAGACAATGTGTAGCGAAATGGCTGGCCGAGTGGAGGAGAGATATCTCATCTTATCATTCATTAATGCTATGTTTGCGACAAATCTGCTATATATTCAAATTTTTAGAGTCAAAAATACAATCACAATGACTGAGTTGCGAGAGCTTCAGGAGGAGTATATTGCTCTAGAGGAAAAACAAAATGAGATGGAATCATACCCGTTGCGAATACAAGTTCGGGAGCTGCGAATGCAAGTTTGTTACCCAAATTGATAAACACTGTGGCGAGTACCTCGCAAGGTCAACAAGGAGTGAGGATACCAGATGATGGTCAGCAAAAGTTGGTAGCTATGGGAAGTCGCGGTCAGGAAGAATTTGAAAGAGAAAGAAATTTCTACAACCGTGGCGGAAATAATAAAATTCAAAGGCTTGATCAACCGCAAGAAACCTATGGAGGTCAGAGGCATAATCCGCAAGAGACTTATGGAGGCCAGAGGCAGAATTATCATAGAGGACAACGAGGTCATAGAGTCGTATGGGAAGAAATCAAAATGCCACCACTAAACGCTAGCGTGGAGAAGATATGGGAAGCTATAATCCTGATGGAAACATACCTGCACCATGGAATATGGGGAATGAACCACCTCCAGGTGATAGAAGTCATGAATTCTGTTCCTACCACCATTTTCATGGACACCAAACGAATGATTGCAGGAATATAAAAAGAATCATCCTCAGAATGATAGATCAAGGGAAGCTAAACCAATTCTTAAAATGTAAAGAGAAGACTCAACCATTACCAACACCTCCAGAAAATCGCAGAGTAAATACGACAAAAGGGAAAGAAATATTTATAGTAGAAGTTGGAGCGAAGGCCAAAAACTTGTTCTGCGACTCTATCGTACATTCATACAGGACAATTGAAGATTTTCATGATAACATTCTCAGTAGGGTTTTCGCAAGAGATGTTGACAATAGAGTAGTAATGAACATCGCGAAATCATCGCCACTGAAAGAATGGCAAACGCAGGTTATTTCTTTTACCGCAGAAGAAGTACCTGAAGGTGGTGAGTTGCATGACAGTCCATTAGTGGTAAGATTAGAAATTAATCCAAAACCTGTTGATGATGAAAGTAATGGTGCAGAAACAATAAATAGAATCTTAATTGATACTGGAAGATCTCAGAAACATCCTTTTTATCACACCTACAAGACTATGGGGGCAAGGATGAAGATTTGATACCGTCAACCTATAAGATTTATGGCTTTAATGGTACTGCTAATAAACCTAAAGGATAAGCTCGCATGCGAATACCATTGAATGGATTATCAACTGAAATCTTGTTTTGCATAGTCGATGCAGAATCCCCCTATAATGCGTTAATTAGGCGACCTTGGTTGCATGAGATCTTGGGTGTAGCATCAACTTACCACCAGTGCATCAAATTTCCACATCCCAGTAGTGTTGGAGTTATAAAAGGAGATTGGGCTGAAGGAAAAAAATGCTATGAAGTCTATGTGGAGTCTTGCGAGGAAAGGGCTGTTCAACAGAAGAATTGGAAAAGGAATATCAAAGAAGAACAAAGAAGAGAAAGACTGATGGTGGACACAATAGAAGTGAGAGATGAAGATATAATGCGAGAACGATGCTTGAAAACACTTGGAAATTGCGATGTTCTCGCAAATGGGAAGGAAATATCGGGAAATTTGAATGAAGAAACAGAGAGCAACAAGAGTAAGAAGAGCAAGAAGAGCAAGAAGTAAATAATTGATTTTAGAGTTGTGTAAAAAAAAAAAAAAAAAAAAAAATTGTTACGACAAAAACATGTCAAAAATACAAAAAATGTGATGATCGAAGAAGGAGTACGTGAAAGTTTCGCGAGAATGAATATAACGAAAGTTTAGTTAAAATAATTACAGTGAGATCACAGCAAATGAAGCAAGATTGAATGAAAATTTCGCAAACAAGACGAGAAGAAATAATCAAAAATCAATGAATGATTACAAGAATTGACAGAAATAAAAGAATGAGCGAATGGGACGAACCTTTATGGCGTACACCCTAGTTCGCGAATGATATTTCGCAAGATGCAAATGTAAGACCTAAAGTACGTCATATAAGGGGTATCTCTTGACATGGCTCAGGAAAAGGTTACACCGCCCCCGGAACTCCGAGTCATGGAAATTTGGGGCCCATGAAAGCCTATCCGGGGGAGATACCTTGGATTTCCAACTATATATATAAGGTTATACCCTGGTTGGACGACCGAGGGTCTCTTCAAAGGAGTCAGTGTATGACCAAGGCGCCGAGGTACACGATTGAGCCAAGAGTGCCTGGGGCATTTGAAGTGTCTCGGCCATTCTTGGCAAGTCTTGGCACATTTTGCACTCGGCCTGAAGAAAACTCTACTTAGGGTGCAGTCTCGTAACCATAAGACCTATAGGTATAAGGGATAAGAGGCTGCGAAAAAAAACTGGTTGTTGTTAAGACCGGATGGGAGGAGCTAGTCTTGTATGGCCGATGTACGCCTCCTTGAAGGGGCAACCAGGGAGATGATAAGGGTGGCACCCTCCATTAGGGAGCTGATAAGTGTCAAAAGACGCAAATGTCATGAGGCTCTATTTTCGCAAGAAAATTTAGGCTTGTCATATTTGTGCAATGATCCTAAAGAGGCAATAATACTAACGCGAGGGTAAGACGAGATCAATGGGTCTTTACATGCAAGTGCAAAGACGTCCTGCCATTTCGTCGCAAGACGAAAATGTCATGGGGCTTCAAGTTCGCAAGAACATTTAGGCCTGTCATATTGTCGCAACAAAAATATCCTGCAGAGACAATAATACTAAAGAAATGATAAGACAAGATCAATAGGTCGTTATATGAAAGTGTAACGACGTCCTGCGATTTTGTCGCAAGACGGCAATGTCATGGGACTTTATGTTCGCAAGAATATTTAGAACTGTCATATTGACGCAAAATGAGGGGTGGCAAAATAAGACCTTTAACTAGGAAGGCAAAATAAGACCACACAAAACAATTTTAAGGCAAGATCAATGGGTCATTACATGAAAATATAAAGACGTCCTGCGATTTTGTCGCAATGATGAATTTTAACATAAATAAAGATAAGACAACACAAGAAATCGAGTAAGCAAATAAATGAATTTGTGAAGAGTTAGCAACAGCAATTGCGAAAATAAGAAGTATTATTACTTAAAGATTATCGATATAATCTCTCATATGAAAATAAGCAACAGAGGCAAGTATGGGAATGATTACAGTAAGAATTTGTTATTTATTTCCATATGATAGATTTACAGTGAGAAATTACAAAGATGGAAGGTTAAAAGGATAAATGTACATATATCAGAAAAAGGAAAATGGATCTATCTCTCAGTTCATTCTTCTTTGTCATCGGATTCTTTATCAGATTCTTCCTCTTCGCTAGCTTCACTATCAGAAACATCAAAGGAAGGTATATCTTCAGGAATTTCATCAAGAAGACAAGGATAAGAAGAATGAGGAATATTGTGGTCATCGCAAACTGTCTTAATAGTTTGATTGCGAAAACGAACATCATTATTATTAAAATTCGCTACAGTAGCTTGTAATTGTTTCTTCAACATGGAATACTTGTCGTTGTGAAGAGAGAGGTTCTTGGCAAGTTGTTCTTTTTCATATTCAAGTTCTTCAATTCTTGTTTGATATCTCTTCTCAGCTTCTGCGAACGTATGATAATGAGTCAGTAACTTAATAACAGTTTCATAAAAAAGAAGAGGTAAAATAAAGAAGAACAGTTAAAAACCTTCTATGTCAGAAATCATATCTTTAACCAAGGCAGTATGATCAGCATGAAGACTGACATTAATACCTAAGTTATTTCTGGCATTATCTAGAACTTTCGCAGCCCAAGCGAATTCATCATCACTATTTATGACAAGGAGTGAATGAATTTGATTTTGTCGCTCATTAAGTATGGCGTTTTGGCGAAGAGATTCATCTCGTTCAATTTGGACTTCAAGAAGAGTCTTTTGGAATTTCGCTAATGTTTGTGCACCTTGATTAGCAATGCGATCCTTATCATCTATGTGGCTGCTAATTTTCTTCCTTATAATATTATTATTCTCGTGGGAGCTAAGATATAAACGTTTAAATCGGTTGGCTAAACCTAAACTAGATCTATGCTCAATTTCTAAGAGATGAAATTTGGTTCGAAGTTCATTTAATGAGAGAGAATTAATCTTGTTTGAAGAACTACTTAAAGATTCATTGAGGTGAGCGAGAAGAGCATCATCATCCATAGGTTCAGGGAATGAATGGAGAAGGATGGCTTCTTCAGAAAGATTATAAATGTCTGCGAAAATGATAAGTCAGGTAAAGAAAAATAAATGACAAAGTAGAAACGAAGAAAAGAGAAGGGTATTATACCATAAAGTCACGATTAGCACTTTGAAGAGTAGATATTTTGTTCTTCCGGGTAGAAGACTCAACTTCCAAATTTGTTGAATTTTTTCGCGAAGAGCGGCAGTCTCACTTTCATCCTTCTTGCGAGATGTCTCAACTTCAACTTCTAGTTCTTTGTTCTTCTCCTTAAGTTGGAGATCATTCTTTTCAAGATTGTTGCGCCTCTTCTCAAGATCTGAGGCAACGACAAAGGAAGCTCTCCCAGACTATAAAGGAAAATAAAGGAGTTTTTAAGATAAGGTTTATAATCGAAATCACAAAGAAATAAAGAAATATGAACATACCAAGGCACTAAGTGCATTTATGAAACTGGGAGTTATTCTCCGGGAAACTCCACGAAAAGAATCATTATCCACTAGCAGGGGGGCATCGCAGATATTTGCGAGAGCTTCGCAAGTAGCATAAAAACGATCATCTCCCAATCCTTGCATAGAATCAGACAAAACGCTAGACAATTGCGCCATAGCAGACTCGACCGAATGATTCTCCTTCGCTGGAGAAATATCAACCTCATTTTCATCTTCATCAGAATTTTCGCTGGATTGGGAATTAGAATGAGAAGATGGAGGAATTTTCCGTTTTTTAGAAGATGGAGCAGAAGATTTATCCTTGCGAAGAGTGATTTTATTCTTGCCTTTAGCCTTCGCAGCCTTCAGAATGTCAATTTCTTCAACGCCAACCTTCGCACACGAATGAAGATAAGAAACAGAGGCAACAATATTGTTAAAAATAATAAGGAAAAATATTTCTTACTTCATCCGTGATTGAACGAAGTATTGCTGAGTACTCGCTTTTGTATTTCTTTTGTAGCTCTTTCTTAATTTGGTGATCTGAAAAATTCGCAAGATTAGATATAAGAGGGAGTGAAGATTGTAAAATAAGTAAAAATTAGGAAGTATACCTCTTTTGCCTTTTCGGGCCAATTGAATACCCAAGGCTGATAATTTGCGAGATTCGCAGGGAGTATATTGGAACCAAAATGTAAGGTCCACTCAAAAATAGTGGAAGACAGACCACCTCTCATCTTTAGAATATCGAGGAATGTTTTTCTTACCAGAATGCCAGTCAATATCTAGCATGAGTATCTTATCGTAGAAAACGTTCTCTTTTCTTTTCAATAGGGCACCCCAGCGATATTTATCATTCTTCATGTTTATCACTTCATAATTTTCAAAGAAGTTTTTTCCAGTGTATTTTGCAGCGACTATCTCTAAACTTGCGAAGTTAGGATCTTTAACGTTATCAGGATATAGAGATCCCTTACCAGCGCCGTGATTGGAAAATTCAAGCATTAGACGGATGCAATCACCACTTAATTGATAAATAGCTCGCGAGAACTTCTCATGAGCAAGGATTTCATAGAACAAGGGCAATTCGGGATCATACGGGGGGAATGGGAAGACCTGCGAGGATTTGACCTAGCGAGATTATGATTTTCTCCACCATCACACCGATGATCGAGAAACAACTTTGCGAAAGAATAGATGAAGATTCTTGATTGGGGATAGTAGATAAGGTGAAACCCTTGTCTTGAAGTTTCTTTTGAGTTTCATCTAAAAGGGTTTCATATTTACGACCTGGTGGAGCCATTTTTAGAGTATGGGAATGATTAGAGAATCAAAGATCAAGAGAAAGAAGAAAAGGAAGATTTACTGATAGCGAGAAGTGCGAAAGCGCAAATTGCGGAAGAAGAAAGTTGAAGAAAAGTTGCGAGAGAAAAAGTAAAAAAGAAGAAGAGGAGGGTGAGAAAACTATTTATAGAGAGAAGAATTCTCGAGAAGACAAATGCATTTAATGCGAGAGGGGACGTGAGTGTTCAAGAAAAAACGGTTGAAAGAGACGTGTCAAGAAAAGAGTGGAAGAAGAAGCATATGTAATAAATTCCGTATAAAAGTACGGGATTGTAACGGATAAAGATGAGCAGTTGCGGCATTTCAAAATACTAGTTCTCATGACATTCTCTTCTTTGCGGAGAAGACATGAGAAGAGGCAAGATGTAGGATCGAATATCGCGACATCAATACTTCGCGGGATCAATAAACAATAGCATTGCGAGGGCGTCGCAAAAGAGTAATATAAATGACGCAATGAATGACGACAAACAAAAACACGAGAAGGGTGTGAATACCTAGAGAAATTTAGGAGAGCTGCGAGAATGAATACTTGTACACTTGCGATATTTCGCAAGTCATTCCCGAAAATAAAGGACAGCTTAGCTGTCATCCAATGTGTACTACCCTATATAAAGAGTTGAATAAGCCTGTTGTGAGAGAGATCTTTTTCGGAGTGTTAGACAAGTCATTAGGAGAGAGAAAGTGTGTGGTGATTGTAATTTCTTTAGCTCTTTCTTATCTTATCTTGTAAACATTTAAAGAATTAATCAATAAAATCATTGTTATTCATCTTCAAATGTCTTAGTTGTGTGGATTATTGTGAGGGGTGTAGTGTAGGATTTCCTGCAACTACAAGAAGTTTTATTAACGAGGAAACCGCAAATGCATAAAAACCCCGTGACCTAGTCCAGATTGAACACACACTGTATTAAGCATCTACAGACACTAGCCTACTACAAACTAACTTCGGTCTGGACTGTAGTTGAACCCCAATCAATCTCACACTGATCCAAGGTACAGTTACGCTCCTTACGTCTCTAATCCCAGCAGGATACTACGCACTTGATTCCCTTAGCTAATCTCACCCACAACTAAGAGTTGCTACGACCCAAAGTCGAAGACTTTAATAAACAAATATGTATCACACAGAAAAGTCTACCGGAATAGGTAAATCTGTCTCCCATAGAAATACCTACGAGTTTTGTTCCATCTTTTAATAAATCAAGGTGAACAGGAACTGATAAGCACGTATGTGCTACATTTTATACCCATATTTATATTAACTAGGACTCGATATTTTACTAATAACACTATTTTAGTGCTTTTGCAGAAAGTACTAGCAAATCCGATCACCGAAGAAGAAACGGCTAAATATGAGTCTATATGGTGTTTATTGGCTATATAAGCCAGTGGAATTACTTTGAACACCTACTGAAGAAAGCCGACGTCAACAGGAGACAAAGAATTTTCTTCATCACTTCACAGCCAGCGTACGAAGTGGAAACAAAGAAGTCACTTTATCCACCAAGATTGAATACGTGGGAACTATGAGAACATATGGTACATGTTGTGCATATGTTGGGAACTATGAGAACATATGGTACATGTTGTGCAAAGTATGAGAATTTGCAGTCAGTGGAGTTGGGGTTATTGATGTGAACCGAGAATGGTTTCGAACTGCAATGGTGTTGGTTATGGATGGTTTGAAATAAGAACCTTGGTCTCGGTCTCGGTTGAGAAATAATTGACAGTAAAAAGCTTGAATGTGCTGTTAAGTTCATGGCCTTTGTTTTAAAGGCTGAGCTGTTGCTGCCAGGAACTGGAGGTGCAGGCAGTGGACGTTGATTCGTACAGCTGAACGAGAGATGGAATCGAATTTGCAGTCGATAATTTCACTTGGCAGCGACGAGAATGGATGGTTCGTACTGCGAATGGAAAATAGAGTGAAGTTGTGCAGTCAATGGAGAGAATTGGTGCCATGGTTGTTGCTGGATTTTATGGAAGAGTTTGGAAGTTGAGTCGTGAACTGCTGAGAATGAAGATGAGAGAGTTGGCAGTGATCATTAGTTGATCTCAGTTTCATGATCAATGATGCCTGGCTCGCTGTGATGAGAAGATACTGAAGAAGAAAGCCATTGATAGAAGTGATGGCTGTAGAAGAAGAAGTTTGCGTTGGAAGGAACGAAAGAATAGAGATAGGAAGTTGTTGTTGTGGTCGTAGCTGGCAGTAATGATGATTGCCAGTATACGAGTCTGTAAATGAGATGAAGTTAGATGGTCACAGGATAACATTGGCTGGACAGTGGTGAATGATCGATCGATGTTGGTTTGTGGCAGCGTGAGATTATCCAGTTCAGAGAAATTGTGCTAGCTATGGCAGCCGGTCTGTGATGGGATTCAGAATGGTCAGAGAACAAGAAAGTGTTGTGGCCGAACTGGAAAGTTTCGGAAAGATTGAAATCGGTGGTGGACTGGGCCTATTGGGTATCTATCTGCTATGTCGTATTACTCTTCGCAACATACTATAAAAGCGAGAATGAACAGGAACAGAAGGGGAGGCCGGTTTTGGAGTTGCGGCTACAGAGCCGAAACCAGAGAAGAGAAAGAGAGGCCGACGACAGACGACAGAAAGAGGCGGCTACAGACAAGAGGAAGAGGAGGGTTTGAAGTTTTTCCTCCGATCTTCGTTTCTGTTTGTGATTTGCAAGTTTTCTTTCAGTTTATTTATGGCTTTTGAGAAAACCATGTGTTGTTAGATTTCATAACTAGGGTTTTTATCGATTGAAACCACTTTGGGTGTTAGGCTACTTTGATTTGATTATATAGCAAATCGACTGTTATGATTTGAATAGATCAATTCTTGATATTGTTTATTGGTTAATCGAAATATGAGTTGTTGTTTCACTGGTTTTGTAAACCTTTGTACACAATTGCTAGGATAACGAATATATTTGTCTACTTATTTCATATTCCATGCTTGGGTTAAATTCTTTGATGGGGTATCTTTAGAATAGCCGAGTATTATTTATGAACCTATATTTAGTTTTGTATAATTTTTTCACTAATGCAATTTGATGGTGCATGCTTGGGTTCAGTCTTTTGATGTGCCATGCTTAGGGTGTCCAAGTGATATTTGCAACTCTATACATATAATAGGTGATGTCAATAGAACGAAAAGTAAATAAATATTCAAGAGTTGTGTTTCATTTCATTAATCGAATAGAAATAGTGGTGGATACCATAAAACCCTGGTTACCAACTTTCCATTAGATTCATTTTATTAGTTTACTTTTATTTTATTTTTCTATTATTATTCTTTCAAAAATCCAAAAACATTATTTCTGGTTAATTTATATTGATGACGGTATTTCCACCGCTCCCTGTGGGTTCGACCCGTACTTGCCTCTGTCTACTAGTTAGACACCGTGCGATTGCGGTTATTATATATAGGGATCTCCGGATCCTATTAGGAACCAATTGATAATCCGGACTTATATTCCCGAAAAACAACCTAGAATTATCAATCACCTCACAATAATCTTAATCGACTAGCGAAACAAGATATTGTGGAATCACAAACGATGATACGAAGATGTTTGTGATTGCTTTTATCTAGTCTATCGGAAATTAATCTCGAGTTAATTATTTCAATTGTACTCAATACGAAAGAATCAGCAAGATCAGATCACGCAACTACAGAGAAAATAGTTGGGTCTGGCTTCACAATCCCAATGAAGTCTTCAAGTCGTTAACCTACAGGGTCTCGGTAGAAACCTAAGGTTAAAGGAAAATCGACTCTAGCTTATACAAATAGTATCACACATGAGGTGTGGGGATTAGGTTTCCCATTTGCTAGAGTTCTCCTTTATATAGTCTTCCAAATCAGGGTTTGCAATCTAAGTTACCTTGATAAAAAAGCATTCAACCATTAGATGAAAACCTGATTAGATTCAAGTTAATATCTTTCAACCGTTAGATCGAACTTAGCTTGTTGTACACAAATGAAATGCACGTTCATTTAGGTTTATGTAACCATACCTAAACGTGTACACCTAGTTAGTTCAACAGTAGTTAACCAAGTGGTAAGCCATATGAGCACTTTCATATCAACCATATTCATCTTCACCATAACTAGTTCAAATGACTCAAAAGAACTAGTTAGAGAGTTTTTCAATTGCTTAGATCTCATAGAAGTATACAAGACACGATCGAAGCAAAAACGATTTTGATTCACTCGAATCAATTTATCATGAACTTTATATCCACGGTTTGCAAATATGCATTCCTTAGTTTATATAAGTTTAAGTTCACGAATAAACCGTTTTTAGAAAATAACCTACTCAAGTATGCATACCTATGCATACTTAAGTACCCGGATTAAGTTTGTTTTCAGTTCACAAACTCCAACAGAATTTCACGGGACATGAACTTCCGACAGTACGCATACAGGTACGCGAACTTTAGTTCCGGCTATTCTGAGCAGCAAAGTACGCATAATTTGGTTCAAGGATTTTGGACTTACACAAGTATGAGTTCACATACAATGTTTATATCCATTCAAGGTTATATATTCTAAACTCTCATTTCAATCATTGAAACATTCTTAGAGGATGTCAAATAGAGGTTACTCACACACTATTCTTCATCAAAGCGGTTTTCAACATATTGAAATATCAACATGACTTTCGCCACTTGTAAAGATGAGCTTGGCCAAAGCAAAAGCTTACCAACACATATTTCGAGAAATAGATAAGCGAGATAAACTCGGCTCGAAATAGCATATGTGTATAATCGAAGTCTATATAGCAATACGACTTTTGTCTCAAGATAGGAGATAGAGTAGATAGACTTTTGAGTGATGGATAAGTTCAAGTCTCCACATACCTTTTAGTCGATGAAGTTCCACCAGTTCCTTGAGTAGTTCTTCGTCCTTGTATGATGATCGTCGTGGAGCCTAGAGCTGAACTATACTTTCTATCATAGTCCGAAACTTATTTATAAGTAGACTAGAAATCAAGACTTACAGCTTTGGCAACTAAACTTGACAAACAAGCTTGAGATAGCAACGCTTGCGAGTTCGACCGAGCAGTGCTCTCGTGCTAGTATTATCCGATCATGCTAATCTAAAGATGTAAGTGGAGGATTCGAGCTAAGTTATGGAAAGTAGGATTTTTCGTGGAATTGACTTCTATGGAAACATGCCGGTTCGAGATTAACGTAACCTCGGTTTCCCAACAATATCTACCATTTATAAATAAAATAATCAAAAGGTAATCATTTATGAGTCTTATCCATGTTTAACAATCTTTATTAACTGCGACCAAATGATTCATGCATCTGTTACAAAAAAATAAAAAATGATGTTAAAGGTGGATAAGGGTAATACATTTTTGTACACGAACATGATCCCGACAACTTAAAATCTAAAATAAACTTCAAAATAAGCATTACAGACACGAAATCCATTCATCACATAACATACTAGTGTACAGACATACACACAAAAAGACCATATAATTATGAGAGAGCACAATGGTCTACAACTATGTACACAATTACAAAAATCCAACATCCATACCCCTAAAGCATGCCATATAATAATGACACAACACAAATGGTGTACAACTATGTACACGCCTTCAAACTCCAACTAATCCGACATCCATACCCACAAAATGGAACGTAAATTCATGAGAGTGCATACTAGTGTAGAAGTATGTACACATATACATAAAAGCAACAAAAATAGAGCATTAATTCAAACAAAACAACCCATGCATTCATCCCACAGAAATTTTTAGTGTACAAAGGTGTACGCATCTACCAAAATAGGTAAGAATGTGCACCATGATTCAAAACTAGCATATACAACCTTCTCAGACATGGTTGATACCCAATATATTACAAAAACCGTATATCAAAAACATATACGATGTACATTAAAGTGCATGCATATGCTATACAAACTGAAACATATATTAGTGTACAAACATTTACACCTCTACAGAAAACTAACAAATGCTAGCATCATACCAACTAGACATGCCATGCATTCATCAAAGAGCATCCAAGTGTGCAAAACATTTACACTCCACAAAAACCTAACAGTATATAACATCCATACCCACATGAAAGACCATATACTCATCACCGAGTATTCAGTGTATAAACATGTACACATCTACAGAAAAAATACCTTTAGTGTATATCACTAGTGGAAAATGGGCTATCTGGGACATAATGAAACGACACTGAGTACATATCGCGATCTAACAACGTCTGGAACGTGTCGTTGACTAAAGTCAAAGTGTCGTTGTACGAGGACTTTTGTTGACTTAAACAACGATGCTCCCTGCTTAGTTGTTGACTAAAGTCAACAAGTCGTTGTGTCGGGACTTTAGTTGACTTCCGTAACGACGTCCGAATATTATAGTTTCTATAATATGTATATTTTATTGTACGGTTAGGATATCAACTATTCTAATTTATGGATGGCTAGAGATGAAACATCTCATGGAACCTTATCTATACCAAACTAGCAGAGAGAAACCATTTTCTTTTTCTCTCCGCCTCTCTCACTTTTCTTTCTCTCTTTCTTCCTCACCAACTTATCAAATCCCCATCTTCCTTATCAGATCCATGGTCGATCGATTTTCCACTTTGATTTTGTTTATAGGGTTTTTCTCTTCTTTTTTTCCCTCATCCGTTTGCTCTTCTTCTCAGTTTCTCTGTAGAAGTCAAACAAATCTAGGGTTTTAGTTGTGAAGAAGAAAAATATGAGTTACGCTAATATATGGAATTATCATCCTACGATTATGGTCCTGGATATCGTAGTTGGTAAGAATCAGTGACAAACCCCTAATTTCTTACTCTTTTTTATGATTTTTTTTGCTCTGTAATTTATTTTTATTCGATCTCTGAAATATTTTGTGTGTTTTTGTTTTGGGTGATTCAGGCCTTGGAAGGGATAGTTATGCCGGTAATGACTCTAATGAGTCAAGGGTCTTGAGGTGAATTCCTGAGGTGAGGTTAATTAGTCGAATTTGATTTTTCCTCTGCTTATCTTTCTAGGTTCTAGTTTCACATGAATTTTTGGTTTTTTTTCTATTGATTGTAGGAAGGTGGTTGGTCTAATTGTGTATAAGTTTTCTGTTCTGCAGTTTGGCCTCGTTTGCTAAGGGAATCAATCTTAAATAAGAGACCAACAGAACTGCACAATAAGTGTTCAAGAAAAAGCCTGAAAGAAAAGAAAAGGGGTTGATTTGTTGTTTGGTAGCATTTGTAGATTAGGCCTCACTCCAATATCCTAATGTTTTTAATATAATGCTTTATGTTTGATATCTGATTGGTTCAGGGTTTTGTAATCGGGTGATTGTTGGTTTCAATCTGGATCTAGTTATTTAGATTTTGATCTTTATGGCCGCTTCTTCTTTAGATTTGTTGGATTTATTTGTATCTCTGTCTTGGGGCATGAACTTAAACTAGTCATAAATGATTATGCTTTGAAATAGTGTTCGATACTGATTCGGTTTTATATTCTTTGTCAACTTCTTTTGGGTAGCCACGTTTAAACCGAATACCAACATTTTGTGCGTGCTTAGAAATCACATGTAAACTTTAGGTTGCGCACTTTGAAAGCCTTTGTTTTGTTACTGACCATACTAATATCTTCTGTTTTGAGTTTCTCTGGTTCAAGTTAATTTTAATAACGTTAAATCATGCCTAACACATTTATATTGATGTTTTTTTTTCTTCCAGTTGTTGCTATATAACCTTAGCTCATAAGCTTCAACCCATTACCTTTATTGAAGAGATTGATAGCTTTTTGGGGTAGCTTCATGCAACTAACTGCAAATCTTTGAAACAGAGTTCCATGACTGGGAGACAATGACTTAATAGCTAACAAAGTCTGATGCTTATGAATTGTAGCTCAAGTTGCTGCCATATAAGCAGCCATAAGCTAAAATTCATCTCCTGAAATTCCGAAGCTTTGCATCACTGAGGAAGGAGTCACAAATACTACTTGAAAATGCATATGATTCGATGTAGTTGAGAAAAAAATTATTTCTGGGTTTTCTTGGAACTTGATGAGTTTTCTCGGTGGGTTTTCTCCTTTTTTTTTGTTAGCAAAAAGTGGTTTGAGAAACTAAAAGATGGGGTTTGCGGGAAGATATTGATATACATTGTTTATTATGAATTTGTTACAGAATAGGAGGAATCTGACTGTGCAAAGCTAGTGAAGGATTTGATGGTGGTTCTTCCTCCTCAATCAATTTCTGATTTGAAATCCAAACTCATTTTCAGGTGAAAATTCACTAAATCCAGATTTCCTTTTCCATTTTTTACCCAAATGCTAAGAGGATTTTTGTAGTTTGAAGTATTTTTTTTATGTGGGTTTCCTCATATTGTTGTTGGAAAAAATGGGTTTGCGAGAGATATTGGTATGTTTCAAATCATTGTTTTTGTGAAATTATTGCAGAATAGGAGGAATGTGAGACTTGATGGTGGTTCTTCCTTCTCCTCCTTAATTAGTCAATTCAGATTTGAAATCCTGACCCATAATTTGAGTTTCATGGGGTTAAACAACAAAGATAAAGAAGGTAGGTCTTTGTTCTGATTATTGTGGTCGAATAACTCAGAAATGCAAACTCAATGTTTGAGTTGTAAATTGCTTTAATTTAATAGGAGTATGTCCAAGTAGAGTGGAAGTAGATGTTGAGTAGATACTCTAGGGATTTCCTCGTGCCCCCACAAAGAGAAGAAGCATAAGGAGGGCATCAAGGATTCTCAACCATGGCAGGCCAGAAAATTGCGTAGTTATATGGCTTCATGATTAGCAAATGTAAGTATGTTTTTGCTTTTTATAGAAAGTGGTTTAATTCAAGGATTATTGTAATTTTAGTTCTCCAGGATCTGCTTATATCCTGAAAATATATCACTACTTCTGTCATCCCTATTGCTCAGAGCTCTCGTTGATACTAAAGTCCTCCGCCTAGTATTTTTTGCTGACTTTTGTTTCCAACATTGCTGCTACCAACTATGACCAAAGCATCATCCCTGAGTGTTCCAGCTTCAATGTGTTTCTCTCACCATTTTTTATATAAAAATTATTAGCCTACAGATAAACCAGTTAGGTTCTATTGGCTTGCAAAGAGAGTCTTGTGTATAAGAAAAGTGAGGTAAGTCTACTGATATTTTTTTTAATAATGAACCTGATACATTGAATCCCAAGGTTTGACACTCATTCATTGCATTACAGGTATTTCTGGATATTGTGGCAAGTGTGAATCTTCTTATGTCCTCAGAAGTAATGGAATGTGCAGCTCCCCTATCAATTATTGTATAAGAAACTATCTATTCTTGTCCACTGATTCCTGAATAACACTTCTGTCATTATGGGTACTGTCGGTACGTGCAGTAGCAATTATTGGTAGAGGTGAATACCTTGTCCTTGACCAGTTGAGTTTAAAGCTCTGCAATTTCCGTGTATTGTATATACTCTCGCTATGTTTACTAATGCCAGATAGTTTATATTGCAGAAAATGATAGTGGGAGAAGACACTTGGACGCTGTGGAGCACCAAGTGACAAAAGTCTACAGAAATGAAGAAATCTCTGTGGAAAACAGTAAGTTTTGTTCATAAAAGACCCTCTTCATCTATACCTAGAGCCTTATGTAAACTTACTATTGAGAATTAATCATGTTATTAGTCAGTGTAACCTAACGTTAAAATAATACCTAATTTTAGTAGTTTCTTGATGATCATTGTTTGCATGTGTCATTATATGCCACTACTGACTTCATTGAACCCTGATATATCTTGCACATTGTTTATCAAGTCCGTTATATTGACCTGGCCATATTGCAGACGCACCATTTCCAACAAATATATGCTTCGTTTAATAATTTTACATTCATCTTTATTAAGGTTGATTCTGCATTGATGTTAATTGCCAAGTTATGACCTCTTTGCAGTTAAACTTTTAATGTCCAAACTTACTTTTTGTACAGGTACTGGCAAGTTCTAAATTGGGCATGTCATTTCATTTTTTTGCTAGTTTTGGCAGCAGTTTGTGTTTATTGGGTTGGTCTGCACTGACTGTTAGAAAGCATCATCCTTTTAGAACTTATAATGGTGTGAATTCAATATTTGACTAGATTTCTTTTGGTGTTTTTGAGTATGTGTATACTTAGCATATAAGGTATGACTTAATCTTCTTCTGAATGTAGTTTGATACCTTCATGGATGCCAGCACTCTGTTCCCGATGGTCTCATGAGGCTAATTGATGTCATGGTTGATGGTAAGATCGTTGTTCCTGCTGGATGTAGAAATGGTTGAAAGGGTTGTGCGTCTACAGTTCTGCTCTCACGCAAGCTAGTGCCAAGATCCTAATGACCGAAATTGTTGTTGAAATTCTCAGGACTTGTATCACTTAAGAAATCTTAATAATTATAAGTTTTTTTCTAATGATTTTGGACTATTTTTATGAGTACAGTTCAATGTAATCGATCTGTCATTTGGTATTAGACGAATCAGGTTCTATATGGAATTTGAATTTCACTTGAATATGAGAACTTGAGTAATTTCATTTGAATTTGAATTGTCATTTAAATTTCAGTTTAATTTGAGTTTCATTTTAGTACAATTTGAATTTGAATCAGATTTATTTCAGCCCAGTCAGAATAACTGGAGTCAGCTAGCCAGATCTGACTAATTTTTTTATATATAAAAAAAATTAAATCTACGACGATATCCAGATGTCGTGAGTAGCGGCACTCAGAAAGCATCGTAATTCAGGGGCATTCAGAAAGTGTCGTTCCAGAAAAAGACACTGAATCTACGGCACTTTCAGCAGCACTCAAAAAGTGTCGTTTAACTCGTTAAAACGACACTTTCTGACTATCTTAAATCGTCTGTTTTCCACTAGTGTATACCAACAAAAGAGGTCATGCATCCATCATCAGAGCATACTAGTGTACAAGTATGTAAATATTTACATGAAAATAACAAAATAGAGCAATGGTTCAAATAAAACAACCCATGCATTCATCATAGAAAATTTTACTGTACACATCTACCAAATAGGGACGAATGCTCACCATGATTCAAGATAGCATATACAATCTTCCTTGACATGGTTGATACACTGCATATTACAAAAAACATATATCAAAAACACATAAATGAAGACATCAAAGATCTAAACCACATGCAAAAGATCTCAAAAAGTAGCTTTCTTAGGTTTAATCAACACACAAGTGATAAATCCAATAACTAATAAAAAGATCCGAGTCACATCTAAAAGATCTCAAAATCGAATCCACTAACACGAGAGATTTAACATTAAAAGATATGAATCATATTTAAATTTACCTAAGAATTAATTTTTCGAAACAACCTTTTTTTTTTATCGACTTTTCTCGAAACAACCTTAAAATCATAAATCGAAACATATACAATGTACAAGAAAGTACACATTCTGTATAGTCAAAAAATAAAAGAAATCAATTACTCTATCAACTTAATCCATGAATAACTTTCATTTTGTTAATTACACACAAAGAAGAAATGGAAAATCAAAAATACAAAGACCAAAAATCGAATCGATTTCATACAAAATCAAAAGAGTTTCATGAAAATCAAAACCTAACAAATAACAAAACCAAAATCAAAAAAACAAATCAAAAGATCGAATGATAGACGAAAGACAAAATTGATTTCATCTCATGCATTCAAATTAAGAAAAAGATCAAAGAAACAGAATCGAAGAAACAAACAAAATCGTAGAAAGGATGAGATTGAAATCTGAGATCTCTAACTTGAGATTGAAATGTGACGAAAAAACGATCAAATCCAACAATCCCCTCAAAATCTCTCTCGATCTCTCTCTCTCTCTCTATTTCTGAATCTCTCCTGATTTAAATTTGAGATCTGAAAATTAAAAAAAATCGTTCATATCCCTGTATCATCATAAGGATGGGCAATTTTGGTACTAGATTAGTTTGAACCGGTACGAGTTTGGACTAACTCGTTAAATATTTGGACTAAACTGTTAAGCCGAGTTTTTTTTTTTCTTTGGACTAGGGAGTACTAGGCCTGAGGACGCTGGACTAGAATGTCTAAAGCCACTGAAAATGGGATTAAACGTTAATTTCATGTTATATTTTTTGGTTTAAGTTGCAGGCATTGCCATGCACAACGTCTTATAACACAGGGCTTCAACTGCCTTATCCTTACGGCTTTCTATAGTTTGAAGTCGATAATTGATATTCTTAGAGATTTTTTTATTTTTTTTCCGTCCGTGGTCACTGGTAGTAGTAATGTGGTATAGCTACAGGATCGTTATTCCATTAACGGCTATGTATGTCCATATTTTTTGGAGCATATGTCCAATTTTTCTAGTATTAAAGTCACTGTTATTTTTGTGAAGGATCCGTTCTAATTTTAGTCAAAGATTTGTATATTAAAAGTCATGGTATGAGCAGATAAATTAATCATAAATGCCCATTTATGGCGCATGGTTAAACGTCCCGCCTCTTGGCAGACCACGCTACTTCATTTCCAGACGCAAATTTTCAAAGATAATCATTACTCTTCGTTAATTGTTATTCTCAAAAAGTATCTAGACAAATTTTATCGGTTAGATTTCCACGACACTATCATTAAGAGGAGTCAGTCCTAGTTGGTCACCTACTTGCATGGCCTTAAGCGTTGCATTAATAATCTTTATTGATTTTTGCAGATTCAAAGATTGCGGAACATGTTGAGAGGCGTTGTGGTCTGTCGCGGTTTACACGTCTGGATCACGTATTATGCCATTGCTCAAAACCCAAGCCAGTTTACTCACCCATATTTCCCTTACACCATCGATCATCTGGCTAGACCCATGCAACTCTGTTCATATGTCACCAAAATACATCCCTACTCATTTTCCTCTTCACCTAAATTTTCTACATTTATTATTGTTGTCTTATGTAACTCTATTATTTGGGCATACAAAAACAACCATCATAAATGTTCATTTACCTTTTGTCACATGTGTCAATCTATTACAAAGAGAATCTATGTCGTTTGTACGAAGTTTTTCATACTAAAGGTGGAGTCATATGCCTTATCAGAAATAGATGTGGACTCCCCACGTTTGGCCCACGTGCTCTATCAAGGGTGTATGTTCAATATCTCCAATGAAATGTTGTTTGTAGCGAGGCACCAGCTACATCTAAAAACTCAGTTGTCATACTACACAAATGAACTCTGACCTAATACCATTCAAAGCTCTTGGACATTGTCCCCTTTTTAGTTCTTAATGTGGTAAGCCTATTTTCAATAATTATTTGGCTTTTTCACTTCAGATAGTCTAGCTTAACCAAGGGACATATCACTAATTCCGCATAGGTGACCAAATATATCATCATTTATCTTGCATCACCAACCTATATATCATTCTCACCTCTCATTTTATAGAAACATACTATTTTTCTGTTTATTTACTCCACATCTCCGATATATCTTTAATCATTCCTCCTCTGATGAATACTCAACTCAATTCTCCATTAAATCCCTCCTCAACTGACAAACAAGCTCAGCAACTACAACATCCATAAAATTATTTCGCAGACAAAGAAATCAGGACCTCTCTAATTAAATGTTTGAGAAGCTCACCTTACCAAGCAAATTTCATTTTTCTCTTAATGAACCTGTATTCATAGATGAAACTGTTGTGGTTGCTGAAAATGATAATAACTGGAAATGGTGTATGATTGGTCATATTTGTAGTGAATTCTTAGTTCCCATTTCTTTAGTCAGGAGTTATATTTGTAACCAATGGCCTCTTCTCCAAACTCTCAAAATTACTACTTTTAGTGGTCTGAAAAACAAGATTCTCATATGTTTTCTAGATGAAGTTGATTTCAATATAGATTCAATGAACAAAGACCTTGGTATTCTTGTGGTTACCTCATTTTTCTTCGTGTAGTTCCTCCTTCATGGTGCCAAACAATTGTCAAACTACTTTTACATATGATCTCATGTAATTAGTGTTATGCAATGTTCCAATTGAATATACTGACTTCGAATGTATATAGAAAGTAACTTTCAAGTTAGGAGAATTGGTTGAATCTAAAGAATCATACGACAACCATCCTCTGAAGAAAAATTTCAACGTTTGTGTTAGAATTGTAGTACAAAAACTTCTTCCTACTGGTATTCCGCTGGTGACTAGAGGCAGAATAGAGCCATTTCTCATAGAATGCAAATATTTATGATGCCAAGATCCTTTTGCGCGTTACTCCTGCCATATCATCGATCACAAAGAAATCATTTGTGCCAAAGTTAAAACAAGAGTGGTTCAACAAGCAGGTGAATCAACTCGTCTCATAGAAGTCATTCTCCCAAAATTATTGTATCGAGATGGATGCTTCATGTATCTTCTAGATGTGAATCTATGAAATATTTAATTTAGCCAACCCACCGGCTGCTCAACCTGTCAGCGAGAATGTCTTGGTAGAGGATATTGAAGTTCATTGCTCAAGGAAAATGGGAAAGATGTTACCATTCATGATACTTCTTCACCTCCGGATGATAACTCCATCTACAACAAACTCAATATGGGTCCTTTCACCAGCCGATGTCCAATCATGAAAATTCATGAAGTGGGTCAAATTAAAAATCAGGTTGTGGCTATTACAGAGAATGTCTTTCCTGTCATTCAAAAGCCAACGTCCCCAACACCTACTATTTTAGAGCAACAATATTTTAATCAATTTTTTGATCCTAAATCATCCACTAAAAGGTTCAAGAATGCAGAAATATCATGTCATCCTCATTCTCTTTCTAAAGAAGAAATTGTTTCCTTAGAAGTTGTACGTGATGCAATCACTAATCTAAATAGAAAGACTAACCCTCGTTTCGATGCAAGAAAACGCACTCGGACTGCTGAATCTACTTTGGCTAGTATTGTTGTTGTCCACCCAGAAAGTCAAGAATCTCCTGAACCTGACTACAATACCATGTGCCCACCAATTACTAGTCTTGGGAACCTTCCACCAATCATTGATCCTAACCAACATGATCATTCTCATCAACTTGTTAACCCATATGGTCAATTTCATGCACTGGCTGTCAATCCTTGGAAGATCATAATGTCCGTAATAATTCTTTTCATAAGATTGCTTCTTTGAATGCGGCACAAGGAAGTCAAGCAAGTCGTGATTCTACTGGTTCCCAGCCTAATGGTGGTGTTATTCCTACCACTCAGGTAAGCTACATACTTCTTCAAATCTTCTCATTTCTGATAACTCCTCTAGTCCTAATGCAGCTACTACCTCCCAATTAAACCATGTTAATAATGTCAACTTGCTTTGCTGGAATGTTAGAGGTTTAGGTAAAAAATCTGCTAATAAAGAATTGTGTATTATCCTGAAGAACTTGAACCCTGATATAGTGTTTTTTTTTCTAAAACTAAATTGAAAAATGATACAACTGCTAGAAAATTGAAAAATATAGGATTCCCATGTGCTTTCAATGTTCCATGTATTGGTAGAAGCGATGACCTGGTGCTAGCTTGGAAACAGGAATTGGATCTCAATATCATCTCGTCCAACTCAAGAGGCATCTATATTACTACCAATGACATTATTTATTCAAAACTATTTCACATATACTTTATCTATGGTGAATAAAAACAAACTATTAGGGGTGCTTTCTGGGCTAACCAGAACAACTTTCCTCCTATCCCTTGCAATAAACCTACCTTCTTTGTAAGAGACTTTAATGCCCTTTTAGGTCCTGAAGATAAGAGTGGTGGTCTTGATCTGGATGAAAACCTTTTGTTCTGTTTTGATTTGCATAATCCATGATATTCAGGTCATAGATTTACTTGGTCTAATATGCAAAGTGGTGTTGATTTGGTTCTTGAGAGGATTGATAGATGTTTTATTAACCATGATGCTGAAGTTTTTTTTTCCCAATTTCTCTGTTAATAATTCACTTAGGGATTCTTCTGATCATTTCCTATGCATATAGATTTTAATTTTGATAAAGAGTGTATGCCTAAACCCTTTCATTTCATGGCTAATTCATGATCTATTCATGTGGTGGGATCCCCTACTTATAAACTGAAAGCTAAATTGCTTAATACCAAGAAAGGTTTAAGAGAATGGAAAAAAAAATACTCTTTTGGTAGGTATTGTAATAATACCCCGATTTTGGCTATGGTTCACCGAATAAAATATAAGTAATGATTTGACCCTTCCTAATACCGAGGCCTTTTCAGCACAATTGGTTCTAGAGTTGACAGAAACTCGGAACGGAAAATCCATGAATGGGTGACCTCCTGGGAAGTTGTTGCTGGATAACCACAACAAGCCCGTTAAAAAACCTCACACTGCTGGATAACCGTAGTGGCTAAGTGGGGACAATATCGGTTGAGGGATGGGTCATTACAACTCCCGCACGATCACGCTTAACTTATTCTTTTTTCCAAATCTGGAGCCAATTGTGCTGAAAAGGCCTTGGTATTAGGAAATGACAAACCATTACTTATATTATATTCGGTTAATCACAACCGAAATCGGGGTATTATTACATATTTAAACCAATATATCTACCACTAGAGAGGATCTTAAGAAATCCAGACCTTTGATGCTTCCGCTACTATGAAGTCTCAAGACTTAAAGCTAGACCAAATTACATGTATTCTTTGGAAGGGCAAGCCGAAATAGGTTTGGATCTTGAAAGGAGGTATAAATACTCCCTATTTCCACATGTTCACTCTTTACAAAAGAAAAAGAAATGTCATCAGTTGGATAAAAAATAACTCTGGAGATATCCTTACTGATAGAAGTAGTATTTGTACCTCCTTTGTTGATTACTTCAAAAACCTCTACTCTTCGAATCCTCAATCTTTCCAAGAAGAATTCCTTGCTGATCTTCCTTCCAAATTTTCCTTGAATGACAACAATCTTTTAAACATACTCTTATCTCCTGAATAAATTAAACATGTTGTTTTTCAAATGGGGGAAAATAAATTTCCAGGACCAGATGGTAGCGTTGGGATATTGTCATTGATACGGTGAAAACCTGTTTTAGAACTGGTCATGTGTCCAACTTATTTAATCATTCTAATATTTCCCTTATCCACAAAACTCATATGGCTGAGGTTGTATCTCAGTATGGACCCATAGATTTATGTAAACTTCGCCTATAAAATTCTTTCTAAAATTCTTGCAAGTAAACTAAAATCTCTCATGGATGGGTTGATTTCTCAAAATCAAAGTGTTTTTGTGCCTAAGAGAAGCATTGCGGATAATATCCTTTATGCTGATGAAGTGGTTTTCACCGTTGTTGATGGTGGGTTTTAGCTTAGGGTTAAAATCGTAAAACTGTACAGCTGACTTGACGTCACTATGACCATTTATTGAATCGATCAGCATGCCTACGTAATAATTACCAGGGTACCTTTTTTTTTCACGTGTCATGTTCCACGGCAAAACCCTTAACACGACCGACATCATCTATGCCAAACCCTAATTCTCATGCTACCTCGCCAAGGCATGCCAACCATGCCAGCCGCACCACTGTGCCAATGGCAACCATGCCAGCCACATATCCGCACCAAGGCATGCCAACCATGCCAGCCGCACCATAGTGCCAATGAAAAACCATGCCAGCCACATCTCCACGCCAAGGCATGCCAACCATGCCAACCGCACCACTGTGCCAATGGAAAACCATGCCAGCCACATCTCCGTGCCAAGGCATGCCAACCACGCCAGCCGCACCACTGTGCCAAAGGCAAACCATGCCAGCCACGTCTACCGCGCCAAGGCATGCCAACCATGCTAGCCACACCATGCGCCAATGGCATGCCAAACCCTTGGCCCCACCATGCCAAGCCAACCACACCTTGCCTTGGCCCCAACCATGCTAGCCGCACCATGCGCCAATGGCATTCCAAACCCTTGGCCCCACCATGCCAAGCCAACCGCACCTTGCCTTGGCCCCACCATGCCAAGCCGTCCGTTCCAAACCCTTAGCCCCACTATGCCAAGACCATCCGCGCCATTTTTTGCCTTGCCCCCACCATGCCGGCCTTCCCTATTGCGGCTACCAAAACGAAGGCGTGCGACGATCAACGACCACCCTTCCATCCTAGATGCAAATCCTAGCCGTCCAAGGTCGCCAAACAACGCATGGTAACCTTTGGCCCAAAACCCTAGTTTTGTCCACGCCAACCGCACCTTGCCTTGGCCCCACCATGCCAAGCCGTATGTGCCAAACCCTTGGCCCCACTATGCCAAGACCATCAGCGCCATTTTTTTCCTTGGCCCCACCATGTCGGCCTTCCCTATTGCGGCTACCAAAACGAAGGCGTGCGACGATCAACGGCCTCCCTTCCATCCTAGATGCAAATCCTAGCCGTCCAAGGTCGCCAAACAACGCATGGTAACCTTTGGCCCAAAAACCTAGTTTTTTCCACGCCAAACCGCGCCAAAGCATGCCATGCCACACGTGCCAATGGCATGCCAACCACCTTGCCGCGCCATACCATGCCGGCCTTCCCTATGCGGCTACCAAAACGAAGGCGTGCGACGATCAACGGCCACCCTTCCATCCTAAATGCAAATCCTAGCCGTCCAAGGTCGCCAAACAACGCATGGTAACCTTTGGACCAAAACCCTAGTTTTGGCCACGCCAAACCGCGCCAAAGCATACCATACCACATGTGCCAATGGCATGCCAACCACCTTGCCGCGCCATACCATGTGAGCCTTCCCTATGCGGCTACCAAAACGAAGGCGTGCGATGATCAATGGCCACCCTTCCACCCTAGATGCGAATCCTAGCCGTCCAAGGTTGCCAAACAACGCATGTTAACCTTTGGCCCAAAACCCTAGTTTTGGACACACCAAACCGCGCCAAGGCATACCATACCACGTGTGCCAATGACATACCAACTACCTTGCCGCGTCATGCCACACCGGCTTTCCCTATGCGGCTACCAAAACGAAGGCCTGCAACAATCAACGGCCACTTTTTCATCTAAGGTGCAGATCTTAGCCGTCCAAGGTTACCAGCTAACGCATGGCAACCTTTGGCCCTAGTTTGATCACGCCTAAACAAAGCCAAAACCCTAACTTTTGGCCGCACCTAAACCAGACCATAGTAGCCATATTGATCATGCTTTCATGCCACTGGCTACCAAACGAAGGGTTGCAATAATCAACGGGTACCTTTCCTCTTAAGATGCAAAATCTCGACCGTCGAGAGTCACCACTGAGCCGGCAAGTCTCCCAAGTTCAACTTGCCAGACAAAAACAACGTGCTACACGAAAACACTCGAGACATCAACGCATGTCACAAACTGGGGGATGCTCATTGGGTATTGGTTTGGCGGTTTACAGCGTGCGGCGAACACTACGCCCGTTATAAGGAAGTGTCATAAGGATGAGGCGGTTAGTAAATACAGGGAGTAATGGTGAAACGCTTTCTTTTATGGAACATGAATTCCGGGCGTTCTGGTTACCACCTCCTCCCATTTACTCACTGTTTTCCATTTCTTAATGACACCAGAGTACGTTTCACCTTGACTTGTATAAATAGGCATTACCTATTTCCACCGAACAACAGGTTCAGGTCAGGGAGCATACAACACTCAGAAAATATTTGCTAGCTCTCCATCGGTTTGCTTCCCACTTTTTGATACAAGTTGTAAAACAACTACTCTTCCAGAATTAACTAGTCTGGTCTCAACACTTTCTTCGCTTCCCTCCACAAAACCAACCCTTCTCCTTCGCTTTGTGACCGAAGCAAGTCTAGAACGGCCATTTCTTGGTTTAGGCCGGATTTGTACAGATTGATCTCTCGAATCTAAAGTACTCCCTTGAAGTACATTGTTTAGGGTTTAAATTCGTTTCTCATCCACACACCCGAAATTACAAAAATAAGCAGAAACCGTTTTCACCCTCAAATAATTGGCGACCAAAGTGGGAGGTCGATCTCTCGGTCCCAATATCAATTTCAGAATATGTTTTTTTAACTCAGGAGGATGGTCGGTTTTAGGGCTGAATCCGTGTCCTCAAGTTCCACTCAGGCGAACGGCAATATTTCCTTCCCCAACGCAACGCCCAACATCGCAATCGACGAAGGAATTCCAAGAATGAATGACTTGGTGCGGATTCAGGAGATCCACACCAAGAACATGGGTCTGATGAAAGATGCGATTAACATCATACTGGACTTCCTCATCAACTTAACGGCAGAGTTGAACGGTTCACTTGCCCCGGAAACTCCAGGACTTGGAACTAACATCCCAAACGATCACTCCCAAGTTAACAACTTCACTACTAATCAGAAACCAGTAGTCCAGGAAGCGGCCTCACTGGTGGAAAATTTATGTGAACTCTTACATCTTTCAAAAGATCAACGGATGGAGACGTTCACTGCCATTAATCGAATAGCATTAAGCGCGTCCTTGACTCCTTCACGCTTGGAAACATCAAGAACGCCAGAGATGTCCATCAATAATATCACGTTTACCGTCGACGACATGATGGCAGAGGAAGGCCATAACCGGACCCTACACGTCACGGCCCATATCAAGGATGTGGAATTCAAAAGGGCTCTCGCCGACACGGGAGCATCCTCCAACGTTGTTACCATCGGGGCCTTTCGAACGGCTAGGCACGGCGAACGAAGTCATGCGACGACAGTCCTACTACAATGACTGATTTCAAGGCAACCAAACCAGCACGTCTGGGTACGTCAACCTGAATCTATCAGTAGGACCCGTTCGGTGAAAAGTAAGGTTCGAGGTAATCGAAAAGGAGCCAGATTACCACATGATACTGGGAAGACCATGGCTCCACGAAAACATAATCATCCCTTCGACGTATCACCAGTCCTTGAAAACCATGTTGAACGGAGAAGTCGTTCGCATCGCTGCATCATTATCTCCCTATGCGCCGATCTGTGGCATAGATATTTTTGAGTCAAGAAAGGACCCGCAGGCCACATCCAACAAGACTCACCACACTCCACTGCCAAAGTGGACGTCCATTGAAGAAAGTGGTGGTCTTGCACCGCTTCATGGAAAAACCCGGCCTCACATCACCCCTTCGCAGAGAAACCCGGCCTCACATCACCCCTTCGAAAGAGAGACACACCAGCCTCCACCCGCCGAACTGGGGTTCGGATTACACCCATACCAAGCGAGGAAGGGCTTTTATTATGGGTCATGATGAAAAATGAAAAACCGTATATCAGCGCCGCTATTAGCAATTAACAGGGGAAACTACCACACAGTCTCTCCGCCCAATGGAACGCCAACGTAGTAACGAGCCACAGGAGGAAGTACCTGATGCACCACGACACAGCTACAAGACGGGACCAACTCTACCATGGACTAACTTGAGGTTGTTAATGTCGGGAGTGAAGAATCTCATGACCCATCTCGATAAGCTCGAATCGGTCTGTGACGAACGTGTAAAGCTAGTAGACCTCCTCAAGGAATATCAAGATGTATTCGCATGGACATACGAGGAAATGCCCGGCTTGGACAAAAGGCTAGTCATTCATCATTTACACGTAATACCTGGATCCAAACCGGTCAAGCAAACCCTAAGACAATTCCGGCACGATGTAGAAGAAAAGATTAAGGTAGAGATTCAAAAGCTACTAGCGGCTGGTTTCATCAAACCGATTCACCACCCTACTTGGTTGGCCAACGTTGTTCCGGTAAAAAAGAAGAATGGCCAGGTCAGCTGTTGTGTCGATTTTAGATATTTGAACAAATGTTGCCCTAAAGATGACTTTCCGCTCCCCAACATTGACATGCTAGTAGACGCCACTAGTGGACATGGTATGTTCTCTTTCATGGATGGATACAGCGGCTACAACCAAATAAAGATGTACGAACACGACGCAAGTAAGACGGCTTTTCGAACTCCTCTTGGAAACTTTTACTACACTGTGATGCCTTTTGGTTTGAAAAAAGCTGGCGCCACATACCAACGCGCCATGACCACCATTTTTCACGATATGATGCACAAGCAAGTCGAAGATTATATAGATAACATAATGGTCAAGCCAAAAACTCGGGAAGCCCATACAGGAATTCTGTGGCAGGTGTTCGAAAGATGTCGCGAGTACAAACTGAAGATGAATCCATTGAAGTGTGCTTTTGGTGTCTCTTCGGGCAAGTTCCTAGGATTCCAGGTGACTTCCGAGGGAATTAAAGTTGACCCAGTCAAAATACAAGTCATCCTCACGATGCCACCACCGCGAACCGTGAAAGAACTCCAGAGTTTCATGGGTAAAATAAAATACATTCGCCGCTTCATACCAGGATTGGCTCAACTTGTTGCTTCGTTTACCCCCTTACTGAAGAAAGGAGCAAGCTTTGTCTGGACCACACTACAACAGGAAGCGTTTCGGAAAATTCAGCAAACATTATCTTCCCCAGCCATCATGAAGTCACCCATACAAGGAAGACCGCTACACCTCTACATTGGTTTTAGCGACACTGCTGTCGGAGCTCTCCTCGCCCAAGAAAATGACGAAGGGATTGAGCATCCCATATACTACTTCAGTCGAACTTTAAGAGATGCCGAACTCAGATATCCCAAAGCAGAAAAGGCGTGCTTAGCTTTGATCCACTCCATCCAAAAATTCGGGCATTACCTACTATCCAATAAAGTGGTGCTGATATCTAAGTCCGATCCGGTGAAGTTCCTCCTCTCAAAACCGGCCCTGATTGGAAGACCGGCCAAATGGCTCCTCCAAATGTCATAGTTTGACATAACATGCGCTTCCCGAGAGCCATCAAAGGGAAAGCGATTCTTGGATTTCTTCGGCGGCGTTTAGGAGAGAATACCATGGCACTACACGAGGACCTCCTGGAGACTTTCAAAATCTCTTTCATCCAAGAAGAAACATGGCTACTATTTTTCGACGGCTCCGCTACTCCTAACAACGATCGGAGGAGCAGGTGTGGTTCTAGTATCCCAGTGGTGAAGTATTCTCGCACTCCTTCAAGCTAGACTTCTCCTGTACCAACAATTCAGCAGAATATGAAGCCTTTCTCATCGGACTGTCCTTGGCTAAACGAGCTGGAGCCACGCGTATGGAAATAAGCAGGGACTCTAAATTACTTGTCAACCAGGTAAACAGAGTATACGCACTGAAAGAAGTAACCTTGGCCCCATACAGAGCGAGGCACAAAAAGCTGCTAAACTACTTCGCCGACGCGACCATAACACATATTGGGCGCAGCGAGAAACCAACACGCTGATTGCCTAGCCACGCTAGCATCAAAATGCAATTTGAAGGTTTTGAGGAAACACTTTGATAGTGAAGAGACGAACATGGCTTCAACATGGCTTTCACAACCCGAAGAGGATGAAGGCGGTGGGACCTGGAGAACACCAATTATCCAAGAACTTAACGACTCACTTTTCCGAGGAAAGGTCGGTCTCAAAACCTTACAAAATTTCTTCATGCTCCGGGGGGTGCTATATCATCGAAATCCAGACGGTTCCTTGTCAAGATGTCTTGGAGAAGGAGAAGCACAACAACAACTCAACCGCGCCCATGATGAGATCTGCGGGCAAACATTAGTGGTAACACTCTATCGCCGTTTGCAACGCCTTGGCTACTACTGGCCAGAAATGGAGGCTCAATCTCGGTTACTTCAAAGAACCTGTTCCAACTGTCAAGCGCCGCTGCATCAATTAGAAGTTTTCGATATTAGTCACGCTGGGGACTGGCAAGATCCATACATCAGTTACCTTCGTGACGGCATACTACCCACCAATAAGAAGGATGCAGCCAAGATAAAACAAAGGTCCAAGAGATTCGTATCCACGAAAGAATCTTATATCGTAAAATCTTTGGAGGAAGTTTGCTACGATGTTTGAACGAAGCAGAAATCCCAATCATGCTGAAAGAGATGCACGAAGGAGAACATCAAGGAAGACGGAAATTATTTCTTCAGATACACGAGAAATACTACTGGCCAACCATGAAGGATGATGCAAATTGTTTTTCGTCCCGTAGGTGCAAAAAATGTCAAATTCACGGAAACCTTATCCATGTACCAATAAGCAGTCTGTGGCCCTTTCACAGCTGGGGACTTGACATCATTGGAAATATCAATCCGCCGTCCTCAAAGCATCACGAGTACATAATAACAGCAACCGAATATTTCACCAAATGGGTCAAAGCCATACCCTTACGAGGGACGAATGGAACCACAATCGCGACATTCATTAAGGAGTACATTATCTGCCGATTTGGCGTGCCTAAACATATCATCACCGACAACGGCACTCCTTTCGCAAACAAGAAAGTATGGGAGTTACTCGAAGAATACGGAATTAAGCAAGTTTTCTCCACCGTGTACTACCCCCAAGGAACGGACAGGTGAAAGCACCAACAAAACTCGATCCGAATCCTCGGTCGGACGTGCATGATAATCCTCGGACATGGCAGGCGATTGCCAATGGCACTCTGGGCGTACCGGACATCACCAAGAAGTTCCACCGGGGCCTCTCCCTACTCCCTTGTTTACGGCGCAGACGCCATCCTCCCAGTGGAAGTTAAAATCCCGTCGGCTAGGATTTCCGAAGCAAGCGGAGTTAGCTGAAGCATTGAGCGCCAGAGTTGCAGAATTGGACACTATAGATTTCAGAATATCTAAGGCGGAAGAACACGCACAAGCATACAGAAATAGAGTTTCCAGAGCATATAACAAAACCTGTGAAGCCTCGGGTTTTCAAGTGGGAGATTTGGTGCGAAGACGCCAAACACATTCAGCAAGACGCGTCTGCACCAAAATTCTCCGCAAACTGGGAAGGGCCTTATATAGTCACAAAAGCGTACAACAGTGGGTATTACAAGGTCATTAAAGAAGATGGAGGAAAACTGGAACCAGTCATCAACGGAAATGGCTTAAGGCATAATACGCCTGACCACCACCTCGCGCCCCGCCGTATCACAAACACGGATAGCCAGGCATCTTTCCACTTTCTTCCACACCTCAAATATCAAGTCTCTTTTCCTTTGTTTGGTTGAAGTAAATTAATAAAATTCTCTTATTTTTTCACAAAAAAAAAAAAAAAAAAAGGGCAAAAACATGCTTAAAACCCAGAAAGAAACCAAACATCTCACAACCACATAACTCAGAAAAGCCCATCCAACAGATTGTAATCCCTCAAAAGCATCATCTTTAACCGTCTTTGATACCTTTCAGTCCTACTCTCCAAGTTCCGGATTGACTCTTCCACCTTCTGTGACTTCATGGCCAGAGCTTTCTCCTCTTCCAGAATAGCTTTTGTAGCAGGGACCACGCCAGCAAGAATACCGGCTCTATCTACTTTCACAATATCAAGACGATGTCGCAACCAACTAACGTTGAACTTCAGAGATTCACAGGTAGACACCATATTCTCCCACTTTTGAATAGTTGATTCTCATGACAAAGATGGATAGACATACTCTCCATTTCGATGACCATCGGCAAGAGACAATTCACTATGGAAATTAAAGCGGACGAACAATATTGCACCACGCTCCTGGCGGTGATGTGGCCATATATCCTCCATATCTTGGTGTAAAGAGTCACGAATTCTTTCCGCACCAGAAACCCACCGACGTTCCGGTAGTTAGAAGAAAGACACCTCATGCGGGTTCCGAACGACAAACCTGCATTGGGATACTCATGACAAGAAATTCCTAAGTCAGAGTTCTCCATATATGCAGCGGTTGGTGGGATCGGGCTTGAAGGAAAAGGGGTAACCAAATCATCTTCATCAATGATGGTAACGCACGCTCCGACAGGATATCTCTACACAGAAGAAAACTTTTGTCATTTATCGGCAAACAATGAAACACTGTTGATCAATAAAACATACCGGTATAATCTTATTGACTCGAATAACCCGGATAGGAGAATTGTTGCAAGAGTCAGGCCTCACGCGTTTGATTGGAGAATCTAACTGGCTCGAGGATGATTCACTTCTGATCGACATGATGAAGAGAGGTGGACTCAACAAGAGGAGATCTTTGTTGTAAAACTGGGAAGACGATGTAACTTCATCGGCGTAAATACTATGGAAACCCTAAAGGAAGAAAGATAAACACAGACTGAATAAGCGGAACATGATTGCATCACGACTGGGAAATCTGCCTCAAACGAAGCCCCTCATCAAAAAAAAAAAACCTAATGAAAGCCAAACGAGACAGGAGGGCGTGATACTTTGACATTTGAATGAGGAAAGGACTTCCTATTAGAGTCGAGTAAGGAAAAGAGGCAATCGGGCCCGTAAAGACAAATCACCACTGTGCCAAGCCGTCCGCGCCAACACCAACAACTCGCTAAGCCAGCGTCATGATGTTCCCTAACCCAGCCAAGATGATGCATAGCCAGACTAAGACGACGATATTCATCCCACCACTTCACGGTCTACACCACAAATAGAATTTATGCAAGGCCGCCAAACACGGGGATCATGAACTCTCTTTCCCTCTCGAAAAAGGTTAGTCGGACCTTCCTGACCATCTTTTCATGACTTGTCATTTCGATTTTTGTCCTTGCCCGTCACCATCTTATGCTTACCTCGCAACAATGCTCCTGTTCTGAGCTAAGCTGGGGACGATGGTGGGTTTTAGCTTAGGGTTAAAATCGTAAAATTGTACAACTGACATGACGTTACTATGACCATTTATTGACTCGATCAGCATGCCTACGTAAGAATTAGCAAGGTACTTTTTTTTTTCACGTGTCATGTTCCACGGCAGAACCCTTAACATGACCAACATCATCTATGCCAAACCCTAATTCTCATGCTACCGCGCCAAGGCATTCCAACCTTGCCAGCCGCACCACTGTGCCAATGGGAAACCATGCCAGCCACATCTCCGCGCCAACGCATGCCAACCATGCCAGCCGCACCACCGTGCCAATGGCAAACCATGCCAGCCACATCTCTGCGCCAAGGCATGCCAACCATGCCAGCCGCACCACCGTGCCAATGGCAAACCATGCCAGTCACATCTCTGCGCCAAGGCATGTCAACCACGCCAGCCGCACCACTGTGCCAATGGCAAACCATGCCCGCCACGTCTACCGCGCCAAGGCATGCCAACCATGCTAGCCACACCATGCGCCAATGGCATGCCAAACCCTTGGCCCCACCATGCCAAGCCATCCGTGCCAAACCCTTAGCCCCACTATGCCAAGACCATCCACGCCATTTTTTGCCTTGGCCCCACCATGCCGGCCTTCCCTATTGCGGCTACCAAACCGAAGGCATGCGACGATCAACGGCCACCCTTCCATCCTAGATGCAAATCCTAGCCGTCCAAGGTCGCCAAACAACGCATGGTAACCTTTGGTACAAAACCCTAGTTTTGGCCACGCCAACCACACATTGCCTTGGCCCCACCATGCCAAGCCATCCGTGCCAAACCCTTGGCCCCACTATGCCAAGACCATCCGCGCCATTTTTTTCCTTGGCCCCACCATGCCGGCCTTTCCTATTGCGGCTACCAAAATGAAGGCGTGCGACGATCAACGGCCACCCTTCCATCCTAGATGCAAATCCTAGCCATCCAAGGTCGCCAAACAACGCATGGTAACCTTTGGCCCAAAACCCTAGTTTTTGCCACACCCAAACCGCGCCAAGGCATGCCATGCCACACGTGCCAATGGCATGCCAACCACCTTGTCGCGCCATACCATGCCGGCCTTCCCTATGCGGCTACCAAAACGAAGGCGTGCGACGATCAACGACCACCCTTCCATCCTAAATGCAAATCCTAGCCGTACAGGGTCGCCAAACAACGCATGGTAACCTTTGGCCCAAAACCTAGTTTTGGCCCGCCAAACCAGCGCCAAAAGCATACCATACCACATGTGCCAATGGCATGCCAACCACCTTGCCACGCCATACCATGTCGGCCTTCCCTATGCGGCTACCAAAACGAAGGCGTGCGACGATGAACGACTACCCTTCCATCCTAGATGCGAATCCTAGCCGTCCAAGGTTGCAAAACAACGCATGGTAACCTTTGGCCCAAAACCCTAGTTTTGGACACACCAAACCGCGCCAAGGCATACCATACCACGTGTGCCAATGGCATACCAACCACCTTGCCGCGTCAAGCCACACTGTCCTTCCCTATGCGGCTACCAAAACGAAGGCCTGCAACAATCAACGACCACTTTTTTATCTAAGGTGCAGATCTTAGCCGTCCAAGGTTACCAGCTAACGCATGGCAACCTTTGGCCCTAGTTTGATCACGCCCAAGCAAAGCCAAAACCCTAAATTTTGGCCGCGCCTAAACCAGGCCATAGTAAAGCCATATTAATCATGCTTTCATGTCACTGGCTACCAAACGAAGGGTTGCAATAATCAACGGCTACCTTTCCTCTTAAGATGCAAAATCTCGACCGTCGAGGGTCACCACTGAGCCGGAAAGTCTCCCAAGTTCAACTTGCCAGACAACAACAACGTGCTACATGAAAACACTCGAGACATCAACGCATGTCACAAACTGGGGGATGCTCATTGGGTATTGGTTTGGCGGTTTACAGCGTGCGGCGTACACTACGGCCGTTATAAGAAAGTTTCATAAGGATGAGGCGGTTAGTAAATACAGGGAGTAGTGGTGAAACGCTTTCTTTTATGGAACATCAATTCCAAAGCGTTACAGGGTTACCACCTCCTCCCATTTACTCACCCGTTTTCCATTTCTTAATGAGACCCGAGTACGTTTCACTTCGACTTGTATAAATAGGCATTACCTATTTCCACCGAACAACAACGTTCGGTCGGGAGCATACTGTAAAGACCCTCAAGCTCGTCAACGCTATTTGACTAGTGACGAATTAGCTGATAATAACTCGATTAGTTTAACACGAACGTTAATTAATAGGAATTAATCTAACAACGAACTAGATACTAAACTAGTACCTCTAGATAGATCTCGAAAAGTTATGCGAAATGGACATCTCGTACGTGTCATTCGGATACCGGACGAAGAAGATATCATCAGATGAGTATGAAGGGCGGATTAGTTATTTTGCAGTTTAGCCGCCTTGGCTGCCCTTATCTTTTGGTAGGGTGCCTTTAACAATTTCACTCGGCCTTATCACCAAAACCGATCAAAGAGAAGTTATTTTCTCCTTTCTTTTATTCTTCTTCTCTTTCCCTTTATTCTTTCTCTCTGGCGATTCTGAGGAACGATTGTTGAAACTGTGAGATCGAGAGGAAGAAATCAAGAAACAGGTGATAAGAGATGTTGTTGTTGTGAATCGTGATGAAGACCAATTGAGGGATTGTTAGGATTCTGTTCGCGGTGGTAAAACAGAAAGAAGTTGAATTAGGGTTTACAGGTCTAAGTAATGTTTTGATGATTTATAAGATGAAATAGGGTTATTGTTAGATGGAGAAATATGGGTAAATGTTTAATTGAAATTTTAAATATGATTCGGTTGCAGATCGAAGAATTAGGGTTTCTTATAGAACTGATTCAAAGTTGATTTCATGATGTATAAGAAGAATTGAGGGCTGAGTTTAGTTGATTGAGGAATAAGATCAAGTTAATTAGATGTTATGGAATTGTTTTAAGGAAGAATTGAAGAATTACAGATTTCAATTTAAGAATAGGTGATTTCATGTGAATATTAGGGTTCCTGGTTAAAAATTGTATATGAAGAAGATGTAATGAGTTAATTATATGGAGTAAATTGTGAATACAGGGAATGGATGAAGGAGTTGAGCCAAACTGAACTTTTGTGTTGCTGCTATAGATTGAAGTTGTATTGGTGGTTCTGAAATGGTTGAATCGGTTAATTAAAGAAGGATTTGGGTAGTTGGTGATGAAGAACAAAGGGGGTTGGTATTCTATTGAAGGTTTAGATCGATGTTTTGAGATCGAACTGTAAAAGAGAAGTTTGGGAATGAAATTAGGGTTTCATCTGATTTGAGGTTGTTTGGAGTCGATTATATTTATGGGGTCGATGATTGATGAGAATTAAGAGGGGTTGTTGTTGAACTATCGATTGGAGGCTATTCTGATGAAGAATCACGAAACCAGGTAATTAGGGTTCTTCAATTTTAGTTTGTTTTCTTGTAAATTTGATAATAGATGATGGATGTTAGATGGGTCTGTTTAGATTGAAGATGAATCAATAAATGAAGCTTTAATTTCAGTTAAATTGTGAATTTGAGATGGTTATGGTTAGTAGAGATTGGTGTTGTCTGGAATTGGTTGCACTGATAATGATGTTGTTAGAGGGTGAATGAATTGAACTGAGATTTGCTGGTGGTGATGGTGGTTAAGTTCTGAGCTGCAGGTGGTGTTGTTAGTTGTGATTATGGTAGAGGAGCATGTTCAATTTGTGCTGATAGAGTTAATGATAATGAGTTATGGCCAGTGGTGAAACATGGAAGTAAGACTGGTTAGTTAGAGTGTATGCAAGTGTTGGACTAGATAGCTATAGCAGATGGTTCATTAAGGTGTTGAGAACTAGTGGTGGTGTGAATGAAGTAATCCTTTTGAAGTTTGGTTACCACTGAATCTTGAATGAATAGAGTTTTGTTAGTAAATGTTACTGATGAGTGCCAAATATTGCATATTTATACACCTTTTTATTGGCATTTAACTCATCTTTTGTGCTCAGAAATAAGATATTATCCCATATTCGTATTTTCTTTGTTTTCAATAAATATTTGTACTAATTAATTTTGTGTTTTTAGGTAGTGAATAAAGCTCGGAGAAACTGAGGAGCCAAAAGAGCAAAGAATTGGAGACAAGCGTCTATGGAGCGAAGCCGAACCCCACGCGCGCATCAGAAGCAACCCATTTACCAGACATGGGCTTGAGCTATCCAAGACCCGCGACCCGGATCCGAGCCCGTCCACCCCAAGCCGTTGAGATCTCGCCCAGCTGCATCCTACGGTCGCTCCTTCACTCACATCATTTCTCGATGCCTCCGCTCAACACCAAAACAACCCAATTCTCCCTTAGCCGTTCGAGATCTCACCCGCCACATCCAACGCTGTTGTGTCCTTCGCATCGTCTTCTCGATGTGCCGATTCACAACGAAATGTCCTATACCTATACCCAGTCGAGCAAAACCATTCTCACTTCCATCTTTCTCTTTCTTCCTCTCTTCCCAGACAGAACTTGCAGCCCCATTTCTTCTCTTCCCCAGACCATGCAGAGCCCTCACCGCTACCATCTCCTTCCCCCGACAACAACAGCCGCCTCACCACCTTCACCTCCCCTCTAGGTCGAGCTATCTCTCTTTTAGCTTCTCCATAACCCTAGAAGCTAAATTAGAGATAACTAGAACTAGGGTTTGTACAACATCCCATGCATGGAGCTCTGAGACAGAGGAGAGCACGATTCAGCGACGTGGGTGAGAGGGTTTTCTATTGATTTTCTATTTTTTGAAGTAAATTAGGGTTTTGATTTTTGCAAGTATAAATAGGGAGAGTCTGTGGTTGTGAGATGCTTATGCATGGGCTAGCCAGAGCAGCAATTTAGATTTAATTTGTGTTATTTGTTGTTTTTGATGTTCTAGTTTAGTTTGCTAGGGTTTCAATGAAACACTAATTCATTTGTTATGATTTCAACTTTGCTTGAGTGTTCTTGAGTGCTTAATTTTATCGGATATCTTCAATTCTAGCATCCAATACTCTTCTCTCACAATGCATGCCAAGTATACATTGTAGTTAGGTTATAATTGTGTTGAGTGTCTTTGCAGCTCAAGCCTTAGAAATAGAAGCTAATTCCCTTGACTAGTTGTGCTTAATTAGACAACTAGTGCTGCGGTTAGTGCCTTAGGCTGATAATTGAGTTATCATTAGGTGAAACTCCTTAGACAAGTGGTGGAATTGACACACGCCCTTATCTCATCACAGGAACAAGAAAAGCTCAACTTAGTTGAGCACATAATAGGAGTTAGTGGTGGATTTGAAGACCCTAGTATCCCCATTGTCACTGTCTTATATCTTAGTTACTATTTAGAGTCATTTCAGCTCAACCTCGATCGCTTCGACAACATACCATAATTGTGTTACATTTCATTGAAAATCGGTTGAGTAAGCCTTGATCAACCTTATAGCACCACAAGTCTCTGTGGTTCGACCCGTATTTGCCTTGTGCTACATTGAAGACACCGTGCACTTGCGGTATAACATGTAGGCATAAAAAGAAACACATTCCCAAGCCTACCAAGTTTTTGGCGCCGCTGCCGGGGACTTGGCGTGTGCCCTGTTGATCATTGGCCTGTCTTTACTGAGTTTCATTTCTCCCTGTACATATTCACTTTGTATTATTTCTTTTAGCCCTTTAATTAGTGTAACTTCGCTTATTATATCATTGCACTTAGCTGTAGTTTTCCATTTCTGCATCTGTTCATTGCATTTTCAGTCATCCTATTTTCTTACTCTCTTTTAGTTAGTTTACCTCACATCATCACCCTGTCTTCATAGTTTGTTTGAGGATTGCATACTTGAGTGTTGACCGATTCGGTTGAGCCGGCGGAGTACATGCTACACTGCTTTGCGAGAAGCAAGGAGAAGCGATAAAAGGAGCAAAACACGGTAGCTATTTGGGCTAAACTCGGTTGGTCATTCTAGACTTCATTATACTATATATTTATATGACTGATGAACCGTGATCTCTAGTCGCTTAACAAAGCATTGCCCAAACCCCGCAATATAGAGTGCCTTTTGAGCATTATCCTGTGATAACTACACTACCTATATGCTAGTTGATGGTGCTCTAATTTTGTGCTAAATTGTGTGGGTGTATGCATGATGAGTAGCTACCATGCTAGGCAACCATCCATAATTGTCGATGAACTCATTGTATGCATATCTCATTGACACTTGAGCGAGTTTTGAAACTTTAAAGTGTGTGCTTTCTGTGACCTTTGCACTTGGCTTTGAAATTAGGGTGAAATAGTGCATATTTTCACTGTGCTGTAACATCTTAACTTTCCACCTGGCTTGTGCTCAACTCCAGCCCCTGTAGCTGTAGAGTTGAGCTATAACTTGGTTAGCCAAGTCAGCTGCAGCCCTAGTGATACCAATTGAGATAACTCTCAACCCCATTTTTACCCTCTGATTGTGTGCATGAGCTGTGATCTCTTAGCTTAAGTGAAACCTGCGCTCAACTCCAGCCCCTGAAGCTGTTGAGTGTGAGCTGCAGCGTGGGCAGCCACATTAGCACCATCAGCTGTTGAATGCTAAGCATGCTAGACCTTGCTTGAGACCTTGTAACCCTGCCATCAACTGAGCTTGTTGAGCTGTGTTTTGTTAAGTTTGTGCATGCTCTACCCTGCTGATACCTTGGAAATCAACCCTGCTAAGCATTGCTCATCTGCATTACATGTGTGCATCTGTTGACATCAACTCAGCCTGCATATCTGCATAACTGTGTGCGTAATTTCTAGCCTTGGAATTTCACTTGTGTTGCATCCCAGGTGTCTTTGTGAGAGTCTTGAAATTGTGTATATGAGTAGTTCTTTGATCGATGCCCGCTGAACATGCTCAAAACCCTACATATCTGCATATATATGTATGACATCTGAAAATTGAAGTCAACTGAACTAGTTGACATCTTATGGAATGTTAGGGCTGCTATAAAGTGCTTCAATTGTTCATCTGTTGCATCTGTGAATTGGCATCCATATTGTGTGTGATCTTATAGCATTTGAATGAGTGTTTAGCAACTTGAGTAAGCATAATCTGTCCTGTCTTTGTGCACACATTGCATTGTTACATGCTATGTACTCTGCAAAAGCAACAACAAGCTCCACGTATCTTTGCAATTGTGTGATTACACCAGTCTTTGTGTTATTCTTGTGAGTTTGCTTGTTCTCTCGTGTTAATATCATAAGCCGAGCCGAATAGTTGTGTTGACTGTGATCACCAAAGCTTTGTCTTGAGCATAAAACAACCTCTGCATAAACTATCTTTGTGCTAAGTGATCTCTACCCAATTGTTGCTTGTTTTATCCTGTGTCTAACTTGCTCTCATGCAACACAATTTGTGCTTGGCCTGACCAGGCTGCACATAACTTACCAAGCTGTGCACATAGCGGTGCATGAGCCGAGCTGCTCTCGGACTTGTGTTGAGAAAGCTTGCCAATCGGCTGTGCAACCGAAGCTCGCAACTCACCGGGCTCTCGCATATGTCAAGCCCAACCATTGGGCTCAACATAAACTGAACCCGCTAGGCTTTGCAAACAAACTGGACTCTGATCCAACCAGCCTCTAGGCTTTGCACACAAACCTGGGCTGTTAACCTTCCACACTGCTGGGCTGCTCATAACCAAACTGCTGGGCTGCACAAAACCAAACCAAAACCCACTGTCCAATAAACCAAAGCCCAATAAACCAAATTCCACTTAAACCAAAGAAGCCCACAAAACCAAACCAACCCCACTTAAACCAAACTGAGCGCACAACAACTGGGCTTTGGATAACTACTAAGCTGTGCATTTTTGCATAACTTGGGCTTGCATCTGGACTTAGTATACTTGATGTGTGCTAGGCTATAGTGCTTCTCTTTAAGCCCAAATTGAGTTGCTAGATCATGTCAGGATTTTGGTCTGCAACTGGAGATACAAACAAATCCATTAGAGAGCTTGCTTACGGGCATGCTTCACAATATGAACTCCCCACAGTCCATGATGATTTTAGGGAATATTATGAGCCTTCTCAAGGCCCTGACTCCACATACCCTAACCATCATGAGCACATGTATCAGTCACCACAGTGGGGAGTTGAACAATTTTATACTCCCCCGACCTCTTGTATGCAATCAATGGAAGAAAACCTCATGCTCATGGAGCAATACAATGCTAGGTTTGAAATGAATACAATGCATGACCCTCCATATAGCAACATGTCTGAATTTCCCTTTTCTAGTGAACCCCATGCACAACCATACAGTGAATATCCATATGAGGAATGCATACCCACTAGTGAAGACTCTCCTTCAATAGAACAACTCACTATGATTCTTCAAAGGAACCTGATTGAGTTACAAAATGAAGATTGGAAATAAATTTATGATAGGATGTTTATTATTCCTGATAATTTCGAAAATAGTGTTTCTAGTCCTACTCATGCAACTAAAACTGAATATGAACCTAATCTAGAGGTAGATGAGTACACTAAAAATGCTACAATTTTGAATGGAGAGATGAATTTTTGCTATGATGATGATGATTATGAATATAAAGAGCATGTGTATTTTGAAATGTAGTGGAATCTTTAGGTTCAGAGACGTTAAGCGTCTCTTCTGTGAACCCTATGAATGATACTTCTTCTAACATTCATCCATGCGATGTTGACTCGAGTTTGGGTTTGTGAAATTCTTCGGTGAAAGTGAGCATGCTACACAACTTGTTTGTGACTTAGGAAAGGATGAATCTTCTGTTGACACTAATGTTCTTTTGGATCATGATATTATTTTTGTGTCTGATTCCCTACCCATGTCACAATATCTTGCCTCCTCTGATGATTATGACATGGAGATTGATGAATTGTTCTATGCAGGTGAACATGATTTACCTTCTTCGACCTTAGGAAAGTGTGTGATGGTACAAATGATCTTATACATGAAAACAACTTAGATGTACCTAATCTCTCTCCTAAGGCACATTGAATCCCTTCCACCAAACCTAGATGTAGTTTGTAACAAAATTGCAAAACCAACTTTTAAGAAAATGCCTAATCTAGGCCTAGAGCTTTGTGCTTCCCAAGTCCTCTTGGACTATTTTGCATCAAAGTATAACACTTTTAAGGAACCACAGTTGGAATGTGTATGTCTGCCTGTTTTTAGCAAAACTCATTTTGAGTTAGACCTTTTGCATGATATACCTTTAAAATTGCAAGATTTTGTGCTCAAGAACACATATGTTGACAAGTTTAGGTTTGGGGGTAACTTGTTCACGTATGCAATCTTTCCTACACTCTCATGTTATATCTGTGTAAGGCTGTTGATGTTTGTACATATCGTCTTTTGGGTTGATCCTCAACTCTTTAGATTGTTGGTATATGGTGAATTTTCATTGTATATAATCTAGTAGGACTTGTTAAATTTTTCTTTCTAGAATCGGCTGAGTCTTCTTGCGCATATATTGTGCTAATCCGATATGATCTCCACTGAAAATGTTGGATTCTAGCCTTGACTAATGAAGCTCTAACCTTGCTTCCGCCGACATCCGGTAATCTCTTCCCTTTTCTCTATTCAACATAGTTCTCTTGGTATGTGACTGTTTAAATTCTTATTATCTGTTGACACATTGAGGACAATGTTTGATTTAGGTTTGGGGGTGCATTTGCATGTAGAGTTTTTAGCCTTTGTTTTTCATTTCATCTCAAAAAAATAAAAATAAATAAATAAATAAAATAAATAAATAAATTGAATTAGTAGTTTCATTGTTGTTATGTTCATGTAAAAAAAAAATGTTTGTCAAGTTTTTGTGAAGTTCGAAGTTCGTCATCAACATTTGAAGACCGAAGACCGAAGATCGAAGACGTTTCTATGAATCTTTGAGAGAGTGATATTAATTGCCGATCGGGTGAGAAGGTAAGTGAGTACTCCCATCCTTGCTAATGGTTGATTTCCTTTCTTAGAGATCATCGAGAAAAGATTCTTTTTGTCCACACTCTTGTGGAGTCTCCGAAATCATTTCGGAAGGTTATCCTTCTTACCTACAACGTGTGCGGGATTTCTCTCTTTATTCCCGCCTGCACACATGAGAGACTAAAAAAGCGATCTTTTTGAGTGCAATTATCATAAAACCCTAATGGTGAGGCGAAGTCGAGGCTTATGATCACAATCGAATCCGAATTCTTTCATATGGTATGGTTACTTCTCGCTCGGCACTTAAGGATGAGAATGCGTTCTTTGGTAGTTCTAACTTCGTGTTACTAGCATGCGAAACTCTATGTCCTCATAGCTTCTTGGATGATTGAGACTCTTTTACACTCTGAAGTTGGAGAAGGTTTTATGGGTACACCTCTGGTAAACCCTCACGAGACTACAACTCGTCCACTAGGGACACCTAGGGGTTTAAAGGCTTAGTGCATACGCTAAATGCATTCGAGAGACCCGCGACAGTGGTATAGTTAGGATTTCCTAATTTCTGTTTCACTTGAGGACAAGTAAAATTCAGGTTTGGGGGTATTTGATGAGTGCCAAATATTGCATATTTATACACCTTTTTATTGGCATTTAACTCATCTTTTGTGCTCAGAAATCAGATATTATCCCATATTCTGTATTTTCTTTGTTTTCAAGAATAAATATTTGTACTAATTAATTTTGTGTTTTTAGGTAGTGAATAAAGCTCGGAGAAACTGAGGAGCCAAAAGAGCAAAGAATTGGAGACAAGCGTCTATGGAGCGGCAAAGCCCACGCGCGCATCAGAAGCAACCCATTTACCAGACATGGGCTTGAGCTATCCAAGACCCGCGACCCGGATCCGAGCCCGTCCACTCCAAGCCGTTGAGATCTCGCCCAGCTGCATCCTACGGTCGCTCCTTCACTCACATCATTTCTCGATGCCTCCGCTCAACACCAAAACAACCCAAGTCTCCCTTAGCCGTTCAGATCTCACCGCCACATCCAACACTCGATGTGTCCTTCGTATCGTCTTCTCGATGTGCACCGCTTCACAACGAAATGTCCTATACCTATACCCGGTCGAGCAAAACCATTCTCACTTCCATCTTTCTCTTTCTTCCTCTCTTCCCCCAGACGAACTTGCAGAGCCCCATTTCTTCTCTTCCCCAGACCATACCCGAGCCCTCACCGCCACCATCTCCTTCCCATGACAACAACAGCCGCCTCAGCCACCTTCACCTCCCCTCTAGGTCGAGCTATATCTCTTTTAGCTTCTCCATAACCCTAGAAGCTAAATTAGAGATAACTAGAACTAGGGTTTGTACAACAGCCCATGCATGGAGCTCTGAGACAGAGGAGAGCACGATTCAGCGATGTGGGTGAGAGGGTTTTCTATTGTTTTTCTATTTTTTGAAGTAAATTAGGGTTTTGATTTTTGCAAGTATAAATAGGGAGAGTCTGTGGTTGTGAGATGCTTATGCCTGAGTTAGCCAGAGCAGCAATTTAGATTTAATTTGTGTTATTTGTTGTTTTTGATGTTCTAGTTTAGTTTGCTAGGGTTTCAATGAAACCCTAATTCACTGTTATGATTTCAACTTTGCTTGAGTGTTCTTGAGTGCTTAATTTTATCGGATATCTTCAATTCTAGCATCCAATACTCTTCTCTCACAATGCATGCCAAGTATACATTGTAGTTAGGTTATAATTGTGTTGAGTGTCTTTAGCTCAAGCCTTAGAAATAGAAGCTAATTCCCTTGACTAGTTGTGCTTAATTAGACAACTAGTGCTGCAGGTTAGTGCCTTAGGCGATAATTGAGTTATCATTAGGTGAAACTCCTTAGACAAGTGGTGGAATTGACACCTTTGCCCTTATCATCACGAGAACAAGAAAATCTCAACTTAGTTGAACACATAATAGGAGTTAGTGGTGGATTTGAAGACCCTAGTATCCCCATTGTCACTGTCTTATATCTTAGTTACTATTTAGAGTCATTTCAGCTCAACCTCGGTCGCTTCCGACAACAAACCATAATTGTGTTACATTTCATTGAAAATCAGTTGAGTAAGCCTTGATCAACCTTATAGCACCACAAGTCTCTGTGGTTCGACCTGTATTTGCCTTGTGCTACATTGAAGACACCGTGCACTTGCGGTATAACATGTAGGCATAAAAAGAAACACATTCCCAAGCCTACCAGTTACAGAGATGGAGGTATGTGGATAAGGGAATGATGATTGTGTTAAGTTACAGCTGAAGTTTATGGAAGTGGTTTGTATTTTATGTTGCAGCTGAGTATAGAGAAAGGATATTGGTTGTAGTAGAGTGAATACATATGGTTTAATGTCTTCAGTGGAGGCTTGCTTAGAGCTGCAATTGCAGAGTAAGTTTGAGTTTATTGTTGTGTATAAGTTATGAAGTTTATATGAATTACATGTATGATTGAAATGATTCAGATGAAGTTGTATAACCTGGTAGAATTAAAGTAATGAAGAAGAAGTTAGCATTGTAGAGTTAAGAGTTTTTGTGTTTGTTGTGTGGTCTGTAACCTATTCAGTCTTTCTGACTGAACTAACCTAGACTGACTTAGATATCTGACTGAGTTGACTCATCTGAATCAGTCTTATTGACTGAGTTGACTCAGTTGACCGATCCCTATTTGACTTTGACTGTTGACCGGACCTATGGACGTTGACTGTTAGTTGACCCTTGACTGTCACTTTGACGTTAGTGACCGTTAGTTGACTCAGATGGACCAGGCCTTAGGTTAATGAGTTGGCTTAGTGGACTTGGGCTTAGATAAACTTGTATGAATTATGTTATGAGCCTTGTGTGAGCCTTTTGGCTAAACTCTTAGAGTGCTTGTATGATTAACAGTTAGTTATTAACAACGATCAATTCAAAGGATGAACCAGTGGATCGTGGATCTCGAGATAGGCGTGGCTTGTCATCAAAAGAGGTGGGAATTTATATTTAACTCTTTTGTGATTATTGTTGTTTTCTTTTACCAAAGCTTATTTTTAACAAATTCATGCATTGTTTGAATGTGTTTTCCTTGCATTGTTTAGTTTTAAATTCAGAAAGTTCTCATTACCTCTTTTAATCTTTCCATTGATTGGAAAGGAATTGAAGTGCTCTGTTTGTCTTCATGAATTGTTCTAGAAATAAGAATTTCCATTTGATTGTCCGGAAATGAGAATTTCCATCTGTGGTATATAAGTCTTGCTCCTTCATTTATCAAAAGTGACGAGTCACCATATTATTATCGAGGTGCGGGACGAGTTCACCATATTATTATCTAGGTGCGGGATGAGTCACCATATTATTCATTCTTTAGAAGGAGTTAGTTCCATATACATGATTGTTTACCTCTGTGAATTGGTTGTGTTTAGTGTTAGGAAAACATGAATTGTTTTCAAATCATTTCTAATGATTACATGAAAGTTAAATGTTATTCCTACGGGAACCCCTTTTAGGGATGATGTGATCACCCATTCCCACTTTCGGTTTTGAGAGACGATCGAGTTGCGCGCGAAAGCTTCGAGGAGTTGACTCGTTAATTAGTTATCTTCTGCTATGTTTATTATGTTGTTTATATTTACAAAATAAATGATTATTATATATGTATCATCTGAGAGAAGTTTTTGTATATATATTTCTGAGCGGGGCTAGTTTTTGGGTTAAATTTTGTAGCATATTTCTTAATTGAATGCTTAAGTATATGATTTAGATTCTTAGTGCCTTTGTATTTAGTTAATCTCTTGGATTAGTCAGTTGCAAGCTTAGGGGGCGCTACACATACAACACTCAGAAAACATTTGCTAGCTCTCCATCGGTTAGCTTTCCACTTTCTGATACAAGTCGTAAAACAACTACTCTTCCGGAATCAACTAGTCTGGTCTCAACACTTTCTTCGCTTCCCTCCCCAAAACCAACCCTTCTCCTTCGCTTTGTGACCAAGCAAGTCTGGAACGACCATTTCTTGGTTTAGGGACGGATTTATGCAGATTGATCTCTCGAATCTAAAGTACTCCCTTGCAGTACATTGTTTAGGGTTTAAATTCGTTTCTCACCCACACACCCGAAATTACCAAAATCAACAGAAACCGTTTTCACCCTCAAAAAACAGTAAACCATTATCATGGAAAGGAGGGTTTAGCTGCTATCAAATTTGATATGTCCAAAGCTTATGACAAGCTTGAATGGAATTTTCTTGACAAAGTCCCCAGGAAGGTCCGTGTGAACACTAGGTTTCTCTAATAGTCCAATGCTTGACCATTGTATCTTATTCTATTTTACTCAATGGATTCCTCACTGGTATGATAAAACCTGAAAGAGGCCTTAGGAAAGAAGATCCTTTATCCCCTACCTTTGTATTCTTTGTTCAGAAGCTCTATTTGTTTATATTTATAAACTTACTAGATTAGATCTAGTGCAATTAAGGAAGTAAAGTCCCCACGATGAAGTGAGTAATTCAACCAAAGAGAAGAATAAAGCATGGAAACAACAAATTACTCACTCCATCATGGAAAGTGACGCAAAAATTCTAATTGACCAGTTCTCCTGGGGAAATTTTGAAGGCAATCAACGGACAAATGCTTTATTTAAAGATATTTCTCTATTTAGTTCTAGTCTTGTAGCTTGCATATTTCTTTTCAACCAAGAACATGTAACGATGTAGCTCACTCTCTGGAAACTTGGGCCAAGGATAACTCTGATACTTGTTTGTGGTTTAAACCTCATATTTGGCTCATGCCAACTGTTGAGGCAGACATCTAGCTTTTCTTTAGGTCGTTGCTTGACAACAACAAAAAAAATCATGGTATAGACGAAACATTGCGTTAATTATCAATAGATGCTGCAATTTCTGAAGATGCTACAACTACTGCTGACGATCTCATTAAACAAGTGAAAATTCAGAATTTCTTCTTGTGTTCCAATTTAGATGTCCTAAGGTGTTTATCTCTAGATAATACTCTCTTAAATTGGGACTCTTTCTTTATTTTTTAGTCCCCTTTTGGTCTTCTGTGGCCTTCAATGTGAAGAGAGGGTTTGTTGGCTTAGGATCTTCTGGTCCTGTTTGGGTTGTAAGCTCTCTGCCGAGCCGAGCCTTTGTTGCTTACCATGTTAGGCGTGTTCTATAAAAAAAATTACATTTGCTGATCAAAGAAAACAAATTTCCTTAATTATCAACAAAAAAAGGAAAAAAAAAAAAAAGAGAAGTCCTTGCCAATTTTGATTATTAAAGTAATTCTAGATAAATTGTGGAGAAAATTCTTTCAAAACCGCTTAGAACCAGAGGGGAATGGTGAACTCTTTTTTCTTTTAATGAGAATGATGAGTCCTCCATGAATACCATGGGACCACAATAAAGTTTTTTCTTACTTTTTTTTCCCTCTAAAACAGCCTCTCTCACTCTTCTTATTTTTTTTTTTTTGTTAGACCCACTATTTTCCAAAAGTTTTTTTTTTCCAATTCGGAAAATGTAGTTTTAGGATCCCCAAATAAACGATGTGTCAAGAATCAATGGAATTTGCACAAGACAAATGCTATCCCACACGACTTTGCGGGATGGCTTCCCACAAAAGCGGTTTCTTTACCGTTGGATGATCAAATCAACGGTTAGATTCACATTCAGGAAAGGACCCATCACTTTCAGGGAAGGACCCACCACTTCTCCTAAAGGGTTCAAGACTGTTAGAGCTGGGTTTTAGCATGATCTAACGGGAAAAAAGCCGCTTGAGCGGGATAGCTTCCCGCAAGGTCGTGCGGGATAGCACTGCTCTTCGCACAATATCATCATTGCTAAACCCTTTTACAAGTTAAACGATTAGAAAGGGTTGAACATTGCATTTTATAATGCTTGTCATCAAATAGCCGAATAGAGTGTTAGTTTTTTGTCGTCTTTTCGTCATGAATTTCCCAACTGATGTATTATTTCTTTTTTTTTTATGGTTTTTTTTCTTTTTGAAGCATACATTTTATTCAGGGGATTTTTAGTTTTCCCCCATAAACGAATTAGTAATGTATCTTTCCCCCTAAATTATTAATACTTGCACCTTGCCCCATAATTGTGAATTTTTCTGCCCAAAATGTCCTTAAGTTGTGCATATATGATTCACTCGTGTGTATTTAACTGTCCAATGCTCATTTTACCCTCAGGTGGTCGCATCTCCCATGAGTAAAACATAATAAAAAATTATGAAAACTATGGCAGTATCAAGCATAAGAATTTTCAATTTGTCAGGACACGAAGTAGCCATAAACTAAGAAAACTAACTCGTCTCAAAAATAAAATAATGGTGCGTCAATCTCGTCATGGGCAAATCCTTTGGAATAATTCATCGATTCTTATTAATATATGTTGGCAGTTTTGAGTTCTAGGTGTATGACTGACGAGCATCATACTGGGTACATTGGGTACCGGACTTGTCAGTTGCGAACCTGCACTAGGTATATCAAAGCAATCAAACTTGATTCGATCATTGAATATCCAGAATTATTCAGCAAGATCTAGTGATTGAAAAGTACTGGACAAAGAATATAATAATACAAATAAATAATTACCAAACAAAAATGTAACTGAATTGAAACAAAGGTTCTGTAATTTGATGGAAAAATAAATTAAATAAATCTAATTCAGAAAAAATGTAACTGAATTGAAACTTTTTAATCAGAATGGAAATAAAAACAAAAAGATTTCGTAATTAATTTCAAACAAAGTCTTCTCTAAACGTACAGCAGATCCACACATCCTTTCGAATACCATCTCGACTTTTCTAATGGTGGGTTTGGATGTAGAATTATAAAGGTGGAATTTATGGGTCTAGGGATTTGGTAGAATTATGTTTCCCTCGGTACGTTTGGTTGCCCAAATCCTTGGAATCACGTTTCCTACGGGATTTAGTTTTCCAGCAAATCCTCCATATGGAGTCCGACCCCTCCCCCCCTAAGATTTGTTGGGAAACTTATCAAGGGATTTATGGTCCCACTTTTTTTTAACTCTAAACCCCATATGTATGCAATTTTAAGATTTGAGAGCAATGTCAAACGGTACAAAGACTTTAAAACAAGAAAACTCCATAAATCCTAAGAATTTCAATTGAGTTACCAAACACACAAGGGATTTATATGAATCCAAGGATTAGTAATCCCATGGGATTATAAATTCCTGAAAACGGTGAATTCTGTAAACAAACCCACCATAAATTAAATTGCAATTTGACGTGGGTATGTGGTACCCACAGAGTCTTGGAAAACAATTTGACTAATAAAAACCGGGATCGCCTGGTCCCAGATTTTTGTTGAAAAATTACCCATTTGACTTCCATCTACCGCATGATTGGCTAAACCATCCGCTGCTTGATTTCCTTCTTTGTAGTTGTGTCGGATAGTAGCCTGCAGGATCTGCCGTATTCTATTCTTTATTTCCTCGATCGTCTCTGAAATGTGCCAGGGGGAGGGGGATGTGATGAAGCGTAGAAGGTTCTCTGAATCCGTCTCGAAGAAGACTTTTGGCCATTGCCTATCTGTTGTTGTTCTCGATGCCAAAAGCAAAGCCCAAGTTTCTGCAGTTAAAGCGGTCGTAATTCCTAAAGGTTGAGAAAAAGCCATTATAGTTCGTGCGTCGGAGTCCCTGCACCTGCGAAACCCGGGTGACCCCTGGCTTCCCAATATGTGTTAATCTTAATCCAGTTCATGTTCGGGGTGACCATCCTAACGAGATTGTCGAAATCCTTTTGGCGCTTCTTGAGGGGTTCTGAGTCGGTGAATCTCCTAGTAGTACTGGGGGTAAGGATTCTTGTGCCGCAAAGTATTATTGATATTGTTTTTGAGCCCTACCTAAGATTTCTTCTGATGTTGTTTGCTTCTAGAGGAATATTAGTTCATTCCTAGCCAACCATATGGTCCATATTAGAAAACAGAAGGATGAGATGACAGATATTGGAGATGATTGTTGTAAGAGTTGAGAAATGGTTGTTTGAGGTGTTAACGCAAATGTGGGGTTATAGTTGGAGTTTGGTGCAGTTGAAAGCTGAGTGAATAATGTGTTCCAAGACGTAGTGGCAATTGCGCAGTGAATTAGTAGGTGAGTCACTGATTCTGGATCAGTGTTGCATTTGGGGCAAATGTCGGAGTTGGTCAAATGGATGTGATGTAGGAGAGAGAAGGTTGGTAAACCTTCATTGATTGCTTTCCACAAGAAAATATGAATTTTTGGTGGACACGGTAAAGTCCATAGGAATTTGGTAGGTAGGAGAGGTCTTTGAGTAGGTTGACCAAGGGTTAGACATTTATATCCAAATGAAATAGTGTATTTCCCAGATTTTGAGTGTGGCCAGATAATTTTGTCTTGGGGTATATCTTGGGGGAGGTGGATGTTTATGATTTTTTGGGATGCAAGATTGGGGAGGGTGTTTAATTTTTCCTGATCCCAGTTATGAGAGATCGGATCAATGATATCAGCTACCTTGCGAATAGGAAAACATTGTGCTGGGTCCAAGCTTGGAGAGTTTGGAATCCAGTTGGCTTCTATTGGTGTTGATAACCCATTCCCAATATGATGAAATATCAGTTGTTGCATGGTAGGAACGATTGATGCTAATTGTCTCCATTGAGCGCTGGAAGAAGATGGTATGGTATCAATGCCTTGTAGAATTGGTTGATGATGAAGATATTTTTCAGTGAAAAGACTTCCACAGATGAAGTTAGGTTGTTCATTCAAGCTCACAATTCTTTTCATCGGAAGAGCCTTGTTATGATCACTTCTTTTCCTTATACCTAGCCCTCCTTCGGATATTGGTTTTGCTATTTTATCCCAACCAATAAGATGAAGTATTTTAACTGAAGAATCATGTCCCCAGAAAAAAATCCTGGTGATACGATCTATTTGTTTGTGGACATTGATGGAAAGATTTTGTGTTTGCATAATGTGGTTTGAAGTGGGGGTTAGAGAGAGCATTCGTCTAACCTCTTGAGTTAGGCATTTTGTCATCCATCCTTTTGCTTTTCGTGCTAATCTTTGAAGGAGAGGTGCAAAGGTTTGATTAGATGCTCTTCCTTGCTTGAATTGGACCCCTAGATAGATAGGGGGATTTGATGTAGCTAGAATATTGAAGAATTGTTGTAGATCACTTACCTTGGTCGGGTCCAATCTTGGATGATGGATTATTATAGATTTGGAATTATTAATTACCTACCCGCGAAATACCATAAGAATGAAGTAGGTTCTTGAGTTGAAGTTTACTCTGGTCGGAGGCTTTGAAGGTGATTAGAAGGTCATCAGCATACATTAAGTGAATAATGGGTGGTTTTTTTTTTTTTGATATGGTGAGTCCTCGAACCAGCTTTTGATTATGAAGGTTTCCCAGATTTGTAGATAGGATTTCTGCACATATTATGAAAATATAGGAAGAAAGTGGGTATCCTTGTCTGATACCTCTTGTTGGGTTGATGTATCCATGAGGTGTACCATTTATGTTGATCGAATATGTAACAGTTGTGACACATAACATAATATAATCTACAAAGGTTGATGGAAATCCAATCTTGGTGAAAGCAATTTTGATGAATCCCCAATCTAAGCTGTCGTAAGCTTTCTGTACATCCAGTTTGAGAGCTATTTTGGGATCATTAGTAAGGATTGAGGTTCTGATATGGTGGAATAGCTCTCCAGGAATTGCTATGTTATCATGAATTGATCTTTGTAGTACAAATGCACTTTGATAGGGGCTTACTAGGAAGGGGAGAAGCGGTCTGATTCGATTAGCTAGTATCTTTTCTATGATTTTATATGTGACATTACATAGCCCTATGGGACTGAATTGTGAAGGCTTTGATGGATGATCCACTTTAGGTATTAGTGTTATGTTTGTGTGATTCATGAGCGAATGCATATCAAGATTATTGAAAAAACTTTGAACCATAGCTATCAATTGGGAGTGAGTTGTTTCCCAAAAAACTTTGAAAAACTTACTTGTGTAACCATCGGGACCAGGAGCACTCTCAGAATTTATGAAAAAGAGAGCTTGTTTGATTTCCGCTGCAGTTACCTCCTCAGTGAGTAGGTCTGACAGCCTGGGAGTTAATCTTGAACTGACATCGGAAAAAATATCTTCATCTATCAGTGTTGGTGAGGCCGTGTATTGTTGAGTGTAATGATCAAGAATGAGTTGAACTACGTCCTCCTTTTTATTAACCCAGTTGTTTTGTGGGTCTTGAAGTTGTTGTATATTGTTACAGGCTCTGTGAATGGTTGCTTTGGTGTGGAAAAAAGTTGTATTGAGATCGCTTTGATTGTAAGCATTGAATTATGGATCTTTGCTTTGCGAAGATGTTGCATGACATTGTAGCGACTCTATATGATTGATTCTTAGCTGCTTTTCCTGAGGCAACCAAAATTCCAGTTCGTTACCAGATTGGATAGCACATTGGTGCTGAGCATGTTTTATCTTGTCCGTCGATTTCTTGATCTTAGTTGGAAGGTGACCAAAAGTTTCATTAATCCATTCAACTAGTGTTTGACCAGTTGTTATGAGTTTCAAATATCAAGGGTAGGTTCAATGTCTTGTTGTTGTACCCACGCCGACTCAACTACTTACTTGAGTTGCGGATGAGTGAGCCATAGGTGTTCAAATTTTTAATTTTTTGTTCCCCGCCAGTCTATTGCTTTTCCTTGCAGTATAATTAAGGCGTGATCAGATGCTATCCTTGGGAGGTGAGTACCGAAGCATGTGGATTAGCAGTGTGCCAATCTTTGGGTTGCCACGACTCTATCCAGCCTCTCTAGAATGTTGTCCTGCCCTAGTTGGTTGTTTGTCCAAGTATAAGGGTCACCTAGAAATCCTAAATCTATGAAACCCATCTAGTCTATCATTGTGAGGAATGGTTGAGATTATGCATAAGTTACTTTTCTTCCTCCATTTTTTTTCGGATTGATCCAAAATGTCATTGAAATCCCCTAGTAATACCCAAGGCATTGTTGGGCTGATGTTGTGGAAGATTGACGGAAATTCCTGCCAGAAGATTTTCCTAATATCGGAATGTGGTGGGGCATATATACCTGTGCAAAGTCGGGGATGCCCAGGAGCAGTGGAGTAACCAATGCATGAATATAATTTTGTGATTGAAATAAAACTTGAATGTTGAGATTCTTTGTTCCACATTAGGCATAATCCTCCTCGTCTGCCGATCTTAGGAACGGTGTTGTGATTTTGGAATTGTAAGGAATGTGCTAGGCCCCTCATATGATTTTAATTAGCCAAGGTTTCAGAGAAAAAAAAAGGATGTCGGGCTTGTGATTAGATACCAATCCCCTTAAATGCTGGATTGTTGATGGTTGATTGACTCCTTGGCAGTTCCATGCCAGAATACTCATTATTGTCGCAGAAAAGAAAATTCAGGTAGATAAAGTTGCGGCTTTGATTGGGCCCAACTAGAGGAATGTCGTAAAGTGGACCCCTCACAAAACGAGGACTCAATGAAGAACGATTACAAGCTAGATGTGCTTTATAATTAGCACTTACAAGAGAATAAAAGATTCTAAGAGTGTGAAAGAACCGGCTCCAACCAAACTTGTTACAGAAGGGCCCAAAATTTAAGAAGGTCAAATTAATTTGCGAACGAAATTATCTAGAGTAAAGCGAATAAAAGGGAGTTTTACTTTTTGTTACTTACCTGGGCTGGCAACGTTTGACCTGCGCTTTTGGATTCACATTAAGAGTGGTGCGTGAATTAGGATGGTGGGGAAATTGGGGTTAAAATGATATAATGGTCAACTGAGCAGGATTGCAAAGGGAAAACGGAACATTCGGCTTAGCTCCCTAAGGGACAAAACAGAAGAAGGATGTACTAAAGATTACCTAATTTAAATATAAGAGGACTAACTAACATAAAGGTTAAAGAACAAACAAAGAAATGAAAAGAGGCAAGCAACACAAACAAGGTCCAGAGACAAGAAGACCAGAAAACCTATCAATCGGAGCTAAGAAAATCAACAAGCTGCCGATACTAAATGAAAACGAGTTATATATAGAGGAAAAACCAAAGAGACAATTTGTTCCACAAATCAACGTCACCGACATTCGTCACCCTGGAGATACTAATCCGCTTTCTCAATTTTATAATTTTTACTTTTTCAAATTTATAATTTTTCAAAACTTGCAAACACAGGGAAACCAAAGACAAGAAATTTTACAACTCCGAGACTGAAAAGCACCCATTGATCTGCTAAAGATCAAACATCAATTCCATCTAGAAGAATACACTGGAATTCATCATAAAAATTGCCGTGAAAAGGAAACGACAAGCATACAACAATAATGAACATGATTGAAGATGAAAACCAGCTATGAATGAGATACCGAAACACCAAATTTTAATAATTAAGATACAAAGCAGCAACCAGAGGCGAAAATGACAACACGTTTATCACACTAAATGATTGAATTAAAAGGTTCTAAAATCAAAAGAAGAGAACACAAACTTTCATTGAGGAGAATGAAAATGAAAATTAGAAATGCAAACACAAGGAGCAGGCCTATGAATAAAAAACGAATGCCTAAGGAAATTAAGAAAAAGAATCCCACTGACCTTTACCTTTACCTAAAATAGAACCCCCAATTATCGAAACTTCGATTCCCCACCATCTTTATCATCGAACACACAATTCCTAACAGAAATTATGAGCGCCGGGTTTATATGCCAGCCCCGGCAACGATAGACTACTCAAATTTCATTGCAGCGATAACCCTAACTATAAGCTTGTTGAATAATTTCAACTTAATTATAAACGAAGAGTAACTACGTAATCTCTACAGTATATTGAAAAATTTAGAATCATAAATTGAGAACAGAACTGGAGGGACTAGAGATGATGTAATAGTTCATTATGATGGCTTTAAACATAAATTGGGATGGATTCCGACGAAATTAGGTAAAAATTGGGGGTATTAAGAATATGGTTCACAGATGAGTGATATACATCAATAGAATGGTCAAATCATATCGTACCTCTTTGAGCTGAATTAGATTTCCGATTGAGAGGAATCTCACCTTTATTTTCTTAGAAAATCGAGATGGTGGTGTTTACTGGTTTTTTAACGATGATTTTAGTGTCGGCGGAAAATCGCCTCCATTCAGAGAGAGGGTTTTTTTCTTTTTTTATGATTGTTGTTTCAGCATTGGGTTGATAGCTAGTTTCAAGGCTGCTAATGGGGGAACCAATTTGCTTGGGAGTGTACCAACCCCAAGGCAAATAATATTTTGTCTTATTAGCATTTGGTACACCCCAAGCAAAATCAGTCCCCCTATTAGCAATCTTGGCTAGTTTGCCCACAATAAATAAAGAAAAAAGAGAATTACAGTAGCTCTATCACTTCACAACTGTGCAAAAGTAATGTGCACATATATTTTGTAGTTTCAGTAAGAATATGAGTATGGTGCTTAGATGTACATGCATAAAGCTAGCTATGAAGTTATTAGATTAAAAAGACAGCGTGGGATGGGATAATGAGAAGATTTTCTCATTGCTACCTCACAGTGGGACTCTAAGATCAAAGAAATGGGTTGGCAAACGCTCAAATTTGGAAGTTTCCCCATCCCGTCTCAGATTGAACCGAGAGTCTCAACAAGAGATGAGAGGTTCAAACTGGGATGATCGTCGTAGCCTAGGCCTAGCCTCGGCTCATGTTAAGACAATGGTTGTCTCATATTGAGACGTTCTGATTTCATTGATCCGATGATGACTAGGTTAATCCAACGAATATCATCTCAACTTCTATAAATTCAACAATTCTCAAATCTTAAATCACAACTTCTTCCCCCAAATTCTCATAATTTTTCTTTAATTTCTAGCTAGTTTCACTCTAATCAATACCAATTCCTCAAAGACTTTGCTCCTAAATATACTCAAGAAGAGGATTTAGCAATTTACGAATATTTTATTTTAAACAAGAGAAAGTTTGAATGGTCACCAAAATGTATCTTCCATTCAATGCGCTCGTGAATTATTTTCTTTTGTTTTTGTGGCTTTGCTTTTTAACTTGAGCTCTTCTCTGCCTTGCAACGGAACATTTCTTCCTGGATTAACTTCTAATTGCACTACGCTTCCCCATTAGTATATATTTTATCAACAATAGCTTCGAGTCTGGCAACACAAAAAAGTGTAATAGCTTTTTCAGACATTTCAATTAAGGAATTTTAAAATATTAGAAAAAATTGAAATGATTTTCAAAGGAGAAAATTCAAGTGGTGTGATATTTATAGGGTGAAAATCTATTCGCTTAAAAATTTAGCCGTTGTCGTCGGTGATTAAGATGGTCGTCTCAAGTTGAGACTATCTCTTCCCAACTTAAGCCGATACTCGCATCAATTTGAGACGACCGTCTTCATCATCTACGACAGCTTTATCTGCCTAGATAAGCCCAAAATTTGATATGCTTATCCACTTGGCATAACAAATGCTCCCTCCGTCCTAAATAGATGACCTATTATTTTCTAAAATTTGTCTCCCTTATAGATGGCAAATATCATTAAACAAGAGGATATTTCTAAACGCTTTTAATTTATTATAACTACTAGTATAAGAAATATGTATAATTTGATAGCCACGCGTATATTCGTTAAATATGTGTTTTAAAATGCTTTTCAATGGTATAAATGTAACACCCCGTGTTTTGAACATGGCGCTTGCAAAAAGATGCGCCATGGCATGAGATGCAAATGCGGATCATGCACCAAGTAAGCTTCATAGCTTAGCCGGAAGAGTATAAATGATGCCTAAGGATCATTTATAGTTGTGTAGCCTTTCGAAGAGGAAATTTGGTGCTTAGGAATAAGTGTGCCATATCGCGGACCCGATGATGCATAATCATTGTGCATCATGACGGAATGGCCTATACGGACCAGGCAATTACTATTATTGCTAGGCCACAGCCTTGCAAACGAGTTGTGTTAAGCTTTTGTCCCTTCGAGGATGAACTACGGTCTGTGCTTGATCCCTTTAGAGTAGGGAAGGGTACGTAGACAGCTGTAATGAGTTGCAGCATTGCTGGTCCAGCACGTTGGCGCCTCATATCGTCTAAGCTCGGTAGCTTGATGCAAGAGATGATTGCGGCCAAACTTAATGAGGAAAGTTGCATGCCAGCCAGTGGATGCTCATACATCCTATCAAGACGTTCGACCTAGGCATGTACCAATGGTGCATTAGGCATGGTCTCGGAAGTAAGCTACATCGATATGCAAGTTAGCGGAACTTGCATAAGCCTAAGGAAAGTACGACATGAGGCCTGCAATTGCCTATGCCTAAGTCAAAGGCATGCCTTTTGCCTGGACAGGACTCGGTAGAGTGACGGTTGCTCAGCTAGATAGGAAATTCAATAATGAATTTCCTACGTTGAGGCAAAGCCAGTGATGCATGCAATATGCATTGGCTATGGCCTTGTGGCCTTATACCCTTTTGCGGACAAGGGTAAGTTTGGAACGGTGTGGAAGCTAAGTTAGCCGCATCGACAAAGGGCAAGTGGACGTGCATTTGCCTAGCTTTAAGGCCCGGATCGTAGCATCATCATGGCGCATCGGGGAGATTATGGCCTGCGGGGCAACGCGCCAAAGGCGTAATTTTCCGGTCCGTCAAAAACAAGTTTACAAATATCCGTGGTATGGTTTGAGAGATAAATCATTTCTAAGTTTTACTAGTTATTACCCATAAGGGTATAATTGTAAAAAAAAAATACTTAGAAATACTCTCCTCTCCCCCTTGCGTTATGAATTTGTGCAAACTTGAACTAAGTCATGTCAATTGTTGCGGGCTTTTCCCTAAGGAATCATTTAGGGCCCACCAATATTTATTGAGATAAAGTATACAAGGGTGCCACATAGAAACTTTATTTGAACCATGTTTTAGGGCATACGGAAATCTTTTAGGGCATATCAAGTAAAGAAAAATCCGGGTCATTAGATAGTAAATCTAAAAGGCCCTTAACTAAATATTTTTAATAATGGCAAAATTGCCCTTTTGGTATTAGTGGTTAATAAAATGATTAGTTGTTAATAATTTTTATTAGTGATTAATATTAATTATTAGTTATTTGTGTTGATTAATTTGGGAGAAGAAGAATAAAAAGTTAGGTTTTCTTTTGGAGAAGGAGAAGAGAAGTGAAGAAAAAACTTGTATTTTGATTCAAGTAATCAAAATGGAAGAGTGGAGACAATCTTCATCTAGAAAAGGTAGGAAAATATACATCAACAACATTAATGATCCGGAAATGGCTGATTTTTTAGATTATGAGAATGATTTCACCCAAACTGAAATGATGATTTTATGAGCCAAATCATGATGATGAATACATCGATGAGGAACCCAATGCTAATAATACACAAATATACTTCTCAATTCTGTTTAATTTCATTTTTGTAGGTTGAAATCATCAAGAAATTGATTTTTTTCACCCAAGTTCGGCAAACCAGAGATAGGTTCGGCTTGAAATTATCAGCCGAATCTAACTGGTATGTTACATAAGATGAACAATTCGGCTTACTCGAAGTACAATAGTTATTGGCCGAACTTATATTTTGTAACTTACGGCCTACTTACTAGTTAAATGTTAGGCTAATAAGAAAATGTCATTATAAACCGAACCTTCTCCTAAGAGTTTCAAAAACACTAAAATCAAAGGTTCTTTTTTTATTGTAAATATAGTATCAGCCGAACCATATATCCTTCCAAGTTCGGCTCATATTCAAAAAATCGTATCAGCCGAACATGTTACTGATTTTCTAGAAAACACTAAGGTTCATACACCTTTATGGGTTCGGTTTTTTATTACGTTTGTTTTCTATTGTGCAGACTTTGCTATGATGAATCAACCAAAATAATTGGAAATCACTATAAAAGTGTTAAGAAAGTGAAGTCTACTAATGGAGAATACCAAGGTGCAAATTCAACTCATTAAAATCAAGGGGATCTTGTCTTCATTTTCAAGAGAATGAAAATACGAAAAATACGCAAAAAGAATAAGGTCATTCCGACATCGGACGAAAAAGTTATGGTCAAAACAAGATCGAAAAACTTTAGTCTATAGAGAAAAGTTCGGCTGATAAATCATCAGCACGAGTCAGCCGAACTTGGAGCCTACAAATCAAGATTTTTGAAGTGTTTGTAGAGATATGTTCGGCTTTAAAGTGATCTAATCGAATCGGCCGAACCTGACAACCACCTGGGGTAAATTTTACTTCTCAGGTTCGTCTGGGAAAGTTTGGCAAGGTATTAGCCGACCTGATACTGTTCTGGGACATATTTAGAGGCAAAATTGACTTCTGTCTCAAGTTCGGCTTATAAACAAACTATCGAATCAGCCGAACATGTCTTAATAATAGAACCTTGAGAAATAGTGTCAGGTTCGTCTGATAATTGATATGAACTTATAAGCCTAACTGTTCATAAGCACTTTCAGGGTGAAAAACAATGAACAGTTCGACTAATAATTTGTCCAAACTATCAGCCGAACATCAATATGTGATCGTTCAAAACCAACTTTTTCCCGAATTAAACCTATTCTATCAATCATAAACAATAAAATAAGAGATGGGTTTGTAATAAATACTTTTTAATCCTCATTTCAGGAGTTGGTTCTTCATTCGGTTCAATTTCTGGTTCAATTTCAGTTTCTACACCTTCATCTTCTATTTTTTCTTCAATTGATGAATTAGAAGAGGATTCAGAACACCTACTTCCTACTATTTGCATTGTGCGAGTCATTATATAGTTGAATTTAATCGATGATCAAATTTTTACCAATCGACAACTTATTGTGGAGATGAAAAAAAAAAGTCAGAGCGTTCGCGAGGTTTGGGTAGAAGGAAGAAGAAGAGATGTTTAGGATAGACAACTGATTTTGATTTTAGATTTTAAGTTTTTTATATTAAGGTAAGGATAGATTAGTAATTTAAATTGTTTAAGGGTATATAGGTAATTGAATTACTATTAGACACTGGTAGGCCTCGAAGATGGGTAAATTATATGGCCTACGGTGATACCGCAAGTGAACGGTGTCTTGGTTGTAGAAGCTGGCACGTCTTAGTCGAACCATAGAGACTTGTGGTGCTCTTGTATTGATCAAAGGCTTGCTAACTTGAATTCTAGTAGCGTAACGGTGACAACGAGATGATAATGCGAGATATTTTTGTGCCGAAACAGGCTGATATTGAAATGTGATCCTAAACTAAGGTAAACAGTGACAAAAGGATAAAACTAGGGCTGCAATTCCACCACTAACTCCTATTGTGAGTTTAACTATGTTGAGTTTCTTGTTCATGTGACAGTTGATGATAATGTGTCAATCTTATCAATAGCTCTATCACCTAAAGGGTTTCACCTGGAGATAACTCAATTTATCAGCTAAGGGTACTAACCTAGAGCATTAGTTATCTAATTAAGTATAACTAATCAAAGTAATTAGCATTTGATAATTGAAACTATGAGCTGAAACATTCTCATTACAATGTTAGTCCAACTACAATACATACAAGGCATGTATAGTGAGAGCGAGTGATGAGATGTTAGAATTGAGCATATCTAATAACATTTAAGCTTTCAAGAACATTCAACACAGTTCAAACACAATTGGGAATTAGGGTTTCAGTGAAACCCTAGCAATTAAATTAAAACATGATAGAATAACAGAATACAAAATTAAAGCTACAATGAAGCACTGGCTAGCCCAGGCATAAACTCTATCAACCCCAGTTCATCTCCATTTATACATGCACAAAACTCAAACCCTAATACTTTTAAAATCGAAATTAATTGAAATTAATTTAAACCCATACTCTGATAGCCTCACGAATTGCTTATGCCTTTCTGTCAATCGGCTCGATTGATGTTTTCCCTCAATTGATGTGAAGTAAGAGCAAACCCTAGCTCTAATTATCTTTAATATAGCCTCTAGGGTTAAGAGAGAGGCTAGATTGAAGATAACTCGAACTAGGTGCGGCGAAGATGGTTGTGGTGAAATCTTGTTGGTGTCGGGGAAGGAGAGATGGTGGCGGAGGTGGTGTTGCGAGAGGGTTTGGTCGGGGGAGAGTGGGTGGTTTCTCTGCGGAGAGGTCGTGGGAAAGAGGTGAAGAGAAGAAAGAGAAGATGAGGGTGAAATGGCTAGGTCGATGGGGGGGTATAGGGTAGGGTCATTTCCCCATTGAGGGCGGAGCACAATGAGGTTTGATGAGAAGGGCCTAGCGAGCGTAGGATCTAGGCTGGAGAAGATCCGACAGTCGAGGATGGTAAGCGGTTTTGGAGCGATGCGGGTGTTGCCGCGGAGCATCAGAGATGATGTATAGTGATGGAGCGACCGTTGGATGTAGCCGAGGGAGATCTCAATGGCTCGAGTGAGCGGGCTCGGATCGGGTCATGGGTAGCTCTGGCCCAAGTCTCCCTTCTTTGGGTTGCAAGCCGATTCGCGCTTGGGCTTTGGCTATCTGCTCCATAGATGCTTGACTCAATTCTTACTAACTCTTTTGCTCCTTAGTTTCTCCGAGCTTTATTTATTACCTAAAAACACAAAATTAATTAATACAAATATTTATTCTTGAAAACAAGGAAAATACGAGAATATGGGATAATATCTGATTTATAAGCGCAAAAGATGAGTAAAATGCCAATAAAAAGATGTATAAATATGCACTATTTGGCACTCATCAGACACCCCTTATAAAATCACCCTAGATGGGAAAACAATTATGTATGACCAGAAATTTTCATGTATGCCCTAAAACAGATTCTAAAATTAGGCGCATGTAGAACATGAAAACACCATTAGCATCGTGTTGACACAATACCCATTAAGCAAATAATTTTCGAGCAACAATCAAATACTATAATAGTATAATAATTCATCTTCTGAAGCGCCAAAAAGCACAATACCAGTTCTCTCTCTGTTTTGTCTTTTTATGATACATGGCTTAGGCCCGGACCTGCCAATGACATATCCAAAGCTATTGAGCCTACTCCCCTGAACAGACCCAGACTAACCCCACAATTTACATAACAGGAGGAGTTTTCATGATCGAGATCTCCAAACTCTTGAACGGAGACTCGATCCATTGACCTCAAGTATGAGAATCGGGTTCCCGACCAACTGGGCTAATCCCTGTTGCAGTTTTCTCTATGTTAATATTAATATCCCCTCTGTCCCATTATTAATTGACCTATTTATTTTTAGATTTTAATGATTGATTTTATATCATTTGATACTCATGTTTATATTCGTTACGTAGGTGTTTTAAAATGCTTTTTAATGATATAAAATTCACGAATATCCGTGGTATAGTTTGAGAGGTAAATCATTTCTAAATTGTACTACTAGGTCGATTAATAGTGGGACGGAGCTCCATCTCAGCTTTTGCTAAGTCAAAATATAAAGGAGACCGGAGGAAATGTTATGACTACCTTTATTAAATGCTAGATTATTATTAAAATTTATACTAACATGTGTGATATATAAAAAAAAACATATATATGGTAATTTTATTAAATTTTTAAAAGAAGAGAAAAACAAATATCTTCCCACTAATTTTTGTTATACTATCGATCTTATTTTTTGGTTAACCATAAATATTTTTATTAAAAAAAAGGAATGATTTGTTTCTTTATATATGAAGATACTTTTTAAGATTTTGGATTGGGTTTATATAAAAAACGGTTTTATAATTGTAAAAAAATTAAGCGTATATTTGTATATTTGATAGTTTAATAAGAACTTGTGTCTATAAATAGAAGCATACACATAAAAAAAAAAAGACAGACTAAAATAGAAAGCGGTGTCCATGCACCCAAGGAGGTGAATTTGGGTCTATTGACAGATAGTAACAAGGATTTACGTCCATGGATATCCTTGTTCTCAATTGGGAAAATGGCCAAGATGTATGTATGGATGTCACAGGGTTTCACCCTTTCTTGGTGATGGTGTTCGTTCTTTAGTCCCGAGGCGGAGGCTATCTCTAGAGCAATTTCGCGTAAACGTTCTAAATATTTGGATGAGTGTACCTCGCATGGTTATGGTTTGGGTGTTTTAGCTTTTACTACCTTAGGGAACTTAGTGAGGATAGTATTTGTTTTTCAAGCGTCTGAAGAATTGTTTAGTCGACCATGGCGCCTGGTAGTGGTCTAGGTAGTTTTATTTTTCATAGATTGGGTGTCGCTATTCACAAAGGAGTTGGTGCTTAGCTTGTTGCTCGGCTACCGGCTTAAAACTCTGTAGTTTAAATTTTATTAAGTACTGATTATATTTTTGAGAAATAGAATAGAGGACAGATAAAAAAAGCCGGAGGGAATACAAAATTGTAACATTTTTATTGATTTTGAACCATTTTTTGGGGACCATGATTTTTTGGGGGGGAGCATGGTCTTATTAGGTCACCTTCCCTATAGTTATAAGGGGTGTCCTAAACGTGGAAATGACTAACCTACCCTTAACCTAATTTAATTTAAAACTAACCTAATAACCACCTATATATATATAACCACCACCTCCTCCCACCACCGCCGCCCACCACTACCACCTCCGACTACCACCACCACCAACCACCACCACCTATATATATATATATATAACTTAATTTAAATCATTAACGTATTTACTCTTTTACCTAATTAAAATTATAACTAATCTACAACTTCTTCTTCCTCTATTCTACAATTATTCTTCTTCTCTTCTTCATCAATTTATGATCATCTAACCACGATCATATACAAATCTAATCAAAATCATCAAATTTTTTAGCCTTGGTCGATTCATTGAATTTTCATCGTCGATTAATCAATCTTTTATAAACAAACCTATCCATAAGTATTTTCCCACAAACCCATTACTTCTAATTCGTTTTTGATTGAAATTTTGAGCAGTAGTCATCAAAATATGGTTTAAATGGAAGTTACTGGTGGCATGTTCGGTTAGGAATAGTTTAAAAAAAAAACTATTTTGCTAACCGAACATTCTCCAAACCAAGAACACGAAGAACACTTGATTATCACGAATTAATTTTTCTTAACCGAACTCGAGTTCGGTTGGTTCGCAAAGAAGGCTAAAACTATTTTCTAACCGAACTTTACCAATATTACAAGAAAAAAAAAAATCAAATGTAACCCACTGTGATATTTTTCCCACTATGTTGATTTTTGATTTAACCGAATTTTTGCCCACCATGTTCGGTTGGTTTTGCAAAGAAGGCTAAAACTATTTTCTAACCGAAATTTACCAATATTACAAAAAAAAAAAAAAAAAATCAAATGTAACCGAATCATTGCTATTTTGCCCACTATGTTGAGTTTCAATTTAACAGAACTTCTCCCACTATGTTTGGTTTGTTACTTAAAAACCTTGACAAAACCGAACTCTTAACTAATTGTGTGTAGTTCGGTTAGATATTGGTTGGTATGAAGTTTGCGAAACAACCGAACTTTGTACTTGGTAAAATCTTAATCAACGCTGAAGTTCGGTTACATATAGGTTGCGAACCAACCGAACTTCTAGACCTAAAGTTAATGGCAACATTAAGAGCATACCAACATTACTCTGTAAATCCTATAAACAAAGTTTGGTAACCTGCGTGTTAACCGAACGACTAAAAACCTCCATTAAGAGCGAGTTCGGTAACCTGCGTGTTTGGAAAAAGTAACCGAACCACACTTTCAGATGTGTTCGGTTACCTATTCTTCACATAAGGTAACCAAACAAGCCCAAATCTACTTAAAAATTTTACATTTTTTTGAAATTTTGGATCAATTCAACCAACATTATCTAAGTTTGATGCATACCTGGGTACCCAAATACTCTTCCTCCGGTTGTGGTTGGTAAAATCCATATTTTACTTCTTCATCTTCTCTAAATTTACTCTCTCAATAATTCTACTTCTTTTTTAAAAAAACTCATCTGATTTTTTAATCTCACTAATTATCTTTAACTTAATCATTACACTAAGTATTATTATTAACACTAACTAATCATTACCCAAAATTAATCGGGAGGGTAATTTAGGTATTAATAGAAATATCTAGATAAGGGGTGACCTAGATTACTTCTAAATGTCTTACTAAAAATAGAACCATGGTCCCCCAAAAAAAACTATGGTCCCCAAAAAATGGTTCTTGATTTTGGGCCTTATGAATTTTAGGCTCTAGGTGTCCATAAGACGGCCCTGGTTGACATATATAGTTCAATTCATCCGTGTATCATTCCTTAGAGCAACTGCAGTGGTGCGAGTATAACCAAAGACCAAAGAGGGAAAAAAAAGACTAAATGTGGGTTTAGTCCGTTGAGTGACGCAGTGGGAGGAAGACTAAATTTTGGTGGACGTAAACTATACCAACGCTTTGGTGTGGGCGTGAAGTATCGTTCGCCTTGATGTGGGGCGGAGGTATACGTTAGCCTTGAAAAAGTAAGAAAAAAAAAAAAAAAAAAAAAAATCAATGGGCGTTGGTATAATCCCGCCCATATAAAGATCAAAATTTTGAGTGGGCGGTGGTATAAACCACGCCCACAATAAATTAAAAAAATATATATATGGGCTGGGTATAAACCACGCTCTAAGTGGGCGTGGACTTTCGTCCGCTTTGGTGTGGGGCGAATACTATATCAACGCCCTGGTGTGGGCGAACACTATATCAACGCTCGACTAAAATTTGGGTTTGATCTTTGGTCGCCGACCAAATATAATCGCCCACTATTCATTTAGTCTGGGATTTGGTCGATGGTCCGTCCCGCTACGCCTGGTTCAGAGACCAAATAAATGGGTTTAGTCGCCCACTGCAGTTGCTCTTAACCACTATACTAGTTGTCACACACGCAAATGCATCTTGCAAATTTTGGCTTGAGTGTGACCAGACAACACATCGGTTCAGTGAAAACTTTTCACGCCTTTCGTGCCAGACCTTATAAGTTTGCACCAATGCAAACGGCCTCCTACCAGATAGGCAATGGAAAACTTATTTGATTTTCTCTTTACCTTTCATTGTATCCCATACAACAAAGAGGGGTTAGTGTCATAATTGTTCTTCACAGAAAGGGGAGTACTTATGAATATCCCGTTTGTTTCACAGACAAACTTTAAGCTAACGAAAATCCTTTTCATTAACTTAGGAGAAGAGTAGTAAAGTCTTGTCTAACCAATGGACTTACAAACTTATTTCCTAACTAAGCTTAAACTCACTTTACTACAATGTCAAAAAAGAGAATAAAGGCCAGTTTAGGGTTAGTGGTGGGTATGACAGTGAGGAGTAATGGCGTGTGTGAAGGAGTAAGAGAAGGAGAAGAGAGATGAAGAATTTCTTAGTTTTTATGTGTTGATCTTTGATTTGGTCTTCTTTATTCATGGATCAGCATCATATACCTAGTATCTTTCTTCGTTCAAAGTCTTTTGTTTTCACATGGTTTCATTCGGGACTCAAAATTTTGGAGAGATTTAAAGGAAAAGAGACATGGATTGTTCTTCCTGTATCTTCCATAGATTGGGTTTCTTCTTTATTTTTGGAGGCGGCCAATAATAAATTCAAGGTAGGGCATGTCTGGTCACGAAGATTCAATAACTTTGTGGTACAATCTTCATGGTTAAACAATGCAATGGGATCTTTTCTACAAGTAATGGTTATTGGGTCTTCAAAGAAATTAGCTCCTAGCTTCATATGTATACCATTTGGGAATAATGGTGATATCTTGCTTAGGTTTGTTAATGCTTTTCGTAATCATTCAAAATCTGCTAGAATCTCGAAACCTCCTATTTTAGATAGGCTTTCCTTTCCCTCTCTTCCACACTCCCCTCCATCTCAACCAGAGGAACAACACAAAAGTTTCTATGATTTTGGCTTGGCAGTTGTGGTTCATAATTTTCATCCGGGCTGGAATAAAATTGAAAAAGGTTTAGTGAAGAGTTTCAACTGGTCTGTTAGCTTAAATCTTCGCGAGTATCAGTAATAGGTTAGCTTTCTTCAATGCTAATTCTAAGAATATGTTTGATATGTTCAAGGAGGAATATTTTTTTAATGTTGGTAAGTCTAAGGTCTCTGTCAGACACTGGAGACTTGATGACTCTCATATCAACAAAGTTGGGTCTTGATTCTTCACATTGGATTGGTATACGTGGATTATCATTTCAATTCTGGAACTTACATTCTTTTGAATCAATCTGTTTCCCTTGGGGAAAGGTGTTGGAAATTCATAGCTCAACATTGAATTTCTCAAAACTGAATAGCTGCAAGATTAGAGTACATTGTGAACTCAGTAAAATCCCAATGGCTGCTAAATTCGGGGCCTTTGGTTGAGCTTGAATGGATCCAATCGAATGCAATCAATGGCTATCATAGTTTTCCTACGACAAGGGAGCCACCAAAGCTCAAATCTATTGTTGTAGTACCGGAGAATGAGAGATTGTCAACTTGTGTTTCAAATCCATGAAATCACAGGGAGCATTATATTCGGCCGATTAAGACTACCCCGGAGAATATGTCAAAAATTTCTTTGAATTCAAATTCAAGATCGTCAAATTCGGCGCTAAAAAAGCTAACTAAGGTTTGGAGAAGGGTGACCGAGATGCAGTTAAGGGGTAATAAATCTAGTACTCCAGTGAACCAACATGATCCTGATGAGGACACTCATATTCCATGGGTTACGGTTAGAAAGAAGAAAACGGGGTCGGGTCGAAATATGGGCCAGATGGGGAGAGTGGTACCTATGGATAAAATGTTGAAATAGGTATCGGCTCTACACTAAGTAAGAGTGGAACTCCTGCCCATGACCAGACGCAGAATCCAGATCACGATATGGGCAGGATGGGGAGAGTGGTATGGGTGTGGATTTAGACACGATTATCGGCTCTACATCATGTAAGGATGGAACTCCCGCCCATGATCCGAGCGAATCTGAACAGTTGATTGTTCTTTGCTATAGATGACTCATTGTATTCTAATCTATCAACACACAGCCACTTGAGTGAAGAGAATCTTATTCATTCCGAGCCGTTGATTGCTTCTCTTAGCGATGAGACATTATACTCGAATGAATCAATTTCGGTTCACACGAACAAAGAAAACTCACTTTATTCTTGAGAGAAAGATATTGAGAAAGGGATTTTCAATCAAGGTTGAAATCTCAAATGGATGTTAATAAAATGATGGGTATTTCAATTAATCATCCTACCATGTTTAACATCCGCAGGTGAATTGGTAGAAAGAGATTCCGTGGCATGATGATAAGATGGAAATACCACTTGAAGAAGACTATGATGGTCTAGCAAATTATGATTCGTAGGAAGAATTTCTGAAGACTCGATTCTGGATAAGGAAGATCAAATAGAAGCTATTTTAGGTGTTCTTTGAAGAGGAAACCTTGATGTAGAAGTGGATTCAATCAATAGCTTCTAGGGTTCAATCGGTTTCTTAATGGATCTCAAAGTCCTAAGCTGGAACATTAGGGGATTAGGGCAGGACCTTAAAGTGGTGGCTGTTAGAAATGCTATTCTAAAGAATAACCCAGCGATTGTAACGATCCAGGAATCAAAACGGGAAGTGATTGATGACAAACTTATTAGATCGTTGTGGGGTAGCAACAGATGTAATTATGTTTATCGAAGCCTTCGAAGGTGCTTCTCGTGGCATTATCATAATGTGGAAGGAGGGTGTGGTTGTGATGGAGGATCATCTTATTGGGGCTTTCTCTTTATCAATTAAATTCAGAAATGTAACTGATGATTTTGTTTGGATCTTTACTTCTGTTTATGGGGCTTCGGACATTGGTTACTATAATCAAGTCTTGGCAGAATTGAGAGACATCGACTTCTCTTCGATGAGCCATGGTTGATCGGTGGTGACTTTAATGCTACTCTCGGTCGATTGTGACGAAATGTGTCGGTGGCGGGCATCAAACAAGAAGTCTTTTAGATCCTTTGTAAATAGATTCTCTCTAGTGGATTTACCATTGGTTGGGGGAAGATTTACTTGGACCAACTCTCAATAACCTCCTCTGATAAGGTTAGACAGGTTCTTACTTTCTCGTGATTTCCTAGCTCATTGCCCTGCACCTATGCAACTAAGGCTAAAGAGGCCAATTTCGATCATGCGCCTATTTTGCTCAATTGCAACTACGAGTGATAAGATAAAGTCTCCATTCGGGTTAGATAATTTCATTTTAACTCATGATGATTTTCTAAGCAATCTTAAGATTTGGTGGGAAAATTTATCTTTTGTTGGATCTCCAAGTTATATATTTGCTAAGAAGTTGCAAGCTCTTAAGTTTATAATTAAGAACCGGCGTACATACTTTTGGTAATATGCGTTCACAACTAGATAATCTGGAACTTACTATATAGAGGTGCTAGATAGTCTAGAGGAAAAAAATGTGCTTTCGATGATGATGTTGTAGCTAGGGAGCAAGCTAAGTTACAACATGCTTCAATTTCTTTAAATATGGCTAGGAAAATCAAAGGGCCAAGGATAGATGGATTAAAGATGGTGAAATGAACTCTAGTTATCTTCACCAAATTGCCTCATTCAAATATAAGAATAATAGTATAAACTGTTTAAAGATTGATGGTGATTTGTGTTATGATAAAAAGAAAATTCTCGAGGAAACTCAAAAAATTTATACTTCTTTGTTTGTTTGATGAACATAAATCGAGACTCGATTTCAATACCACTTGGATATGCCATCTATTTACTGTTTCGGAAAGTATTAATCTTGAAAAGCGTTTCTTTGTGGAGGAAGTAAAACATGTTGTGGATCATTTTGGAGTAAATAAAAGTCCAGGGCTTCTGACGGTTTCACTTTAGAGTTCTATAAGACGCTTGGGAAGTCATTAAAGATGACTTAATGTTGGTGGTGAAAAATTTGAAGACTCTTGTTCTCTCGAATTGGAGAATTAACTGTACCAATATCACATTAATCCCAAAGTGCAATGGTGCAGTCTCTTTAACCAATTTTAGACCTATAAGTCTGATTGGTAGTGTCTACAAAATTATCTCTAAGGTTCTAGCAGAAAGAATGAAGAATGTAATGCCTTCAATTATCTCAGATGTTCAAGGTGCTTTTGTGCAGGGTAGGCAAATTCATGATGGGATTCTTATAGCTTCTGAACTTATTGATTCGAGATTAAGGCAGACACGGGTATTATTTGCAAAGTCGACTTTGAAAAGGCCTTCGACAATGTTAATTGGGGTTGTGTGGACAATACTGCGGCTAAATTTGGTTTTGGTTTTAAATGGAGAAAGTCGGATCGAGATGGTGTATTTCTACTCCTAGGTTTTCGGTTCTTATCAAGGGGTGAAGCGTCTAATTTATTTAGAAGCCAAAAAGGGATCGAGCAAGGTGATCCTTTATCGCCATTTCTTTTCATCCTAGTTGCGAAGTTCTAGCGCTAATGTTCAAATCTATGACATCTCAAAATCTTATTTCCTTCTTCAAGGTAGCTCCTCAAGGTACCGTTATTACCCAACTTCATTTTGCGGATGATTTAATTGTGTTTCTTGATGATAATGAGTTACAAGTTCGGTATTTGAAGAATATTCTGCGGCTTTTAACTGCTTTCGGTTTAAGAGTAAACTTTAGAAAGAGTACGATAGTAGGACTTGGTCAATTGCATAATGGTGAAATGTGTGCTGATTTTTTGGGTGTTCCCTTTCTCAACCATTTCTAAATTATCTAGGAATTCCTCTCGGAAGTAAATCTAAATGCAAAGTTGTTTGGGCTGAGATCATTCAAAATTTTCATAAGAAATTGGCGAGGTTGGAAAAGAACATATTTGTCTAAAGGACAAAGACTAATTATGATACAAAGTGTCTGGCGAGTCTTCCGCTTCTACTATCTTTCCTTGTTTCAATTACACTTGAGTGTGGCCAAGGAAATGGAAAGAATTATGAGGAATTTCCTATGGGGTTCCCGATGTACCGTGCGGAAAAAAGTTTGGGTTGGTTGGTCTAAGGTGAATCGCCAAAATGCGGGAGGTGTTGGGATAAGGAAGCTGCGATTGTTCAATAAAGCTTTGCACGCAAAGTGGATTTGGAGATATGGAAGTGAGAAGCAATCTTTGTGGAGGAAGATCATCAATCAAAAGTTTGGAGGTGATACCAATGCTCTCTTTCCTAATCAAACGAACAGTCGGTATGTTTTAGTTTGTGGACGGGCATATTGAAATCTAAAAGCTTTGTTGAGTCGTGGCACTAGATTAGTGCTAGGTGACGCGATGGAATTTATTTTTGGAAGGATGTTTGGGTGGGAGAACAATCTACGAGATTGAGTTTTCCTGCACTCTTTAAGCTTTCTAAAAATAAAAATGCTTTAGTAAGAGATATGTTGACGCAAGAAAGAGCTTGGGATTTGAAGTTTGCGAGAGCTTTGAATGAAAGTGAATTGCTTGAGGTGATTCAATTGTTGCGGAGTTATTGGTGAACCAAATTTTAGCTTGTCGATGATAGTTTATTGCCGGATAATGATGTTGGAGTTATGGGTACGGAAAAGGCTTTTCAGTTGCTACTGCTTATTCGGCACTGGAAACTGATGGTTTTCTTTCGTTTCCGGATAAGCAGTTATGGAACCCTAAGGTACCACTGAAAGTTTGCTTCTTGGTTTGGACGCTGTGCTACAATGGTGCACCAACGTTGGATTACTTATACAATGCAGGAATAGTCCAATCTTTGATTGTCTACTTTGTAACCAACACACACGAAAGCAATCCCCATTTATTCATTCATTGGGGGGTTACTTCCCGAGGTTTGGTCGTACTTTTCACGAATAGCTTTGGTTTTACTTGGGTGTTTGGTAGTGATGTAAAGCGAACCTTATGGGAATGGAATAATAAAAAGAGCAAGAATAGAATTAAAAGGATATGGGGGTACGTACTGTTTGCTATTTGGTGGAGTGTGTGGAACGAAAGAAATAACGAAAGCTTCATAATAATTTTCACGGGAGTGCGAAACAATCATCACGGAAGTCAAAGCGGTGTTATTTAACCTGGACAAGAAACACGAGATATTTTTACGGGTTTTTCTTTATCCACTTTATTCTTTGTAATTGGGATGCTATCTTTGATACATCTATGTAATCTCGAACTTAGTCACTTTTCTAGTGACTATGCCTCTCTTCTTTTATAAATTTTGCCTTTTTGTCAAAAAAAAAACTTTACTACAATGTTGGTGCCTCTTTTATTCGAAGACTTCCGATCACAAAGGTTGTATATATGGTCTATTTATAGTTCCAAAAACATAGTCAAACCGTGTGCAACCGTTATCTTAATGAACAAAGATCTTTATCCACTACATCTTGTAGTCTAGTAGATGAGTGCTGAACTTTAACTGCGGTTCAGCAGTAAGAAAAAAACTTTGTCCACTACATCTTTACGACAGAAATAAAGATAAATTTGTTAAGATTCTTTTGGAGTTTCAGTGACATCTTCCATTATGTTGTCATTTTGTTCACTGTTTCAACATCTCCCCCCTTTAATGAGAGCAAGACTAATCAAAAGTCAAAGACTTAAGTGATAGCAGCCGTTAGATCTCTTTTCTTTAAAATACGGACCGTCAGATGAAAGAATGTTCCCTAAAAGATTCTTGTTACAGACTTTTTTTCATTACTCGACGAAAATGCCCCTCCATTTTTTCCTATTATCTTTCTAAATCCTTATTCTCTGCCAAAATTCACCACCATCTATCTCTGTGTTCCCAAAGACAATCGCTCCTTCACTTGAAACACCAACACCACCAAAACTATCTCCACCACCAAATCGATTTATGAACTTCCACCACCGTCATCAGCATCAACACCACCATAACCACCACCTTCTTTGTCTTCCTCTCTTAACAACCACCACCATCATTTTTAGTCGATTTAGAGAAGAAGAATTTTGATCAATTCGATTATCAACATCATGGAATATTATTCACTAAAAAGGTTTGTTACATCGCTTTATCTTTTCACTCTCCTTAAATTTGATTATAAATGTTACAATCTTCCAGAATTGAAAATTAGGGTTCTTAAGGTTGAAACTTTTATGATGTTTATCAAATTTAAAGTTAATTAGGTCAATTTTGATTGAAATATGAATTGGGTTTAGGTTAAATTTGCGAATTTGAAATTTGTTTGCTCTAGGCAGTGTTTTGGTGTGACATAAAAAATTTGATAATTTGGAAATTTTTGTGGAATTATAATTTGGAATTTTAGTGTTTTATAAACTTTTATTTATTTATTTAATATTTTTTTTATAAGCAAATAAACTGAAGTTACAACCTAGTCATCCCATTTCCTCTATGGTCAGTACATAGGGAAGGGATAAGCCAGTCTAGTGGAACAAACCACATCATATGGGTCGTTTTTTTCTTAGCCCATTGGGCAAGTTCATGAGGTGCATTATTTGCAGTTCGATTAACAAATTCAAAAAAGAGAAATTGAAATTTCGAACTTAGATTTCTAATGTCTTGAAAGAGAAAATGGGTTTTGTGGTGTCCCAAGAATTGTTTCGTCTTTATTTTTCCGATGATAACAGCTGCATCACTCTCAATAACAATCTTCTCATCCTTTCTTTCCCAAGTTATCTTCAAAGCGTCCCTAATCGATCGTGCTTCTGCTTCTTCTGCTGAACAATATCCAAGGTGACTGGTTTCTGCATATATGAAGTTACAGTTGGAATCTCTAATCAGAAAACCCGTTCCCCCAATTTGAGAGTTAAGATTCCAAGCCCCATCGGTATTGATTTTTATCCACCCCGTAGGAGGAGCTATCCAGTATGACTGTTGATTAGGAGCTACCATTGCCGAGATACGATTGAAATCAAACAAATTATCAGGATTCAACATCATTGATTTGGCTCTAGCCGGTATCACACCAGGTTCTTCAGTCTTCCCATTATGAACAATACTATTTTTATTAGTCCAGATAGACCAAAGCAAGCAAGAAATCAAAGGAAAACTATCTGATCTGCCAGAAGAATCATTGTAGGGATGAAGTTGCAGCCAGAATCTAATCCATTGAACCAAAGTAAGGTTTTGGAATTGTTGATTTTGAAAATTTATCAAAAACCAAACTCTGCTCACATTTTTACAAGTGACCAAACAATGCATGGTAGACTCTGATTTCATTTTGAATTTTGGGAAAATAAATTCAGATATGTGAGTTTGCTTGTGGAGGATATCCATCACAGGCAAGGCACCTTTTAATGCCTTCCAAACAAAAATCTGGATCCTAGCAGGTATTTTTTGTTTCCACACCGCCTTCCATAAGTCTGAATTTATATCATCCCCACTTACACTGAGAGTTGAGTAGGCAGATTTTGTAGAGAAGTTACCATCCTTCGATGGTGTCCAAATTCTTCTATCACTAGAAGTTCCAAACTGAGGGGGATATTTTCAACCAACCATTTAGTGGTTTGATCAAACACAACACTCAATTTTTCCGTGTCCCAAGTTCTGCTATCCGAATTTATCAAGTCCTTTACTTTAAGGTTTTTATCAGAGTCTGAATTTTCCTTTGGTGTGGCAGTCCCTTTGTTAGGGATCCAGTTGTCACACCAAAGGTTAATGAAGTTCCCATCTCCCACTACCCATGATATAAAAGGTTTTATCGTATTCATAGTGCGGTGGAGACATTTCCAGACCCATGAGGCAGTGGGTGGGCATTTAGAATTGAGCACATCTTCCTTATCATAGTATTTTGCTTTCAGGACTTGATCTAGAAGTGATGTTGGATCTTCAACCAATCTCCACACACTCCTATCCATCATTGCCATATTATTAGATTCACATTTCCTAAATCCCAGACCCCCTTCTTCTTTTGGTTTACACATGCACTACTCCATATTTCGCGTTTAGTAACCTCTTATTTCCGTTACTAAATGGGGTTGTAACACAAACCAGCCATTACAAAAGGGGGTGTAACAAATTTTAGTAACCAACATGTCGTCCTTACTAATCTGGGGTTGTAACGGTTTTCGTAACGGATACCACACCGTTACCAAATGAAAATTAGTAACCACGGTCAGACCGTTACTAAATTTTTACTAAGGTTACTATTATTTTGACCAGGTCAACGTTGACCGACTCCTATTATCCTGGTAAAAATTTAGTAACACTTTTTTGCCGTTACTAATTATTTTGTAACAAAAAAAAAGGCCAGTCTTCATTGAACTGGTCAAAATTAATTCCCACCCGTTTCATTTTACCCTGCAAGTAACCTATCCTCTGGAATTGTTGTCATTAGATCCCAATTCAAACATTCATTATGCATTCTCCATTCAAAATAAGTAACTCTACTAGACATTCAAACATTCATGCATTCTATGTTAAAACATTCATTCATTCTACATTCAAAAGAAGCAAACATTATTCGAATCATTATATATGTTTATCGATTTGTTCAATGATACTTAGGTTCATGGTGAGTTCAACCGTCAGATGATTCACAACTGCTAAGTATAGGCAGTTGACTCTTTTATCATCTAATCTAAGAGTTCCAGCAGTACTAATAAGATTACCTGAATCCACTTGTTTCTTATCTAATTCAATATCTGCTTGTCCTCAGCAATCCTGATAACTGCTTCGTATGTAATCAAGAAAACAATGTATTTAGGAATAAAGTTTCACAAACTCTCGCATACCTTATTGACATAAGGCAAAACATTTAAACCTGTTGAATTTCATAAGACAACAAGTAATACACAAGATAGAATACTGATAGAACTTAGTATCTATATTGCAATAAAATGGAAGAAAATGTAATGGTAAATTACCCGATGCCCTCTTCTTCAGTTGTTCATCAAACATGATTATACACCACCAGAAACGGCTAGAGTTCTACAAAAGCAGTGCCAAAAACTTCTACTCATACCAGAGTCTGAAAGCAAACCAACACTTGTGCACTGGTTCTTCTGATGCTGCTATCTATCCATTTCAGCTCATTATTCTTATGTCACAATAGAGACATGGTTGATCATGATGTCAAGAAGATCACAACAGAGACTTTCCAGATGAAGGTCACCAACAGCATAATCAAGCAGCAATTAGATCATTAAGCGATGTACCTCGCAAGAAAATGTAAACCGAAGGTTAAAACTTTAGCAGACGATTAAGATTTCATATCAACAAGGTGCATAGTGATGCCTTCTGAAGCTATTGGTATTAAGATCAACTTATGCACCCAGTATCTATGTTGATTAAGAACTTAAAACTACAAGTTTCCAGTAGAAAGAAGGGACTGGGATTTTAGATAACAAATGGGTGCAAATATTAGTCCTCTCGATCACGCTTTTGTTAGAGCATAGCTCGGTTGAACCCACCAAACGTTGGTATGTCAAGTTTGGTTGTCATATTTTAGTGAATCAAAACTCATTTTAAGAGTCGCTTGATTATGTACTAGAGTCAACTTCGTATAGGTTAGCTTGAAAATATTAGGATATGAGACATTACAAGTATTGTGAAGACTTGAAGAAGTGAAGAAGTAAGAAACTACAACGACAACATCATTCTTCCACTTGAGGTTAGTGATATTTGACTTGAACTGTTTCATTCCCTAACGTATCTTTCAAGTCGTGCATATTGAAAACGAAACCGTGAAGCATGAACACTCTAGATAGACATAGTACTAAGGAATACAATATGAAGTTTATTGCTTAACCATTAAACTTTGTAGATAAGACATCGACATAATCATTTAAATGCTATTGTGATTATGTATGGGTATGAGGTGAGGAATTCATCCTAGAAACAATGTTTTACATGTGTTTTAAGGAAGTAAGTTCATAAACTTGTTTATGAATCGAAAAGGAAATCGACAGGCGTTATTGGGATTGTTATTCATCGCATATCTTGTGAACATCCAATATGTGTGATTTAGTATAACCGCTCACGACTTGTTTGTGTTCTTGGTAAAACTATTCACAAAGGCCTGACTTATGTATTGGTATGACTTTTATTAGTGAAACCGATCTTAAGTAATCACCTGAGATGGTATGATCGAGTTTATGATTGTGTATGACCGAATCTAAGTAAAGGGGAACCGATCCTATGAATAGGTGCAACACATCACAAAGGGGAATCGATCCTTGTATAAGGTGCAACAAGTTTGTAGCAGAAAGGGGAACCGATCCTATGGACATGTGCAATACGTTTTTAGGCAAAGGGGAACCGATCCTGCGGACATGTGCAACACATATAAGTTAGATACCATATATATGTGGGGAACCGATCCTAGTACCTAGTCAACCGAATTTTGGAAAGCTAGTGTGACTATGCACAATACTCACATGGAGGTAGAACCGAATTTTGTTTTGGTAGAACCGTTAAACCCATGATTTGTGATTTAGTGTTTCTTGATCAATCACATAGTTCTTGAAAGTCAGAAGAACCAATTCTAAACTTGTTTGGAAGTGTGGCAAATCGGTTTCAAGGTTGTAAGTATGAAAGAGGACTTACAAAGTAAGGATGTCGACACACTTTGAACACTGGAAGTAATGTTTATCTTTTATTGTTCAAAGTTATTCCTTAATAGCTACAGGAAGGAAATCCCAGGATCGAAACATAAATAAGGTAAGAATCTTTTATTTAAGGTTTTTAATTTTATTTTAGGAAAACGAGAATTAGTAATGTGCATTTACTAGTTGAGATTTCCCAAAGAGATTTTCGGTCATTATTTTGGACAGAGCATTTCCAGGAATTATGGAAACCGAATTTGGAATATATTGAATATCTTTGAGAATATTTTCGGTTTTGGAAATTCCTTGGTGTCCAAACTTCCTTGTCTATAAATACTTAAAGTTTGCATTTCTAGCAAACTAATCTCTTCGTGACAACAAACTTCCTCGGTTGTGTTGTTACTGGTGTAGCCGCCTATTCAGAGAGGAGAGTAACCTAATTAGGCTAAATCTCTTACGGCCGCTCAGTTTAAAGTCTTCTTTGGGATTGAGAAGCTCTACGAGTACCGTTGGTGGGAAACTAGATAATTGCGGTTTATCTTATGTTTTCAATTGATTTGATTGACTAACGGTGGTTGAACTTTGATTGCACCTAGTTTGTTTATTCTTTAGAATCTTCTCTTTTGATATAAGATTCACTCAAACTAGATCGAAGTTTCGACATGGATCTTTAGACTGTTGTTAGTGCTAAATACGATCTTGTGATAATCCATTGTTAACAGACTCCGTTACGCGCATGATTGTTCACAAGAGATTCAAGTTGTTGTGTGCATGTGTTTATTGAAGATCTAAGAATATTTGAAGACAAAGAATTTATTGAAGATTTCTGATTTGGGGTTCATAATCTTTGGTGTGCACAATACTTGTTTTGGTATAAGAGGATCCAACTATAATCGGTTTATCCTTGTGGTAGATTGGATTTATTAGTTGTGTAGATCGGCATCAATACAATTCTTTGTGATTAAAAGTATTGATTGCGGAATCTTAACAATTACTTCGGTAGTTGAACATGAGATAGATCTACGAACCTGACGAAGGAGTTTATTGAGATAAATAAAAGAGCCTTTGTCGAACTCATATCACTTGGTTGAAGAGAGTTGATACCAAACAGATTTGTTGTTCCTTTACTGTTTGGAATACGAACCAAAGGAATTGTTCCAAGTACGTGACTTATTCATAGGTCGGAGGCATGGGAATACAGATGGAACTAGGTGAACTATAGGTTTAGTTGCTTGGTCTCAACTATACGAAGTTGGTTTAATTTTGTGTAGCGTCTTAGTCCTGAGAGTATTCAATTCTGGACAAGGTCCCGGGGTTTTTCTGCATTTGCGGTTTCCTCGTTAACAAAATCTTGCTGTGTCATTTACTTTATATTTCCGCATTATAATTGTTTTATTATAATTAAAGTAAATTACACAAACGTTAATTCCTATTTACTTGATAAGTAATCCTATTGTGTTTGGTTAAGTCCGAACCCTTTTATCAAGTATACATACTTCGTTGTTGTATTGTCTCGATCTCGTATCCATAGACGATCACACGAAGTGTGAACCGGTTAGTTGTATTCTCTTGACTCAGTCCATAGACAATCACTTTCGGAGAAAGGACTTATAGGTAGGAAAAGTTTTAGCTTGAGGTATATTTGGGTACCCTCGCTTTTTCAATTGGTGTTTGGTGCGATCCAACCTATAAGAAATTGAATCTAATGGTCGATTCAGTTAACGTAATGGCAGAATGTGACTACTTTAAAAGATCGTGGTGGAAAACACGTATGAAGTATGAAATACTCTTATTCCTAAACATGTTAAGAATTATGCTTATGTATGTCTTGAGTGACGTACATAATCCTTTGGCTATCATAGGATTTTATATCATTATAGTGAGTAACAATGATACAATGGCCTATGAGACATGTCGTATCTTGAAAATGCATAAGATTCTGCTCAATATTTTTATGAACATCGGCTATTGTGTTCCTGCAAAATCAGGAATCTTAAATATATTTGGATGGCCTACCAAAGTATACACTTGTACATTTTCAGATCAAGGACTTTCAACGTTTCGCTTTCCAGGATGCGGTTTTGGAAAATATGTGATCCTGTAAGGAATAAGTTTTCTGTTAATAATTATATTAACAATGATTTGCTTCATACACCTCAGAACTGTTTTAATGAAGCACGTGACCTTTTGAAACATCACTGGGTTTATGATTCTGATGATATTTTTTTATCAAATATCATATCTTGTTCAAATTTATCTCTGTATACTCTAGTAAATTCTTGAATAAATTTCAAGTGATATTGCCACTCTCTGGTAATAAAAGAGTAAACAGGTTTTTGGACAAAAATATGGAATCAATCCGAAACAAAGATCCATACCATGAAAAACCAGTTTTCCAAAAGAAAGACCTGGATATAAAATCGGAATTGTTTTCCCACAAGTCTTTGTTTCCGATTTTGAGAGTATTTCCTAAAACTAGTTATTTCCGGTTTTTGATATCAAGTCTTCTTATGAAAGGTAACCTCCTGCTATGTGTTCATACATATTGGGAAAGATTGGTCAAAACCATAACTAGGGTTTTTCATATTTTCGCAAGTATGAAAAAGAGGAAAACAAGAGAAGAAATCTCTAAACTAGACAAGTATGTCTTGAATCCTTTTATTCCTTCCGGGGAAGTTGAGAAAATCAAGTATCCTCACTTGATCAAAGGGAAGCATGCCCTTATAAATTTTGTAGATAACACATGTTATGAAAGATATCAAGCTTTGAAGCAAGTAAGCTTCACTGAAGAGAAGAGATTCAATCCAGATGTTTTAGAAACCAATTATGTGAAATTTGTTCAAGACCGGATTTGGGGAAATATGTTCGGATTTGAAAAATATTCACCTGATATAGTAAGAATTTTTTATGGTAATATTCACAATATTAATCATGAAAAACTTACGTTTAGCACCATGGTTTGAAGTACGTTTCTTCATGTCAACAGAAAGATGATATCAGAAATCATCAACTACAATGAGAAGGGTCATATGATTACTGGTTTTGAAATTGAGCACGATAACATTTCGAAACTCATCACTTTGGTAAAACTGTTGAATAGAAAAAGGGAAAGATCTTGACCAAAGATGTACCCTTATATCTTAGGGTTTTCGGTAAACTTGCTGTAACAACCATGTTTGCTTGTACAACAAATTCTTCTCTATGGAATCAGAATTTGCTGAATTGGTTTATTACCTTCTTGAAGGAAGAAACGGATTGATATTTGTGGAATAATTATCAATCAAATGATTAAAATCATTGAATCTCTCAATGTCACAGGTTTCCATAGAAATCTTGGATATCCCTGTCTCTCATCACCAAGTTGTGTGAAAGCGCAATTGGGAACAATTTTGGAGATGAAAAAGATACTAAAACTGTCTCTCAGGGAATTATCAATCAGATGAAGGGAACTCAAAAGGAAACGAGTATCTCATATGATCAAATCTATAGTGGAGACCTCATGTTCCACATTTTACGTCTTGGAAGACAATTGGACTGTATTCAGAAACAGTTGGCATTTGCCTATAGAAATGATATGGAAACCCTTGAAGGAATCCTAAAGATCAATAATGATTTCCTAAAGCGAAAATGGGAAGAAGACTGCGAGAAGGAATCCGATGGGGAAACAAATGAAGTCGATTTGTCTTCAAGAAAAAAAAATAGACAATAGTTTTTGATTATTTCAATAAAGTCTATTATGAATAAAATTATTTGATTTATAATTTTTCTTGTGATGGTTTTTGATTTACATAGCATGTGCTTGAATGCTTTATTATTGCTATGGATGTTTATGGGATGTTTGATTTCGGTTTTATTACCTTGATATTCGATCTCATAATGTTGTGAACCCTTATGGTTTGGGTGAATTTTTGATTTAGAAGGATTAAGTTCTAGCCCATGTTGGTAGGCTTTATCAAAGGATCATGAGAGGTTCTGGTAGAAACAATATGTGAGAAAGTCACAATATGTTGAATCGGTTTTGGTTTAGCATGAAAGCATATGTGTTTCGACGGTTTTCAACTTTTTTTTTTGCAATTGTTAAAACCGGTTTTCAACCTTTCTCTGGTGAAGGTTGGTTGTTGTTATTATTTTGTTTTGCATAAGGATGACAACATAATGATATTTCGATATCAATTCTCCCTGGAAGAAGATGCAAATATATTGGAGAATCGGATGCGAAATTTGAGGTAACAATGTTGTTGGTTGATTGTTTTCCTGTTTAAGAAAAGCCTGATTTTATTTCATATATATTTTGCTTTTGCTTAAAAAAATTTCGGTACAATTGATGTTTTATTCCATGATGTATGTATGGATGTGTGTGTGATTCAATTGTTTCCGGTTAAGAAAAACTATTGTTATCTTGCTTTATTGTGTGGTATCAATTGTTTAGGCTTACAAAATTTCGGTACAATTGCGGTGCTATAATGTCTATGTTGTTTCAATTGCTTCTAGTTGAGGTGAATAATTATGCAAGTTGACTTATTTGGTTTGTATGAATTATTTATGGCTTAACGAAAGAAAAGGTTTACGGGATGAATTGTTTAGTCCAATTCGATTCCGGATAAGAGAAACTAAGGTTATCTTAGTTAGACTTATCAAAGTGGAGGTTTCGGTTATTCAAGTCTAATTGAATGCCTTAACAAGAAATGCTAGTTAACTAACCTAGTACTTGTCTTGTTTAAAATTTAAAGGTCTAAGTTATATGGATAATTAGAACTTGATGAGAAAAATAGAGTTTTCTTTATTTTGGTCTTATCGAATGAAGCGATTGTATTTGTATAATCGGTTTAGCAAAGGGATTAAGGTGTTTAGTTGATTTTTGGTTTGCTAAACTAAATTGGGAAAATTGTCTTGGGCAATTGTTTCCATGATAACATATCAAAACAAATTACTATGTAGTTTCGGTTTTGATATTGGTTATCCAAAATGGTGTGTGAAACCCTCGTGCTTAACTCTATAGGTTTGCAAGTCTATTTTGAGATTTGTAAGATTCTTTTCGTGTTGTCCTTTATTTTTTCGTTTCTTTGTCATCTTGTGACAAAAAGGGGGACAAATATATGGAGTAAACAAGTGATATTCGTATTGATTTTATATTGATTGGTATCACTAAGGAAAATAACAATTGTGCTTAAAGGTTTATCTAACGAAAGAGTGAAAGCATAGACTAAGGGGGAGTAGCATATCATATTTATTGGTATAACAAAGACGTGCGGATTGATGAAATCTACCTATCTCACCTTTAGGGGGAGTATTAGCTTTGTTATTATAATGTCAACAGCGGCATTTAAGGATTGAATGTATGCAGGTTATTGTGCTGTTGAATTCGAGAAATCAAGCGTATGTGTAATGAATTCTTGTAATTTGTTTATCCATATGATTATAAGAGTTTTGTCACTAAAATTGACAAAGGGGGAGATTATTAGAGCATAGATTGGTTGAACCCACCAACCGTTGGTATGTCAAGTTTGGTTGTCATATTTTAATGAATCAAAACTCATTTTAAGAGTCGCTTGATTATGTACTAGAGTCAAATTCGTATAGGTTAGCTTGAAAGTATTAGGATATGAGCATTACAAGTATTGCGCAGACTTGAAGAAGTGAATAAGTAAGAAGCTACAACGACACATCATCCTTCCACTTGAGGTTAGAGATATTTGACTTGAACTGTTTCATTCCCTAACATATCTTTCAAGTCGTGCATATTGAAAACGAAACTGCGAAGCATGAACACTCTAGATAGACATAGTATTAAGGAATACAATATGAAGTTTATTGCTTAACCATTAAACTTTGTAGATAAGACACCGACATAATCGTTTAAATGCTATGGTGATTATGTATGGGTATGAGGTGAGGATTTCATCCTAGGTAACAATGTTTTACATGTGTTTTAAGGAAGCAAGTTCATAAACTTGTTTATGAATCGAAAAGGAAATCGCCGGGCGTTATTGGGATTGTTATTCATCGCATATCTTGTGAACATCCAATATGTGTGATTTAGTATAACCGCTCACGACTTGTTTGTGTTCTTGGTAAAACTATTCACAAAGGTCCGACTTATGTATTGGTATGACTTTTATTAGTGAAACCGATCTTAAGTAATCACACGAGATGGTACGATCGAGTTTGTGATTGTGTAGGGCCGAATGCGGGTAAAGGGGAACCGATCCTATGAAGAGGTGCAACACATCACAAAGGGAATCGTTCCTTGAATGAGGTGCAACAAGTTTGTAGCGAGAAGAGGAACCGATCCTATGGACATGTGCAATACGTTTTTAGGCAAAGGGGAACCGATCCTATGGACATGTGCAACACATATAAGTTAGATACCATATATATGTGGGGAACCGATCCTAGTACCTAGTCAACCAAATTTTGGGGAGCTCTTTGACTATGCACGTACTCACATGGAGAGTAAAACCGAAACTTGTTTTGGTAGAACCGTTAAACCCATGATTTGTGATTGAGTGTTTCTTGATCAATCGCATATTTCTTGAAGGTCGAGATGAACCAATTCTAAACTTGTTTGGAAGTGTGGCAAATCGGTTTCAAGGTTGTAAGTATGAAAGATGTCTTACAAAGTAAGGATGTCGACACACTTTGAAAACATGCAGTAATGTTTATCTTTTATTGTTCAAAGTTATTCCTTAATAGCTACAGGAAGGAAATCCTAGGATCGAAACATAAATAAGTTAAGAATCTTTTATTTTAGGTTTTTAATTTTATTTTAGGAAAACGAGAATTAGTAATGTGCATTTACTAGTTGAAATTTTCCAAAGAGATTTTCGGTCATTATTTTGGACAGAGCATTTCCAGGAATTATGGAAACCGAATTTGGAATATATTGAATATCTTTGAGAATATTTTCGGTTTTTGAAATTCCTTGGTGTCCAAACTTCCTTGTCTATAAATACTTGAAGTTTGCATTTCTAGCAAACTAATTCTTCGTGACAACAAACTTCCTCGGTTGTGTTATTCTTTGGTGTAGCCGCCTATTCGGAGAGGAGAGTAACCTAATTAGGCGAAATCTGTTACGGCCGCTCGGTTTAAAGTCTTCTTTGGGATTGAGAAGCTCTCAGTACCGTTGGTGGGAAACTAGATAATTGCGGTTTATCTTGTGTTTTCGATTGATTTGATTGACTAACGGTGGTGGAACTTTGATTATACCTAGTTTGTTTATTCTTGAGAATCTTCTCTTTTGATATAAGATTCACTCAAACTAGATCAAAGTTTCGACATGGATCTTTAGAAGCATTGTTAGTGCTAAAGATAATCTTGTGATAATCCATTGTTAACGGACTGCATTGCATGCGTGATTGATCACAAGAGATTCAAGTTGTTGTGTGCAGGTGTTTATTGAATATCTAAGAAGATTAGAAGACAAAGAAGATGTTGAAGATTTCTGATTTGGGGTTCATAATCTTTGGTGTTCACAATACTTGTTTCTGTATAAGAGGATCCAACTATAATCGGTTTATCCTTGTGGTAGATTGGATTGATTAGTTGTGTAGATCGGCATCAATACAATTCTTTGTGATTAAAAGTATTGATTACAAAATCTTAACAATTACTTCGGTAGTTGAACATAAGATAGATCTAAGAACCTGGCGAAGGAGTTTATTGAGATAATGATGTGATCTCAATAATGTTGTAGTAATAGGGTTCGTTGAGACTTGTGAAAGCAAAAGATTTTAGACTTATAAAACTTAAAAAAAAAAAAAACTTAACTCAAAATTTGATTTCAAGATATTAAGAATAACCAAGACACTGATTCCACTATTACACATGAATGAATAACGGTAAATAACCCAAAACTCTAATTATCTTTTAAATCTCTTGTTTCTTAATTCACAAATAATCAGGAAAATTCTCAAAAATTAATTGTATCCCCTAAGCATAGATTATCTTAATACAAAGCATAACCTATCTAATTGAATCACAACTAATGAAGAAAATTATGCAAACAATTAAATACTCTGCAAAAGCAGTGATTGAGTGAATTATTAATTATAAATTAGAGAAAATAAAATAGTTATCAATTATTCATGCGTAAATAGCTTCCTCATTGCCTTGGTTGTGGGAGAATTAGCTCATCATCATGTTGGAAACACGCTCAAAATTCATTTTTATTGCTCAAAGGAGGTGTACAAATGATGAAATGGAGAAAAACTATTAAAAACCGGGTTTGTAACAATTGTATTTGTTACAAACCGAACTATTACAAAGTACGATATGAATGAACTGTCGTTGTCACTGTAGCAAATCGATTTGCTCCTTGTGCGTCTTATGTTCTTGACAATGAGCGACTGCCTCGGGTAGTCTTTTGTTCTTCGTGTTCTTCAGCAGCAGCAGAAAATGGTGTATCCTGCCACTTGATTTTCTCGACTCTATGATGTTCTAAATTCTCCCTAATCTCTCCGTATCCGTTCTGTGGTGCACGAGTACCCTTTATATAGCCATATACACCAAAAAATCTCGCTCCATCACTGCCAATAATCCTCCATTACTCGGTCATATTTTCATGCAAGATACGGGAATTCCTATTTTTAGCTCTTTCACGCGTCTACAACTTCTGAATCTTCCTTATTTAACTCCTAAACGCTTCTTCAGAGTCCTATATCTATTCAAACACGAGCAACACACGTCTAACTCGTTGTAATTTAAGTGATTATCCCTTCCGCCACGTACTACTTTGTTCTCTTCCAAATGATTAAAAACCCAACTAAACTCAAGCGAACACCCATACCAAAGCATTGTTTGGACATATCCGTTCATCCGTCGAAACCGGTGGTTGAGTCTCACCTTTGGAACTTCTCCAAAAATCCAACAGAAATACGCGATGAACGCATTATTTTCCCGCCAAAAACAGATTTGAAAGGTTGGGGATGACCTCCCCCTAACAGCGATGGGGGTGCGAATAGCAGGTGCCCAACTGAGGTGCCCCTTAACCAAAATGAGGGTGCCTTTAGTACTTTCTCTGAGGGTCCAAATAGCACTTTTTGAGCAAATTTTTCCACATAAGTGTATTCCTCCAAAAACACCTACACAAACATAAAAACACCATAATAAGTACAAAATCAAGCACTAACAATAGAGACACTGAGGACAATTCAGATACAAAAAATGTGTCTATCAAATACCCCCAAACTTATTATTTGCTAGTCCTCGAGAAAATTTAATCTAGAAAATAAAAATCTAATTCACTAGGTGGCCCCGGTGACCGAGTTAATCTCGGGAGGGTTTACCAGAGGTGTACCCACAAAACCTTGACTTCTAATTGGTCACAAGTGTAGTTGCAGGAAATCCCACACTACACCCCTCACTATATTTTGTAGATCTAAATCTTATTAATGATATGAAAATGAAGATAAAAATGCTAAAATTGTAAAATGGACACAAGGATTTTTACGTGGTTCGATCAATGTGATCTACATCCACGATTCTTCACTATGATTTTGAGGTTACATAAAATTAGATTTACAATCTCCATTAATGGATATTTTGTAGAGCCCTAGATCTAATTATTTGGGGAAGAAGATGATAAAGAAAATAAATCTCTCTCCAAAAATATCTCTCTCCCCAATATTTCTCTCTCTCTGCTCTTCTCTTTATATAGGTGTTTACATAATGGATGACAGCTCACATACAACTCATATTCCCGTGAGCCCTTTAATAATTTCGCAGGCTCTTGCTACCTTCTCGCGAGACATTCTCGCGAGTCTTGCTACATTCTCGCGAGACATTCTCGCGAGTCTTGCTACATTCTCTCGAGTTATGGAAAATAATGAATCTCGCAATCTCTTCTCGCGAGTTAAGGAAAATAATGAATCTCGCAATCTCTTCTCGCGAGTTAAGGAAAATAATGAATCTCGCAAGCTCTTCTCACGAGTTAAGGAAAATAATGAATCTCGCACGCTAAGAAAATATGTTGTGCGATATTTGAATCCTACATCTTGCCTCTTTTTCCTTGAATATTGCTTGAAGAGCGATCTTTAAGGAAAAATCCGTTGTTGTAGTAATCTTTGATCTTTGTTGATGAAGGAACGAGCGAAAGAATCTTGGACTTGAAAAAATACTTGCCTCTATTCTTTTGCGAAGTTCCGAAGCTTTGCGAAGTAAATAAAAATACCATCCCGAAGTATATGAAGTATGAAGTATCCTTGAAGAAGTATAAGAAGTATGAAGTATGAAGTATCCTTGAGAATTATAAGAAGTACTTAATCTTCTAAATATAAGAAGTATTGCGAATCCATCATGCGAAACTCTCGCTCCATGTTCTTTGCCTCATGCAATGCTCTATTTTTTTGCGAAGTTCCGAAACTTTGAGAAGTGAATATGAAGTATTAATCCTTGAAGTATAAGAAGTATTGCCTCTGTTCATGCGAAGTTATTATTCCATTTTTGGTGAAGATTCTTGTTGTTCACTGGTGAATATCTTCTTTGGAAGTGATTCTTGCCGAGAAGATAAAGAACATAAAATTTTTTTCTTGGTTATCCATAATTGCCTCTGTTCTTTATCTTTGAAGGTAGAATCTTTAAGAAAATGTTGGATGAGGGAGTTGTATCTTCATTCTCATTTTGCCTCTGCCTCATGCTTTGTGCTCATGCGATAGTATAATCTCTTCAAGTTGCTTATAATTTTGCGAAATAACCACATTTCGCAAACTAATCACATTCTGAGAAATTATGACTCGTTCTCTGCGAAATTCTGAATAATACCTTGAGAGATTCCAAATAATATCGCTGAGAGATTCTGAATAACACTCTTGAGAGATTATAAATAGTTACTACCGAGAGATTACGGATAATTCAGCAAAATTTTGTAAAATACTTGTGCGAGTATAATGCTTATGTAATGATTATGTTATGAAATGTGTATGCAATGGTTATGCCATGAAATGCTTATGCAATGCTTTCATGATGCGATTATGATGCTTGTATGATGAGAATGCTTATCTACTGCAATGTATAGCTAATGTTTGTGTTACTTAGCTCATTTCGCCGTTCTAAAATTGATGTAGCTTTAAATCACTTCCATTCTTCATTTCTCTGATTTTGTCTTTAGCATATGCATTCCTCTTTGTGTATTTATTGTTTCTCGCAAGTTCTTACTTGTGCTTCATCTTTTCCTATTCCCCGCACTTCATCCAAATTGTTTATGTTGAATTTTGTCATTGCGACAAGATCGCGGGACGTCTTTACATTTTCATGTAATAACCCCTTGATCTTGCCTTATCATTGTTTTTGTGTGGTCTTATTTTGCCTTCCTAGTTAAAGGTCTTATTTTGCCACCCCTCCTTGCGACAATATGACGGGCCTAAATATTCTTGCGAACATAAAGCCCCATGACATTGCCGTCTTGCGACAAAATCGCGGGACGTCGTTACACTTTCATGTAATGACCCATTGATCTTGTCTTATCATTTCTTAGTATTATTGCCTCTGCGGGATGTTTTAGTTGCGACAATATGACGGGCCTAAATATCCTTGTGAACATAAAGCCCCATGACATTGCCGTCTTGCGACGAAATCGCGGGCGTCCGTACACTTTCGTGAAAAGACCCATTGATCTCGTCTTACCCTCGCGTTAGTATTATTGCCTCTGCGGGGATCATTGCACAAATATGACGGGCCTAAATTTTCTTGCGAAAATAAAGCCCCATGACATTTGCGTCTGTTTGACACTCTCCCTAATGGAGGGTGTCGCCCTTATCATCTCCATGGTTGCCCCTTCAAGGAGGCGTACATCGGCCATACAAGGCTAGCTCCTCCCATCCGGTCTTAACAACAACCATTATTTTCGCAGCCTCTTATCCCTTATACCTATAGGGTTTATGGTTACAAGGCTGCACCCTAAGTGGAGTTTTCTTGGGCGAGTGCGGCATGCGCCAAGACTTGTCAAGAGTGGTAAGGAAGTTCCATGCTCCCGCACTCTTGACTCAACCGTGTACCTCGGCGCCTTGATCATACGGCCCGACTCCTTGAAAGAGACCCTCGGTCGCCCAACCGGGGTATAACCTACATATATAGTTGGGAATCCAAGGTACCTCTTAGGATAGGCTTTCATGGGCCCCAAATCTCCATGACTCGAGGTTCCGGGAGCGGTGTAACCTTTTCCCTGAGCCATGTCAAGAGATACCCCCTTATATGACGCACTTTAGGTCTTACATTTGCCTCTTACGAAATATCATTCGCGAACTAGGGTGTACGCCATAAAGGTTCGTCCCATTCACTCACTCAATCATTTTTGTCAATTCATTCAATCATTCATTTTTGATTATCTCTTCTCATTATCTTTGCGAAATTATCGCATGTCTTCATTCTTTCATTCATCCTTTCATTCATTCCTTCATTTCTGTCACTTCCTTCACTCATTCTTTCATTTCTCATTTCTTTCATTCATTCTCATAATATCATATCATTTGCGGTTTCTTCTTTGTTGTTGTCTCTTGCGAAGTATATGATTTGCTTGCGAAGCTATCATCCTTGAAATGTATGGACGTCGCATAAAATATAAATATTTCGCACAAAAAGAATTGTGAGAAATGAGATTTGAACCCTTGACCTGCCTCTTGCATATTCTCGCATCATACCAAATGTTCTAACCCTCATTTGCGAGATTAACTTGCGAGATAATCATCAACTTTCTTCTTTGCGAGATAAGCAAAGTCTGTGCGGAATTTCGCATAACAAAAATAAATGTGCGAGAGACAAGAATTGATCCTGCGACCTCCGCTTGCATTCATGCATCGACCAACTGTGCTAGCCAAGCCTCTGCGAAATGTTTACGCGAAATAATCACTTACTTTCTTCTTGCGAAATATACTTGCGAAAAACCCATGCGAAAAATACACGTTCGTTGAGATTTGAACTCGCGACCATGAACTCATTAATTTCGCAGGTGACCAAGCTGTCTTTGCCTCTTGTTTGCGAAAGAATGAAACAACCTTGCGAAATTATCCATTTTTTCCCTTCTTTGCGAAGCAAAAAATTCTTTGCGAGGTGGGAGATTCGAACCCGCGACCTTAAGCTCCTCTTGTTCGCTCGTGACCAATTGTGCTACTCCTCATGTGCGAAAGGATCGCAGAATGCTAATACATGACTTATATTCACCCTTTGATATTCAAGGAAAAAGATGACAAAAATCCTTCGCGAAGGGTAAGACTCGAACTCGCGACCTTATGTTTATACTCTTCGCCAGTGACCAATTGTGCTAGCTGCTGTTTGTGAAAGAAACACACAATACTATAACTTTATTCACTTCTTCGCTCTCGGAAGTTCAAAAATATGTAAAAGGTGGGATTCGAACTCGCAACCCCAAGCTTATTCTCTTCGCGAATGACCATCTGGGCTACTTGCTGCTTGCGAAGGAAACACACAATGCTATAGCTTTATTCCATTTTTCCCCTCTTGAAAGTTCAAAAATATTTGAAAAAATATGACTGTGGCGAGATTTGATCTTGCGACATCAAGCTTCTTCTCTCCAACTCAAACCATCTGTGCGAGCTTCTTTTTTTTGTGATAAAAATCACGGCGTTTTGTTCTTATCCTTTTCTTCGTTCTTCCTTAATTTCCTTCAACAATTTTCCTCTTTTCTTTTTCTCCACGAATATGAAATCTTCCATTAAAAAATTAGCTTTCTTCCTTGAATTTTATCACATCAAACCTTTTTTTTATGTTCTTGAATTGTTGACGGTATTTTCTCCCTGAAAGTGTGATTTCTTCCATAAAACTTCCATTTTTGAACCTAAATTTTATAGATCTAAATAAAAAGTATGAACAGTAATTACTTTTCATGGAAATTTCTCTTAAAGTTTATAGATCCAATTGAATTCATCACCAACAGTAGCCGTTTTTTCTAAACTTTCTTGAACCAACAAGATTAGGTCCCTGTTTCTAGCGCATATGTAGTTGCAGGAAATCCCACACTACACCCCTCACTATATTTTGTAGATCTAAATCTTATTAATGATATGAAAATGAAGATAAAAATGCTAAAATTGTAAAATGGACACAAGGATTTTTTACGTGGTTCGATCAATGTGATCTACATCCACGATTCTTCACTATGATTTTTGAGGTTACATAAGAATTAGATTTACAATCTCCATTAATGGATATTTTGTAGAGCCCTAGATCTAATTATTTGGGGAAGAAGATGATAAAGAAAATAAATCTCTCTCCAAAAATATCTCTCTCCCCAATATTTCTCTCTCTCCTGCTCTTCTCTTTATATAGGTGTTTACATAATGGATGACAGCTCACATACAACTCATATTCCCGCGAGCCCTTTAATAATTTCGCAGGCTCTTGCTACCTTCTCGCGAGACATTCTCGCGAGTCTTGCTACATTCTCGCGAGACATTCTCGCGAGTCTTGCTACATTCTCTCGAGTTATGGAAAATAATGAATCTCGCAATCTCTTCTCGCGAGTTAAGGAAAATAATGAATCTCGCAATCTCTTCTCGCGAGTTAAGGAAAATAATGAATCTCGCAAGCTCTTCTCACGAGTTAAGGAAAATAATGAATCTCGCACGCTAAGAAAATATGTTGTGCGATATTTGAATCCTACAACAAGTATCCAAAGAGCTATGAGGACATACAAATTCTCAACCTATCTCCAAGTAACCAGAATGCCAAAGAAATTAAAGGTGCCAGCTCTAAAGCTGACTGAAGAAAAGGGGAGACACATCCATAACACTTTGCTAGATAAAGAGATATCCGCTACCAACTAGATAAACATTGTAAGATGCGTCCAATGATTTACAGCTGGATAAGATTAGGAGAGAGAATAATATCAGAGTGACATCTGCTACACAGCTGGACTAATTACGTGTGATGAGTTAAACCAGTGATAGAAATACCTTGTGCTAGATTGAAAGCGGACTAACAAAGCAACCAAATGTATCTTTCTTCGACTCTCTCATAGTGCTCAGTAGAAGCAACGTCTTCTTTGGTCTTCAGCTGTTGATGATAAACTATCAAACCTCATAGAACCTTGACAATTAACTCTTCTCTTTGATTTCTTGCTTGACATAAAAATTTCTACTTCCCTATGGCCTTATTGAAAAAAACTAATTATAGAACTAAACGAACGTAATGATTTTTTTTTTTTTTTTTTTTTGACACAAAAATTACATGACAAAAATTTACATGGCCATGAGAGAAGGACTTAAAAAAAAAACCTTGGATCTTCGCAACTCGTGATGTCTTGGTATCATGAATTCCAACAAATTATATAATTTGCTCTTATAACTTCTTGTAACTAAGTCTTCAACTTTGATTTTTGAATTATTCTTTTTTATTGTTGCTTCTAAACCTTAAACGTCTTCAACTTTCTTCATAGATTTTGATGTCGCTCTGCTTGTTGATGATAATAATTTTCTACTGAGAGAGTCCTAATCCAGTAACTAAGACTACACATTATGAGGTTGCTTTGTCTTTCTGGCATTTCCTGACCTACTTGCGTTTCCATCATGGATGGTTAGGTCCATCACGGTTACCCTCTAAAAGGAACAAGTTCTCTCATGAATTTCAAGGATCTCAATGTCTTTTTCTCTAATTTCTTAGTAGGTTGTTATCCCTAGCATTCCAATTTCTATCTTTTCGGTGATAAACAGTATGTAAACTTAGCTAACTGGATACCATGTGACGCTAGAAGTTTCAAAAGTGAAACTAAAAAGTTCTTCCCCACCCCAAACTTAAATCTAACATTGTCCTCAATGTTTCTAATGAAAAGAGCAATACCAAAAAGTAAAGTATCATGAGGAATCGTAAAGAGAGAAGTCGGAAAGATAATACAGGTGAAGAGAGAAATCAAAAACTAATATACAACATACAATCGCCTATATGGTCAATCAAGGGTAAACGGGGTCCTTGAGAGGACCTCCTCAACATCACACAGGAAATGGCTCTAAAAGGGTTTCAATCTCGGCCGTTAACCTTGAAGAACTACTACCATCCGGTGTCTCAATTTCAACAGCTCCATGAGGAAAGATAGTGCAAACAATAAAAGGACCCGTCCACCGAGAATGTAACTTCCCAGGGAAAAGATGCAAGCGGGTATCATACAGAAAAACTTTTGACCTGGAGAAAATGACTTACGTAAAATATTTCTATCATGCACAAGTTTCATTTGTTCTTATACTCCTTCGCACTCTCGTAAGCATCTATACGAATCTCGTCAACTCATTGAAATTTGAGTTTCCTATGGGCTCCTTCCTTGTCAAGAGAAAATTTAGCCGCATACTGCCCAATAAGCTCTATGTTCTAACTCAACAGGTAAATGACATGCTTTGCCATACACAAGCTAATAAGGTGAATTCCAATGAGGGTCTTAAATGCAGTACGGTAAGCCCATAAGGAATCAGTGAGCCTGAGACGACCGGTCTTTTCGATTAGGATTAAGCTGTTTTCTCTAATATACGTTTTATCTCCCTATTGGAAACCTCTACACTGACCACTAGTCTGTGGATGATACGGGTGGCTACCTTATGTGTAATACCATATTTCTTCATCAAAAGCTTAAAAGGTCCATTACAAAAGTGCGACCCTCCATCACTAACTATAGATCGCGGTGTACCAAAACGTGAAAGTATATTATTTTTCAAGAACTCAATCACAACCCTATGGTCATTGGTTTTACACGCAACCGCCTCAATCTACTTAGAGACATAGTCTACGACGATAAGGATGTATAGGTTACCAAAAGAATTAGGAAATGGACCCATAAAGTCAATACCCACACACATCAAAGACCTCAACGACTGAAATAGGGTTCAAGGGCATCATGTTCCTACGGGAAATGGTTCCTAATTTCTGGCAACGTTCACAAGTAACACAGTAACTATGGGAGTCTTTAAACAATGAAGGCCAATAGAATCCATCTTTGCAATATCTTGCAGCAGTCTTCTTAGCACTAAAGTGACCCCCACAAGCATGATCATGACAAAAGGAAATAATACTTGGACTGGTCACTATCGGTATACATCTCCTAATAATCTGGTCTGGACAATACTTAAATAAATATGGATCATCCCAAAAGAAGTGCTTAACCTGGGCTAAAAACCTAGATTGATCTTGTTTACCCCAATGTTGGGGCATTCAACCAGTAACAAGATAATTCACTATATTTGCATACCAAGGTGATTGGGAAACAGAGAACAATTGTTCATCAGGAAAGCTATCCCTTATATGAAGGGAATCATTAGGGGAACTAACAACCAGCCTAGACAAGTGGTCTGCTACTACATTCTCTGCTCCCTTTTTGTCTCTAATGTCTGGACAAAATTCTTGTAATAAAAGGATCCATCTAATCAATTTAGGTTTAGTATCCTTCTTGGAAAGAAGATACTTTAAAGCATCATGATCGGTGAAGATTATGATCTTAGAACCTAATAGATAGGGTCTAAACTTGTCTAAGGCAAACACAATGGCTAACAGTTCCTTCTCCGTAGTGGTATAGTTCAACTGGGCATCATTCAGAGTTTTGCTAGCATAGTAAATCACATGAAGTAATTTGTTTTCTCGCTGACCTAACACAACGCCAATAGCATAATCTGAAGCATCGCACATGATCTCAAAGGGTAGGTTCAGGTTGGGTGCCTGGACTATGGGGGCGGTAGTGAGTAACGTCTTAAGCTTCTCAAAAGCCTCTAAACAAGCATCATCAAAGACAAACTTAACATCTTTTGCAAGCAAATTGCAAAGAGGTCTAGAAATCAAGCTAAAATCCTTAATGAATCGACGATAAAAACCTGCATGCCCTAAGAATGACCTAATATCTTTTACGGTTTTGGGACCTCAGAAAGTCTTAATAAGGTCAACTTTGGATTTATCTACCTCTATACCCTTAGAAGATACGATATGCCCTAAAACAATTCCCGATCGAACCATGAAATGACATTTCTCCCAATTAAACACTAGATTTTTTTCCTTACACCTAGTCAACACTAATGACAAATGATGCAAGCACTCATCGAAAGACGAACCAAATCTTTTGAAAAGTCATCCATAAAGACCTCTAAGAACCGTTCTACCATATCTGAAAATATGCTCATCATGCAACGCCTGAAAAGTCATAGGGCGTTACATGGCCCGAAAGGCATGCGTCTATACGCAAAGGTACCAAAGGGACATGTAAAAGTGGTTTTCTCCTGGTCTTTTGGGGCAATAACGATCTGATTATAGCCAGAGTAGCCATCTAAAAAGCAAAGAATGACTATGTCCGACTAATCTCTCTAGCATCGGTCGATGAAGGGAAGGGGAAAGTGGTCCTTCCTAGTGACCTTGTTAAATTTCCTATAGTCAATATAGACACGCCAACCCGTGGTCACCCGGGTTGGGATTAACTCATTGTTATCGTTCTGTACTACAGTAATACCTAGGGGTGGGACTTGGGTTGGGTTAACCCACCCAACCCATTCCCAACCCGAACGTTGGGCGGACATGGACAACGTGTTTCAAAACTTTGGGCAAGCTTGGGCATAAATTTTATGAACCCGAGTTAAATTTGGGCAAGCATGGGCATAAATATTTTTAACCCAAACAACCCACCCAACCCGAAGAACTATATACAAGACATTTTTTATAATTAGTATTATCATCTATTTAGAGAAATTTTATATATTATCTTCAAATCTATTAATGAAAATATAAATTATATTTATCTCATTAATCATTCGATATGAAAAGAGTTTATATTATTGTAAATAATCTTCAGTTATTTGGAAATTTAAAATAAATGGAGCAATTAAATCTTATTATTACTAAATTTATTATTATCACATTAACAAACTTGTATGTCTAGTGGAATTTGGGCCAACGCGAGGAACCCGGGGAACCCGAGGAACATAACTTGGGCGGACTTGGGCAACACCTCAATGGGTTTCATGGGTTCGATGGGCAATCTGGGCAAAGAATTCCTAGCTCGGGTCTGCCTCGGCCAAGCCTTCTTACCCGCCCAACCAACCCAAGTCCCACCCCTAGTAATACCGGATTTCTTGGGAACAACTTTGAACAGGGTGACCACTTACTGTACGAAATGGGGTAGATAATGCCCATCTAACACTTAAGAACCTCGGTTCGAACTACTTCTTTCATATTAGGGTTTAGTCTTATTTGCATCTCCTAGAAGGTTTGGTATCTTCCTCTAGATAAATCCAGATGCGTACAAACGGTGGGACTTATACCCTTAATGTACTCGCTATGGTCCACCTAAAGCTTCCTTGTTGTTTTGAAGGACGGTCACTAGCCTACTTTCTCGATCACTATCCAAGTCGGAAGAAACAATCACATGTAAAGTTTCGGATGGGCCTAAAAACACATACTTCAGGGTATCGGCAATGGTTTTAGGTCCAACTTAGGAGGCTCTTCTTCTACTTGAAGGAACTAGGGTAGACTTAGAAACTGGTAGAGGTTCGAACTTAGGTTTCCAGTCCATTACTAGTGTCTATCAAAGGGGTTGAATCTAACAAAGCATTGACCTCATTAATCACATCATCATCATCAAAATCAATCCCAAAGTGAGCTAGGCATTTCTCTAATGGATCTTCTAACAAAGTGTTTGGTAATGACTCCTCGACTAATGTTCCTATCATGTTCACCTCTTCTATGCTCGAGTCATCAAGTTCAGAGGGTAGCTTGCTAATATGAAAGACGTTCAGCTCAATAATCATATTACCAAAAGACAAATTCATAATACCGATTCGACGATTAATGATCGCATTGGATGTAGCTAAAAACGGGCGACCTAAAATTACCGGTATCTGGTTCTCTGAGTCAGGGACAGGTTGGGTATCTAGGATAACAAAATCCACCGGATAAATAAACTTGTCGACCTCTATGTTAACATCCTCGATCACACCCCGAGGAATTTTAACGGACCTATCGACTAATCAAGAGTCATCCGGGTAGGTTTCATCTCACCAAGTCCTAGCTTAAGGTACACATGGTATGGGAGTAAGTTCACACTGGCTCCTAAGTCAAACAAAGCTTTCTCAACATGGTATTTACCTATTGTGCAAGAAATAGTAGGGGACACTGGGTCTTTATACTTTGGAGTAGTGGTATTCTGAATAATAGAACTCACGTGACTAGCTAGGAAGGATTTCTTTTGAACACTAAGCTTACGCTTTCGTGTACACAAGTCCTTAAGAAACTTGGCATAAGCGGGAATCGCTGATCGCATCCAACAATGGGAGGTTGATAGTAACCTTCTTAAAAACCTCCAATATATCATTAAAGTTGGACTCCCTCTTAGTTGGAACTAGCACTGGGGAACGGGGCTGCAGGAACAAAGTCGGGCTCAACAGGACCCTCATTGGTCTCTTTAGAGACTCTATCAATCTCCTCATTTTCTGGATCAAAAGGGTGAACTACATCATGTTCACTTTCAGGCATGGCGACCTTATTGTCAACTTTCTTTACACTCCTAAGGGTTGTAATAGAATTCACATGATTGTACGATTTCTCTCCTTTAGGGTTAGGATCAGTATGACTAGGGAACCTTCCATCTTCTCTCTCACTAAGGAACTTAGCAATTTGGCCGACTTGAAGTTCTAATTTAGCAAGAGACTGGGAATTATTCTTAAAATTCGCTTGGTTTCCTCTTGAAAATTACCACGGCTCTTTACTAACATTTCTGGCTCTTGTGTTAACATATCCCGGCTCTTTTTTAGTATACTAAGAGACTCCTCTAATCTAGTCATTCTATTCTCGAAGGGTTACGGAACTGGGCTTGACACAAGAATTCTTATTATAACCAAAACCAGGGGGGCTGAGAATTACTAGACCGACCTTGATTCTGGCCCTTAGACCAAGAGAAATTAGGATGGTTTCTCCAACCAGGGTTGTAGGTCTCTGAGTATGGGTCAAACTTCTGACGGTTCTCAAACCTAGCATTGTTATAGACAGCACGAGCTTGCTCTTCACTAACCTTACCTTCCCAAAATGAGTTATTAGGTTCTACTCCACAACTAGAGACTTGAGAGGCTCTAATCCTATCATCAGGTTCAACAAGAGACCTATGTTTAGGCTGATTCAATTCCAAAGCTTCTAACCTTCTAGACAAAGCAGCAAACTTAGCATCTGACCCGAAGCTTGTATCAACCACATTGGTGCTACTTCTATTGACCAAGAGTCTTTTAGGGGGTTCAACACAAGACTCCCACTGTTGGTATTTTTCATATGATAGCTCCTAAGAAGGTAAAAGCATCATCGGCATTTTTATTAGTGAACTCACCGGGCGCACATAGACTCGACCATGGATTTGGTCAAATAGTCTAAACCATTATAAATAATCTCTACGAGTTTCATCTTATCAAATCCATGGTGAGGACAACGGGATAGGAGATCATTGAATATCTCTAAAAACCTATAAAGAGACTCTCCATCTTGTTGCATACTAGCACTAATTTTCTGCCTAACAGCTGCAGTTTTATGCTTAGGGTAGAATTTCATATAGAAAGTAGCAATAAGTTCCTTCCATGTTTCAATGGATTCAGATGGTAGGTTGTTTAGCCAGGTCTTGGCTTTATCTCTTAAGGAAAAGGGAAACATCTTAAGTTTCAAGACTTCATCAGTAAGGTCTTTTATTCTAACTGTCCCACAAATTTCCTCAAAGTCCCTAATATGAATAGGGATCATCTGAAGAATACTATCTTTTATCTCGAAATTAGCCGTATTGGCTGGCAATTTAATGCACGAAGCTCGGTTGGTCCTATTTGGGAACATGTAATCTTTCAAAGTTGCCATCGGCTGCACAACTGAAGTACTCGGGGTACTTTCCTCACGAAGAGACAGATTCTCAAAACTGAAGTTTCCAAAAACGGGGCTCTCAAAGAAGAGTCTTGATTTTCCGCCTTCACAAGAAGAACTACTAGGTTTGTCACTAATCAAACAACTTAGAGTGTTTCTTTTCCAAGACCGCTCTCTAATAACCTCGGGCATATACCAGAAAAAAAAAAGAAAAAAAAAAGAAAAAATCCTAAAAGGAAGGGAAGTTCTATGCAAACACAAACAAGGCTGACTCCACCAAAGCAAACCTAATGAATTCTAGCAAACAAAAAGCATGATGGCTCCAATTAGATTGTTTTCTAGACCAGCTTCTAATCCTTCGAAAGGGAATTCGTTACAATCTGAGCAAACCCCTCTGGAATCAATCCGAGTTTAAGTAAGTTAAATAGAGGCAAGGGAAGGCTGCGTGGAGCTTTGATACCCAAGGCCTCACCGCATTACAAGGCGGCGCGATCACGCATTCAACTCACGAAACCATCATGAACTTTGAAGTATGCTTAAAAGAGTAACCGATATTTTTCGAATGACTTTCCTATTAAGCTCGTTACCCTATCGGTCTCGTTCTATTCCAAATTTTAAAGCTTAGGTTCGCGTTAAGTATTGTTTTCCTAAGGAGGGCAAGAAGAGAACAGTGATGAAATCCGAACCCTTATCTTGTATGGCCAGGCCTTGCCCTTTACTAGGAAATTAAAGCAGCCGTATTCAGTTCCTCAACATATATGCAAACGAAGGAATACGGTAACCGGCGACGGAGGATTCGCGAGTATTTCGACAAACTTACCTCCCGTTCCAGACGGGGGATGAACCGTTGTAGTCGACTCGGGCCACGACTCCTATGTCATGTACGAACCCAAGGGGCCGAGGCGATATCGTAATCGCCGTCCTTCTCTGCACACAGTTTATATTTAAACTACCCTTCCGTAGGGTTTAAAAATAAAAGAATGTCCAAATGTCCAAGTGCAAAGTCCAAAAGTAAAAGTGCAAAAGAAAAGGAAAGTCTAAAAAAATAAAAATATCCAAAAAAAAATAAAAATGCCTCTCTTTTTTTTTTCTCTCTTTTTTAAATTAATAAAAAAAAATCTTCTTCTTTCGCTCCTTTCGATTTGTCTTTAACTCCAAATCTTTAAGTATTCACCAAAAGCTTTGGCAAATTTTTCTTTCGCTCCAAATTCCAAAATCTGTAGTAAAAAGACAAAAACCCAAAAAGTAGAACAAATAAATAAAAACCTAAAAAATAAATCTAAAAACTCTAGCCTAAAGACAAGTCCGCGTCGGCGGCGCCAAAAATTGATGTGATCTCAATAATGTTGTAGTAATAGGGTTCGTTGAGACTTGTGAAAGCAAAAGATTTTAGACTTATAAAACTTAAAAAAAAAACAAAACTTAACTCAAAATTTGATTTCAAGATATTAAGAATAACCAAGACACTGATTCCACTATTACACATGAATGAATAACGGTAAATAACCCAAAACTCTAATTATCTTTTAAATCCCTTGTTTCTTAATTCACAAATAATCAAGAAAATTCTCAAAATTAATTGTATCCCCTAAGCATAGATTTTCTTAATACAAAGCATAACCTATCTAATTGAATCACAACTAATGAAGAAAATTATGCAAACAATTAAATACTCTGCAAAAGCAGTGATTGAGTGAACTATTAATTATAAATTAGAGAAAATAAAATAGTTACCAATTATTCATGCGTAAATAGCTTCCTCATTGCCTTGGTTGTGGGAGAATTAGCTCATCATCATGTTGGAAACACGCTCAAAATTCATTTTTATTGCTCAAAGGAGGTGTACAAATGATGAAATGGAGAAAAACTATTAAAAACCGGGTTTGTAACAATTGTATTTGTTACAAACCGAACTGTTACAAAGTACGATATGAATGAATTGTCGTTGTCAGTGTAGCAAATACGACTGCTCCTTGTGCGTCTTACGTTCTTCAAGAATGAACGATGCCTCTCGGTAGTCTTTTGTTCTTCGTGTTCTTCAGCAGCAGCAGAAAATGGTGTATCCTGCCACTTGATTTTCTCGACTTCGTGATGTTCTAAATTCTCCCTAATCTCTCCATATTCCTTCTGTGGTGCACGAGTACCCTTTATATAGCCATAGACACCAAAAAATCTCCCTCCATCACTGCCAATAATCCTCCATTACTCGGTCATATTTTCATGCAAGATACGGGAATAATTTCCTATTTTTAGCTCTTTCACGCGTCTACAACTTCTGAATCTTCCTTATTTAACTCCTAAACACTTCTGCAGAGACCTATATCTATCCAAACACGAGCAGCACACGTCTAACTCGTTTTAATTTCGTGATTATCCCCTCCGGCCACGTACTCGCCTGTTCTCTTCCCAATGATTAAACAGCCCAACTAAACTCAAACGAATACCCATACCAGCATTGTTTGGACATATCCCGTTCTTCCCGATCGAAACCAATGGTTGAGTCTCACTGGAACTTCTCCAAAAATTCAACAGAGAAATACGCAGTGAACTGCATTATTTTCCCGCCAAAAAACAGATTTGAAAGGTTGGGGATGACCTCCCCCTAACAGCGATGGTGGTGCGAATAGCAGGTGCCCAACTGAGGTGCCCCTTAACCAAAATGAGGGTGCCTTTATTACTTTTCTCCGAGGGTCCAAATAACACTTTTTGAGCAACTTTTTCCACATAAGTGTATTCCTCCAAAACACCTACACAAACATAAAAACACCATAATAATTACAAAATCAAGCACTAACAATAGAGACACCGAGGACAATTCGGGCACAAAAAATGTGTCTATCGGATAAACAAGAGCCTTTGTCGAACTCATATCACTTGGTTGAAGAGAGTTGACACCAAATAAATTTTCTGTTCCTTTCATGTTTGGAATACGAACCAAAGGAATTGTTCCAAGTACGTGACTTATTCACAGGTCGGAGGCATGGGAATACAAACAGAACTAGGTGAACTATAGGTTTAATTGCTTGGTCTCAACTATACGAAGTTGGTTTAATTTTGTGTAGCGGCTTAATCCTGAGACTATTCAATTCTGGACAAGGTCTCGGGGTTTTTCTGCATTTGCGGTTTCCTCGTTAACAAAATCTTGCTGTGTCATTTACTTTATATTTCCGCATTATTATTGTTTTATTATAATTAAAGTAAATTACATAAACTTTAATTCCTATTTACTTGATAAGCAATCCTATTGTGTTTGGTTAAGTCCGAACCCTTTTATCAAGTAAACATACTTCGTTGTTGTATTGTCTCGATCTCGTATCCATATACGATCACACGAAGTGTGAACCGATTAGTTGTATTATCTCGACTCAGTCCATAAACAATCACTTTCGGAGAAAGGACTTATAGGTAGGAAAAGTTTTAGCTTGAGGTATATTTGGGTACCCTCGCCTTTTCAGCTTTAGTTCAGAAGAACAAGACTGAAAATCGTGATATGTATTAATGATGCTCTCCTAATAATGAAATAATGAGATTTCTTAATATTAGTTAAGAGATGACCCAAGTAGCAAGCTTATCTACTTATTTCGTCCATTAATTCGATTTCTCTTACCTTCCATATGCCAAATATTGAAATCTTAGATTCTGCAAATACGTGGAATCAAGGTCACAAACATTGGCCTAACGTTATATAGCCATTCAAATATTTTACTGTAGCCTGGACTTGATTATTTGAATATGGTCACAAACTCAAAACCTCTACCTCCTCCATGCATATAACATTGGAGCAACATAAAATAAATTCAGTGTAGCACAACAACGAATATAACCCTTATTGAAAAGGAAGCAGCTTACAATCATGCAATTCATCAACAACATATAGTGGCTAAAAAAATATAATAATATAGAGAAATTGGTTACTTTTCTTGTGTCCTTGGAATGATTTTAATGTTGTAATATTGAACACAGATGAGCCGACTCTACAATGCAGCATTTGCCAAAAAAAACATTAGTAACAAAAAGAAAAAACAGAAATTCTATACCAACTGAAACTAGTTCAACTTAATGGAAATCATTAACCCTCTATACTCCACACTATTTAGTAAAATTTTACACGCGACACCTTGAATGTGACAAGATCTATCAACTGCAAATACCATGTAAGAGCCTCCACTAGTTTTTCAAGTTTATCCTTAGCTTCTTTAAGTGCACCAGTTTTTCTTCAATCTTATGAAACATTGCAAAGAGACAAATGAGATCTGCGATAAGAAATGAGGGTCTCAAACAATGAAACACACATGACATATAGTTTCCCATATCGTTGATTCTGTGTTGTCTACATATGGAATGTAACTAAGGTTCTTGCATTTTCTGCTTAGATATCAATTTAACAACACAAGTACAATTAAAACTACCTTATAAACAGAGTAAAATGGATGGCCACAGCTGTGCATTGTCAGTACAATGTTAACGGAACTATACAATAATACAGGAATGTGCTTGTTGATGGTGGTTTTTATCTTAGGGTTAAAATCGTAAAACCTTGCATCTGATGTGACGTCACCCTTTAAGGAAACAGTGCCATGAGTGCTAACCTCTCCACCGGCATATTTATTGAGCCGTTCAATATACTTACATGAAATTTATCCATACTGGCGAATATAGCAACCATCCCAGATGTTCTGTAAATTTCGGCGCCTCGCCTATATTCACTTAATATAACTTCATTTGAATGCCTTCTATGCTATGTTCTCCGGCTGAACCCTTAAAGTTGAAATGGCATGACGATTTGTGTTCACTCGCAGCAGAGTAGCACGAATTTCCAAGTATCAAGGATAAGGTCTTTGCATAAGGTATTCAATCGGAAAAAAACATCTTTGCTCTCTAGCAATGAATTTAAAAGAACTCTATGTCAACACATAGAATTTAATCAATTGACCTGACTAACTTGCAGAAGTTAAGGTTTTTGCGCCTCGCGCAGTATATCAGACCTTGCTTGTCGAAACTAAACCTAGGCAAACTAGGTAATTAATCCGCAATGGATTAGCAGGTGCAAAACCTTGCTCAGAATCAGAAAACAGGGAGCCGCATCAGCAAAGGGAGGCGTGGCCATGCCTTAGGCCAACTGGCGCCACTTGCCATTGGCCACGCCCCTTCCTAAACCGGCCATATTTCTCTCGACCAATCGCGTCGCCTCAAATTAGACACGCGCACATAAGTTGTGGCTGGGCCCATACTCGCCGGCCCCACTTCTCATCAACCAATCAGGTCGCTCTAAAGCCGCCACACTCTCTGATAGGGTGTAGAATACATCCTATTTACTATCTATTGTTTATGCTTTCTTTGCTATTTTTATTGTAAAATATGTATTTTACGCCTATTTTGAGTTTTGTAGCTACTTTGGAGTCACACGGAGGAAAGAAGAAGAAATTACTCTATTTGAGCCAAAAGGGCAAAATTGTCATTTCAGGGGCGAACACTATTTGTAGCCCAGTCAAGGTTAAGGGGCAACTTTTTGGAGGAGTATTAAAAGACAACCAGCAATGGTTAGGGGGCTGCTAGCTGTGTATCCCTTATCAAAGGGACCAGACACTGAATAACCCTATGTAAACCCAACCCTAAATCGAGAAGATATTTTCTCTTCTTCTCATTTACTCTCCTCCTTTTCACCTCGACACTAAAAACAGCAGCACATTACTCTCTCGAAATTGAGAAACGACTTCATAGCGGATGGAAAATTGAGAGAGCGAGAATCGAGAGAGATGAACGACGAGAAGAGAGAAGAAATCGGATATTGAATCGGGGTTTCTTTCGGTTTTTCCCCAAAAGCGGAATTAGGGTTCGTCGATTGATTTTACGGGGAAGAATTGGAAGTCATCACCGTCGATTATGGAGTCTCGTGAATGGAGAAGCCAGAAGAATGATGTTGGTTGAACACGGAAAGGATGAAATTGATATATTCGGGGAATCGGTGAGCTAGATAGAAGAAGAAGTGGCAGAAATTGAATATGGATTCGATCTGAGAATGGTTTGGAGATTGTTCTGGGGGATATGCTACTGAGAAATCGAGAAGATGGGTATGAGTCTAATTCGTTTCATAAGAAGCTGGGTCATGTAATTGAAGCAGCGTGAAGTCGAGAAGAGATGGGTTCTGTTTCCGTTAACGAATCCGAGAGATGATAATGCTGCAGATGAAATTGATGGGATTCTGGTAAGAAGAGCAGATGGGTTCGCGCTTTATTGGAGTTCAGCATCATTTGAGAAACAGATAGAAGATGAATATCGGTGATGGCAGTTGGTGTTGCAGCTGATCAGGGAATGAATGGGTCTGTAATGATGTGAACATGGGAAGTATGGATTGAAGCTACACAAGAACAATAGATGTATGTTAGGCTTGTTACAGGAAAGAAGAATGGCCTGAATTCGGCCTGAGGAAGTCCTATAAATAGCCGAAACTCGGCCGGATTTCTGCACCGGCGAGTCAACTCGGTAATGACCGATCCAGCCTAACTCAGCCGAGTAAGCCAACTCAGCCTAAGTCAGACCAGCTGTCTCGGCTGACTATCCCTTCTTTGACCCGGTTGACTAACGGTTGACCGTTACTTATAACGGTATCGGAACGGAATATTCCGTCGACAGACAAGAAGATTTCATGTGACCGACGGTGACTTTTCCGTCCAAATTCCGGCCATAGTACCAGCTTTCCGGCGACCAAAGTTACAGATTTTTGTGTGGATTCTACTCATGGATGTGAAGACTTGGACTTGGAATTGGATGGAGAATTTGGGTCAAATTTGGAAAGAGAAGATGGAAGATGAGAAAGACTTGAATTTGGAAATTGAATTATTATGGAAAAAGGATTCTATTCCTTGGAAGATTTGGAGAACATTGAAGCCTATAAGTAGAGAAGTTCTCTACACATATTTTTCAACATATCTTTTACACACCTCTCTACACACACAACACTTGTGTTTTTGTTTGCTTTTCAAAATTCTTCTTTTTAATTATTTGTGTGAACTTTAAAAATTCTCCTTTTAATTATTATTTGTGTGAATTTCAAAGACATGAGTAGCTAATTTTATTATTGATTGAGGATGAATTCCTAGTTCTTAATATATGATTTGAGTTTTGTTTCAATTCTATCTTGAAGTTTTTCACATGATTATCGTTTGTTTTTACTAATAGGAATGTTTATACATTCATGATTGATTGATAGGTTGTTTAGAGTGCACGCTAAATTTATTTGTTAATTTAATCTAAAGCTAGTGAAAGTTAGGGGATAAGTAATCGTTTCTTGAATCTTACATAAGTAGCAAAAACGAGACCTTGCGGAGGGATTCCGTGGAGCAATTGTGTGTGAAAACAACGTTAGCAAGTAGACCTTGATCTAAGAGTCTAACTACTAATATTGACCTAATAAGTTCATAAATCTTAATGCGTTTATTTAAATTACATTTAGAGTGATCTACTACTAGGTGGTTTGGTAAATAGAATCCGCTAGTCGAGAACTTCCGTATCCGGTGATACAAGGGATTTAGGGGTTTAACACTGATCTAGTTTGCTTTACCTACGGTTGGTGATAATCTGTGACTAATAACATGTGGATGAAAAACATAACTTGAATCATTGTTTTGCAACGAAGAAGGATTCCTTGATATTGTCTCTCTTATTGATTTCAACTTTATCTTTTAATTGCTTTATTTACTTTCTTTTGCTTTACACCCCCCTTTTGTGACAATTTTGACAACTAGAATCTCTTGCTCCTCGTGGGAACGAACTTAACTACCACTATATTACTTGTTAATTAGGTGGAAAAATATTGATTAATTTGTTGTGGTTACGACACGTATCAAATTTTGGCGCATTGCCGGGGGTAACGGACGATTTTAGTTGTTTTTATTTTTCTTTTTGCTTGATTCTTGCTTTGTTAGATTCTATACCGTATCTAACTTAGTTTTTGAGAATCTTGTTTCAGGTGTTATACCTTTGGTGAATGCTTAAAAAGGGCAGACCGAGTCCAATACGTCTTCGATCCGGCACTCAACTAAAGGATTTCATACGAGTGGTTAACACTCCACTTCCTCCTTCTTCATCAAGTGAATTCGCAGATTCGGACAAAGAGGAAGAAGCAATGGCTGAATGTACACTCAAGGACCTAGCTTCTCACAAGCTCGATACTCAACAATAGTGTATCCAAACTAACTCAACCTTCGAGATCAAGCCGGGGTTGATTAGAGAGTTACCAAAGTTTCATGGCATGGTGAATGAAGACCCAAACAATCATCTTATGGACTTCTATACCATAGTTATGGCTATGCTTCCACCGGAGACTAATGCGGATGGAGCAATGTTGAAAGCTTTCCCGTTTTCTTTGGTGGGCAATGCTAAGGAATGGTTATATTATTTGCCTTCCGGAAGTATCACAACATGGAATGGGATGAAGAAACTTTTCCTCGAGAGATATTTTCCCGCATCAAAAGCTACTCAAATTCGCAAGGAGATTTGTGGGTTGAAGCAACATGTGGGAGAGTCATTGTATGAATGTTGGGAGCGATACAAGAGATTGGTGGCAAGATGTCCACACCATCAATTCAGCGATGTTATGATACTCCAATACTTCTACGAAGCTCTCCACCCAAGTGATAAGTCTCTTCTTGACGCCGCGGGTGGTGGTGCACTAGTGAACAAGACGGTGACCCAAGCTACCGAGTTGATTGAAAGTATGGCTGCGAACTCGCAACAATTCTACACAAGAGATGAACCCATAGTTAGGCGAGTGCATGAAGTTAGTGATTCATCATCACATCTTGATCAAAGAATGGGTAACATGGAGATAATGATTCAAAGGATGGCCGCGGTAATTATTCCGGATGGTGAGACCGAACAAGTAAATGCTTTATATCAAAATCAAAGGCCAAGGTACGATCTATACTCCAATACTTTAGTTATGAAAACAAGCAAGCGGCGGCTCCTAATCTATATGCGCAACAAGGTGGTTTCCAACAATCACGCTTCCAACCTCAACAACAATTCCAACCACAACAAGTCAAGGAGCGTGATTCTTCGAGTGATGACAAGATCAATGCGTTAATGCAAGGTATGCAAGGTCTTACTTCTATGTTCCAACAAAGCCAACAAAAGAATGAATCGGCCATCAAGGATTTACAAACTCAAATGGGACAATTGGCGACCGATGTGAACCTATTAAAATCTCAAGCATCCACAAAACTTCCTTCACAACCATTTTTGAATCCAAGAGAGAATGTTAATGCGGTTACTTTAAGAAGTGGAAGACAAGTGGAGAGTCCAAGTCATCATGAAGAAGTTAGTGAAGAGGTAGTCAAAGATAAGGAGGAAGCCGCACCAAAGGAGAATTCAACATCAATCGACCAATCCAAGGAACCGGTTCCTACTTTCACTACTCCACCTCCTTTTCCTAGTCGTTTTGCTAAATCCAAGAAAGAAGCTCAAGACAAGGCACTCATGGATATCTTCAAGAAGATTTAAATCAACATCCCATTCATTGAGGCCATCAAGAAAATACCAAGGTATGCTAAGTTCATGAAGGAATTATGCATCAAGAAGGATAGGTTGCTTGATAATGAAATTACTAAAGTTGGCGAGAGTGCGTCGGCTATGCTATTAAAGAAGATTCCTACAAAGTGTACGGATCCCGGCGGTTTCACGGTACCAATTACTATTGGTAAGAAAAGATTTGAACATGCTTTACTTGATTTGGGAGCTTCCATTAGTGTGATGTCGGCCGAAATATATGACTCCTTGAATCTTGGACCTTTGAAAGAGACGAGAGTTATTATACAATTAGCGAACAAGTCTAACATATATCCAAAGGGACTTGTAGAAGACGTGCTAGTGCAAGTAAATGAGCTTATTTTTCCGGTCGATTTCTTCGTGGTGGATATGGATAACAATGAGAACCGATCATCTACTTCTTTACTTCTTGGGAGGCCATTTATGAAGACCGCAAAGACGAAGATTGATGTTGATAAGGGTACACTTACTATGGAATTCGACAAGGAGATAATACACTTTAACATATTAGAAGCCATGCGCTACCCAAGTGATGTGCATTCCGTTTACTCCATTGATGTGGTTGATTCATTAGCGCAACAAATGGTGGAATTGAATCAAGAGGATGAACTTGATGTGGTGTTGCAAAGAGCATTGAATTGGACATCCACAGCTTGTCTAACTTGGATGTTGAAATCTCCAAGGAATTGGTGGAGATGTGTGGTGCCTTGGCGACATTGCAAGAAGTTAAAAAGGGTAATGTTTCATATATTTCTTTACCCGTGAATGATGAAATACTTGTACCATCTATTGTGAAGGCGCCCAAACTAGAATTGAAGCCACTTCCGTACCATTTGAAGTATGCTTTCTTGGGAGATGGAGATGAGCTTCCGGTGATTATTACAAAGAACCTCACACAGGTACAAGAAGACCGTTTGCTTAGAGTCTTGAGAGAGCACAAAACGGCTATTGGGTGGAAAATTGCGGACATCAAAGGTATTAGTCCATCCATGTGCATGCATAGGATTCTAATAGAAGAGAACGTGAAGCCGGTACGTGATGCTCAACGTAGGCTTAATCCTCCCATGATGGAGGTTGTGAAGAAAGAGATACTCAAATTCCTAAGTGTGGGGGTAATCTACCCAATTTCCGATAGCAAGTGGGTTAGTCCGGTACAAGTGGTACCAAAGAAGTCCGGAGTCATGGTTGTTCGAAATCAAGACGATGAATTTGTTCCTACAAGAGTTCAAACCGGTTGGAGAGTGTGCATTGACTATAGAAAGCTTAATTCTGCAACCCGAAAGGATCACTTTCCTTTACCTTTCATTGATCAAATGTTGGAGCGGTTAGCGGGGCATTCTTATTATTGCTTCTTGGATGGTTATTCGGGATACAACCAAATTGTTATTGCACCGGAGGACCAAGAGAAGACCACTTTCACTTGTCCGTTTGGAACGTTTGCATATAGACGGATGCCGTTTGGCTTTTGCAATGCGCCGGCTACTTTTCAAAGATGCATGGTAAGTATATTCTCGGATTATGTGGAGCGCATCATCGAGGTATTTATGGATGACTTTAGTGTTTATGGCAATTCTTTTGATGGTTGTTTAAACAACCTTGAACTAGTTCTTAAACGATGCATAGACACAAACCTTGTCCTTAATTGGGAGAAATGTCACTTTATGGTAAACCACGGCATAGTACTTGGTCACATTGTGTCCTCTCGAGGGCTCGAAGTGGACAAGTCAAAGATAGATTTAATAAGAAACTTACAATATCCCACTTCGGTGAGGGAGATACATTCTTTTCTTGGCCATGCAGGTTTCTATAGGCGGTTTATCAAGGATTTCTCCAAAATCTCCATGCCGATGTGCAAGTTATTACAAAAGGAGGTACCTTTTGACTTCAACAAGGAATGCAAGGATGCTTTTGACAAATTGAAGGAAATGTTGACAAGTGCGCCAATTATCAAGTCACCGGATTGGAATCTTCCATTTGAATTAATGTGTGATGCTAGTGATTATGCGGTTGGAGCCGTTTTGGGTCAAAGAGTGGACAAGTTGTCCCATGTCATCTATTATGCATCTAGGACCCTTAATGATGCACAAATCAATTATTCTACCACGGAAAAGGAGTTATTGGCTATAGTTTTTGCATTGGAAAAATTTCGATCATACTTGGTGGGTACAAAGGTTATTGTGTATTCCGATCATGCCGCACTAAGATACTTAATAAAGAAGAAAGAAGCTAAGCCAAGACTAATCCTATGATCCTATTGTTACAAGAGTTCGACATAGAAATTCGAGACAAGAGAGGTGTGGAGAATACCGTTGCGGATCATCTTAGTAGACTTGTTATGTCTCAAGAAGAACTTCCATTACAAGACCGCTTTCCGGATGAACAACTTTTCTCCATGGAAGAATCAACACCTTGGTATGCGGATATAGTGAATTACTTGGTGACGAGGAAAGTACCTAGTACAATGTCTAATTTCCAAAAGATGAAACTTAAGAAGGTAGCTAAGCAATATGTGTGGGATGAACCATACTTATGGAAATATGGCGTTGATCAAATAATGCGAAGGTGCGTACCTAACTCCGAATTTCAATCCATTCTCTCCTTTTGCCACACTTTTGCTTGTGGTGGCCACTTTGGTTCTAAACGCACCGCTCTCAAAGTTCTCGAGAGTGGATTTTATTGGCCCACCTTGTTTGAAGATTCATATGTTTTTGTAAATCGTGTGATAGATGTCAACGAACGGGAAATCTAGGTGTTCGAAATCAAATTCCACTCACACCAATTCTCGCCGTTGAGATTTTTGATGTGTGGGGTATTGATTTTATGGGCCCTTTTGTCAATTCGAATGGAAACTTTTATATACTTCTTACCGTAGATTATGTTTCGAAATGGGTGGAAGCTAGAGCCACCAAAACTAATGACTCTCAAGTTGTTTGTGATTTTGTAAGAGAAAACATATTCAATAGGCATGGTACACCAAGAGTGGTGATAAGCGATGGGGGCTCACATTTCAAGAAGGCTTTCCATGCTCTCCTCAAGAAGTACAACATAACACACAAAATTGGTACGCCTTACCATCCACAAACTAGTGGACAAGCGGAAATTTCAAATCGTGAGATCAAGTCCATTCTTGAGAAAATGGTGAATACAACAAGGAAAGATTGGAGCTTTAAGCTCAACGATGCACTTTGGGCGTATAGAACGGCGTATAAGACACCGATTGGTATGTCTCCATATCGGTTGGTTTATGGCAAGGCTTGTCATCTTCCGGTTGAACTTGAACATAAGGCTTATTGGGCGATAAAGAAATTCAACATTGAGTATGATGAAGCGGGTAAACAAAGGAAGTTACAACTAAATGAGCTAGAGGAGATACGTAATGATGCTTACGAGAATGCCCGTATTTACAAGGAAAAGGCCAAGCTTTTTCATGACAAGATGATTTCTCGTAAAAGCTTCATCGTGGGACAAAAAGTCCTTTTATATCATTCTAGCCTTAAACTATTTCCTGGAAAGTTAAGGTCTCGTTGGATTGGACCATATGTTGTTACTAATGTTTTTCCTCATGGTGCAGTTGAAATTACTAGTCTTAGAGACAATTTGGTTTCCAAGGTCAACGGCCATAGATTGAAGCCATACTATGAGAACATCGCTTATGTGAGTTTGGATGAACTTCTATTTGGAGATTCACTCCCTCTGGAGGAGTAATGTGCAGCAAGAGCTAAGTCGGGCCGTCGACTTTAAAACAAGCGCTTAATGGGAGGCAACCCATAGGTTTTGTATTTCTTATCCTTTTGCTTTTTATTTTTGTTATTTATTTTTCTTATTCCATATCATGTTAAAATTTCCCACCTTGACTTTACTAGGACGATTCAATTACATTGAGGACAATGTAAGGTTTAAGTGTGGGGGAGTGGTTAAGCATGTATTTAAAAAAAACAAAAAAAAAAAAAAAAAAAAACCTTCAACTTTTAGAGATTTTAGAGTCACTAGCATACTTCTAGGTATGTTTACATAGAGATTCTGACCGACATAATTGAACTTGGAAATGTTAGAGAACTACATTCGGATTTCTTGCTTGTTAGAGTGTTAAATAATGGATTTAATCATGCCGGTGATGCAAATTTGGTGCAGGGAGAAATGCATTATTAGAGTTGCTGATCAATCATTAGTGGAGACTACCCGTATTTATATCATGTGAGGCACCGACCAGAAATTTTTTCCATCTACTAAAGAGCTTTCTTTTGAGTGTGTGTCACCGTACGTTAATTCCGGGTAGAATGGTGAGCTACCCAACCTCCCACCAATAGAAGCACTACTCTTTGATCTCTTGAGTGCTAATTTTGTCAATCATGAGGGTGACGTCTATAGATGAAAGCCTCCTTCTTGTAGTTCGATTTGCAGTTATCACCATTCTCTCCACAACAACGAATCCATAGAAACACCATCATCATCAACAAGGAGCGACATCAAAATCTACAAGGAAAGTTGGAAAAGTTCAAGGTTTATAAGCAACGGAACGAGAAAAGAGCAAATTTCAAGTTCAAGCAAAGCAACATATAAAGAGCAAATTGTGTAGGATCATAATATCGCAACATACAAGGCTCGCGGGATTAATGAACGACGGTGTCGCGAGGGAGTCGCAGGGAGCTAAAATAAACGACGCAAAGAATAACGACAGGCAAAACATAAAGAAGATGTGAGATCTGGCGAGGGTTAAGAAGTGTCGCGAGAGTGAATGTTTGTGCATCTCGCGACACTTCGCGAGACATTCCCGAAAATAAAGGGTAGCTTAGTCATCATCCACTATGTATTACCCTATATAAAGGGCTAAGTGAATCTGTTGAAGGGGAGATATCTTTTTGAATTGTGAAGCAAGTCATTAGGAGAGAGAAAGTTTAAGAGTGTTTTAATTTCTAAGTGTAATTCTATTTTTCTTGTGTAAACAATTCATGGATTCAATCAATAAATATTCTTGATCTTACATCTTTCAATGGACTAATTAAGCAAAATCGAGTAAGGGGTGTAGTGTGGGAAAACCCGCTACTACATATGCGCTAGAAACAGGGAAGAGCAGTGATTGACGTAGAAATTGGAAAGAATTTGGATTAACAGAGAAGAGATTTGGAAAAGATACTCAAGAATTCATTGAAAAAGAAAGATGGCTAGAAGAAGAAATGTACAAGAGCAACCAACGATTGTAAGAAGAAGTGGGAGACTTGGCGAGAAAGGAGGAATGAAACAGAGAAATCGTCAAGGATGAATATGAGAAACGATGGAGAAGATCAAAATCAGCCCACCGACTTCCCCGGAGCAGCAAACGCAGCTGTGGATTACGATAGGGTAAGTGTACATACTTGGAGATCTCGATTCGAAGACGAGAGGGAAGAGGAGCAAGCACTGGTGAACAATGGACAAGGAGAGCAAGGAACGAATGGAGAAATGAATCTAGGAAACGAAGAAATGGCAGCGTTAGAAAGATTGAGGCAAACAATACACGAAGAGAGACGGCTAGAGGCAGAGGAACGAGCAAACTTGACAAGACAGAATCATGAATTGAGGATGGAAAATATGAGGTTGCAAAATAGGAGATCTAGAAGCAGCGAGAGATCAAATTCAAGATCGAATAGGGAAGAAAGAAGGAGAGCTTTACCAACGAAAGTACAGAGGAAGAAACACAAAATCCGAGTACGCAGCATGGCGAGAGAAGAGGGGAAATAGAAGATCGTTATATTCCTCACCCGAAAATCTTCAAAATGAGCGGAATAGGGAAAATCAAGGAAACATGCAACTCCAAGGGCCGAATGACCCAAATTCTTGAAGGAAGAATAATCTTGCACGGGAGAGAAGAATTGAGAAGAAACCGAGAGATCGAGGATGACATTGAGAGACACTACATTGAACAAGCGCGACTAGCTCGCGAGAGAGAAAGAATAAGAGCAGAAATGGAAAATCAAGAGATGGAAGAAGCAATCCGGCAGAATAACCATGACAACCGCGAGAGAAGGAGGGAACAAAATCGTACCAATAGAAATATTAACGAAGAATATGAGAGGGTGCAGATGATGAGAGCTGAGAGGCAACCAAGAAGAGAGAACAACCGATATAATGGCGTGCGAATTGATGAAAGAAACGAAGAAGAGCGTCGCGGGGAAAGAAGAGGAGAAAATAACGAGCAGGAAGGTCAAAATAGGCACGAGCGAAGAAGGAGAGAAGCGAGCTAAAAAGACCCGGTAGAAACAAATTCCGAGGCAAATGAACAAATCTTAAGAGAACTATGAGATGAGAGGATTATTGAATAATAGAAGGGAAGGAGGAAGGAAACAACCGGACGAAGCCATCGCGAAGCCGCGAAGAATCCCTTCACGCTAGAAGTACGTATGGGAGGAATACCTCCAAAGTGCAATCTACCCGCATTAACCAACATCTTTGATGGAACAACTTTGTGCGGTACAACATATTAAGGCTTATATGAGGTGTATGTTACAATGGGAGAATCATGATGCCATATTGTGCAAATATTTCGCGTCAAGCTTAATAGGAGAAGCACTAAAGTGGTTTGAAGGTCTACCAAGGAACACAATCACATCATTTAACCATTTACAAGCCACATTCCTGGGAGCATACATAAGTAACAACTCTTCGCGACCGGGTATTGAAGATGTATTCGGGTTGAAACAAAGGGTTGGCGAGAGCTTAAGGCAGTTGACAATAAGATGGAGGACCATGTGTAGCGAAATGGCAGGACGGGTTGAGGAAAGATATCTCATACTCTCATTTGTGAATGCTCTTTTCGCGACCAACTTGTTATACATTCAAATTTTTAGAATCAAAAATACAATCACGATGGCAGAACTGCGAGAATTACAGGAAGAATATATTGCCTTAGAAGAAAGACAGAACGAAATGAATTCTTATCCAGTCGCGAACACAAACTCGAATGCTGCGAACGCAAGCTTGTTACCTCAATTCATAAATACAGTGGCGAGCACTTCGCAAGGACAGCAAGCAAGGAAAGCCGATGAGGGACAACGAAAGATAGTAGCTATGGGAAGCCACGATCAAGAAGAGTTTGAACGAGAAAGGAACTATTACAACCGTAACAACAATAATAAGATTCGTAGAGGCTAGATCATGTGCAAGAAACTTATGGTGGACGAAGGCAAAATAACCATGGAGGACAAAGAAGTCGCGAGAATAGTGTGGGAAGAGATTAGGATGCCCCCATTGAATGCTAGTGTTGAAAAGATCCGGGAAGCTATACTTGTGATGGAAAATGTACCAAAGACCTTGGAATGTGGGAATGGAACCACCACCAAAGCGATAGAAGTCATGAGTTTTGTTCTTACCATCGCTTCCATGGACATCGAACAAACGATTGTAGAAACATAAAGAGAATTATTCTCGGGATGATTGATCGGGGAAGCTAAATCACTTTCTAAAGGGAGAAGAAACAGGCCAAACATTACCACCACCACCGAGATGCACGTAACGAAGTCGGCGAAAGGAAAGGAAACATTTGTGATAGAAGTTGGAACAAAAGCTAAAAATTTGAATTGCAACTCTATCGTCCACTCCTATCGCACCATTGAAGATTTTCATGACAACGTGCTCAGTAGAGTCTTTGCGAGAGATGCTAATGATAAAGAAATAATGAGTCTGGCGAGAACGACGCAGTTAGAAAAGTGGCAGCTGAAGACTATTTCTTTCTCTGCAGATGAAGTACCAAAAGGAAGAGAAACACACGATAGCCCGTTGGTTGTGAAACTAGAGATTAACCCGAAACCAGTCGATGGAGAAGATGATGAGGCGTAAACTTGTTGGGCGATCAACCGAATTCTAATCGACACCTAAGTTCGGTGAATATTCTCTTCTACCATACTTACAAGACGATGGGAGGAAAAGATGAGGATTTGATTCCCTCGACATACAAGATATATGGCTTTAATGGCACTACAAACAAACCAAAGGGAGAAGTTCACATGAGAATACCTCTACAAGGATTATCAACTGATATTTTATTCTGTGTGGTTGACGTGGAATCTCCATATAATGTGTTGATTGGGAGGCCATGGCTTCATGAAATCTTGGGAGTTGCATCAACATATCATCAATGTATAAAATTTCCACACCCAAATGGCATTGGTATTATACAAGGAGATTGGAAGGAGTCGCAACAATGTCATGAGGTCGATATAGAAAGTCAAAGAAAGAAATACCAAAAGAAAAGGTTGGAAGCAACATGTGAGAGATGAGCAGAGAAAGGAAAAATTGATGGTGGATGCTATAGAAGTAAGGACTGAACATATCTCGCGAGGTGAATGCCTGGAGACAGACCAATATTATGACAATAAAGAAGCAAAAGATATGAAGAACAAAAGGCATAAGAAGTGAACAATCAATAAAAGCAGGAGGCAAAGTAGCAGCTGAAGTTATGATGTGCGAGAATCTCGCAGCCAAGAGTAAAATGATAATTCAACTAAGAAAGAAAAGTGAAATACAACAAATGAAACAGAACTGTGCGAATACTTCGCAAACAAATATCAGCAAATGATGAAACATGAATGATTGAATGATTTAACAAATATGAATGCGCAAAAGAATGGGACGAACCTTTATGGCGTACACCCTAGTTCGCGAATAACATTTCGTAAGAGGCAAATGTAAGACCTAAAGTGCGTCATATAAGGGGGTATCTCTCGCCATGGTTCAGGGGAAGGTTACACCGCTCCCGAAGCCTCGAACCATGAAAATTTGGGGCCCATGAAAGCCTATCCGGAGAGGTACCTTGGATTCCCAACTATATAAGGTTATACCCTGGTTGGGCGACCGAGGGTCTCTTCCAAGGAGTCAGTGTATGCTCAAGGCGCCGAGGTACACGGTTGAGCCGAGTGCCCGGGATGGATGAACCTACCCTGGCCATTCTTGGCAAGTCTTGGCATGCGTTGCACTCGCCCGAAGAAAACTCCACTTAGGGTGCGGTCTCGTAACCATAAACCATATAGGTATAAGGGATAAGAGGCTCATGAAAACAACTAGTTGTTGTTAAGACCGGATGGGAGGAGCTAGTCTTGTATGGCCGATGTTTCGCCTCCTTGAAGGGGCAACCGGGAGATGATAAGGGCGACGCTCTCCATTAGGGGGAGTGTCAAAACAGACGCAAATGTCATAAGGCTATGTTTTCGCAAGAAAATTTAGGCTCGTCATATTTGTGCAATGATCCTGCAGAGGCAATATTACTAACGCGAGGGTAAGGCGAGATCAATGGGTCTTTACACGAAAGTGTACGGACGTCCTGCGATTTCGTCGCACGACGGCAATGTCATGGGGCTTCATGTTCGCAAGGATATTTAGGCCTGTCATATTGTCGCAACTAAAACATCCTGCAGAGGCAAAAATACTTGGAAAATGATAAGACAATATCAATGGGTCTTTATATGCAAGTGTAAAGACGTCCTGCGATTTTGTCGCAATAAAAGGTGGCAGGGGGAAGACCTCTAATTAGGGAGGTCTAACTCGGAAGACCACACAAAAATGATAAGGCAGGGTCAATGGGCCCTTGCTTGAAAATGTAAGGGCGGCTTGCGACCTTGTCGCAATAAGAAGAGATAAAATACATTTATGAAGATAAGGCAAGGTCAATGAGCCATTACATGAAAATGTAAAGGCGGTCATGACTTTGTCGCAACAAAAAGAGATAGAATTCTCAATTCATGAAAATACCGCGACTCCGTCGCGACGATCCATTTCAATAACAATAAAATTATTATCAAATACAAGAAGATCTCCTCTAAAATCTTCCATCTGAAGATAAATAACGAGAGGCAAGTATGGGAATGGAAAAGATGGAATATTGTTATTCATCTTCCGATGAAAGAGTTATACATCAATAAGGTTAGTCAATTATATTACAAGGAAGAAATACCAAAAAAGGGGGTGAAGACTGAATTCAGGGGGGAAAAATCCAAGAAGTACATTATAATAAAGACACGAAATGTACAGAGATATTACAGCAAATAAAGAAACAAAAAGAGTTATCTCTTTGGTGATTCTTCTCCTTCATTTGATTCTTCGGTTCTATTATTTTCATCGCTGAATTTTCCCCTTCGCTAGCCTCACTATCGAAAACATCCGAGACAGCAGATTCTCGGGAACCTTTTCGAGGAGCCAGGATATGAATGAAGAGGGATTTTGTGATCCTTACAAACATATTCCATAGCTCCATTGCGAAACGAATCGCATCATTACTAAAATTCGCCACTGTCGTTTCGAATTGTTTCTTCAACTTGGAATACTTGTTATTACGAAGGGAGAGACTCTTGGCGAGTCAGTTGTTTTTCGATTTCGAGTTCTTCAATTCTCGCTGAAAATTCCCGGCGAGTTGTTCTTTCTCGAGATTCAAGCTCTCTAATTCTAACATGAAGCCTCTTCTCGATTCTCGCAAATAAGTAACAACAAGTTAATAATTTACAGGCAATGCTACAGAAGTAAGAAGCAGTAAGGTATAATAAGAAACCTTCTCTATCAGATATCATATCTTTAATCAAGGAAGTATGCTCGGCATGAAGACTAACGTCAACACCTAGGTTATTCCCGGCGTTATCTAAAACTTTCGCAGCCCAGGCGAATTCATCATCATTATTAATAACAAAAAGAGAACGAACTTGCTCTTCTCGCTGCTTAAGCATAGTATTTTGATGAAGGAGTTCATCTCGTTCAACTTGCACACCGAGAAGAGATTTGTGAAATTCTGCTAACGCCTGTGCACCTCTGTTAGTAATGCGATCCTTCTCATCTATGAGATCACTAATTTTCTTCCTTAAAATCTTGATTTTCTCCTCAGAATCGAGATACATTCGTTTAAAGCGATTAGTTAAATTTAAATTAGATCTGTGTTCGATCTCTAAAAGATGATATTTGGATTGAAGATCCTTTAATGAAAGGAGGTTAGTTTTATCTGAGGAACTACTTAGAGATTGATTGAGGTGAGCGAGAAGAAGGTCATTGTCCATAGGTTCGTGAAATGTATGGAGAAGAATAGCCTCATCGGAGAGATTATATACATCTCATGGTAATAAGTTAGGAAGCAATATGCGACCGATAAGATAGAAATAATAAAAGAAGGAAAAATCTTATACCATAAAGTTGCTGATTAGCGCTCTGAAGAGTGGACACCCTATCCCTTTGGGAGTCAAGTTCGGTATTTAACTTTTGAATTCTCTCATCTTTATCGCGAGATGACGCAGCTTCAGTCTCTAATTCTCGAATCTTCGTGCTCAATTGCGAATTCTTCTTCTCAAGATTGCTGCGTCTCCTCTCGAGATCTGAGGCAACTACAAAGGAAGTTCTTCCAACCTATAAAAGAAGATAGAAAAATCATTAATATACATATACTTAAAAATTTAAAAAGGGAAATGTGACTGCATACGTACCAAAGATCCAAGTGCATTCAACAAGTCAGGAGACACGACTCTAGAAGCTCCATTGAAAGAATCATTGCCTTCTAGTAAAGCAGCATTACACACATTTGCGAGAGTCCCGCAAAGAGAAGCTAGAGGAGCATCTCCCATTCCTTGGAAAGAGTCTGAGAAGATGCTAGATAACCGACCCATAGGAGAACCGGCCAATGGAGTTTCTTTAGCAAGAGAACGATTCGAATCATGGTCATCCTCATCAGAAGATTCGGAGTTTGAGTTAGGGCGAGAAGAAGATTGAATCTTTCGCTTCTTAGTTAATGGAGCAGAAGACTTAGTTTTGCGAGCGACAGTTTTTCCCTTACTTTTACTCTTCGCGGCTACAGCTTCTTCAACTCCAACCTTCGCATATGATTAAAAATAAGAAACAGAGGCAATAATATTATTTCAAATGAAAAAGGAAATGTTTCTTACTTCACTCGTAAGCGATCGAAGCAATGTCAGAGTATCCTCCGACGGATCCTTTTTGTAGCTTCTTCTCAACCTGGTTATCTGAAAGATTTCACAAACTCAGCAATTATAGAAAGAAAGTTGCGAAAGCAAAAATTTGAAGTAGGAAACATACCTCTTTCTTCTTCTCAGGCCATTTGAATTCCCAAGGATGATATCCTGCGAGATTCGCAGGAAGAATATGCGAGCCCGCGATGTAAGGGCCGTTTAAGATCAAGGGTACAACCCACCACTTCTCATCTTTGGAATGACGAGGAGAAGTATTATTGCCTGGGTGCCAATCGATGTCTTGCATGAGTATTTTATCTTCAGGGACATTATCCTTTTTCTTCGTGCGAATGCCCCAAATGAGATTTCACATTCACCATAGTTATCACTGCGTAATTTTCAAAAAAGTTTTCCACAAAGTGTACTTCTCAAGAACTATTTCCAAGTCTGCGAATTGGGGGTTTCTACGAGAATTAGGGGTATAAAGATCCTTTACCAAAGACCGCGGTTCGCGAACTCAAGCATCAGGCGAATGCAATCGCCACTTAATTGATAAACAGCTCGAGAGAATTTTTCATGGGCCAAGATTTCATAAAATAAAGGCATCTCAGGATTGTATAAGGGGATGGGAAGTCCTGCGAGAAGCTGACCCAGCGAGACAATAATTTTTTGATCATCACAATGATGATCATAAAACAATTTTGCAGAAAGAATAGATGAAGGTTCTTGATTGGGAATGGTTGATAGAGTAAAACCCGTCTCTATCAATTTCTGTTTAACTTCTTCAAAAGAAGACTTGTATGCACGACTCATAGAGGCCATTATCAGTATGGGAATGGATGGGAGGTTAAAGATTAGGATCAGCGTTAGAAAAGACGAAGAAAAGATTTGCAGTAGCAGAAGCGCAAATTGCGGAGGGAGAAAATCAAAGAGAAGTTGCATAGAGAAACTAAAGAATGAAAAGGAGAGGAAAAGAAAACTATATATAGGGAAAAAGATCCTCGAGAAAAACGAGGTCATTTAATGCGAGAAGAGACATGAACGGTCAAGAATAAACGGTTGAAAGAGACGTGTCAAGAAAAGACATTAATAATCAAAACCCGTGTAAAAGTACAAAACTGAAAAAGATAAAGATAAACAGTCGCGGCAAATCAAAAGAATCATTCTCTTGATACTCTTCCCTTCGCAGGAGAAATATGAGGAGAGACAAGAAACGATACTAAATGTACATCTCAAAGAAGCTTCGGAACTTCGCCAAAGAATAGAGGCAAGTACGTACTTTTTAAGGAAAGTATTCTTTCGCTCGTTCCTTCATCAGCAAAGACCAAAGATTACTACAACAACAGATTTTTCCTTCAAGATCGCTCTTCAAGCAATATTCAAGGAAAAAGAGGCAAGATGTAGGATCATAATATCGCAACATACAAGGCTCGCGGGATTAATGAACGACGGTGTCGCGAGGGAGTCGCAGGGAGCTAAAATAAACGACGCAAAGAATAACGACAGGCAAAACATAAAGAAGATGTGAGATCTGGCGAGGGTTAAGAAGTGTCGCGAGAGTGAATGTTTGTGCATCTGCGACACTTCGCGAGACATTCCCGAAAATAAAGGGTAGCTTAGCTGTCATCCACTATGTATTACCCTATATAAAGGGCTAAGTGAGTCTGTAAAAGGAGAGATCTTTTTGGAATTGTTGGGCAAGTCATTAGGAAAGAGAAAGTTTAAGAGTGTTTTAATTTCTAAGTGTAATTCTATTTTTCTTGTGTAAACAATTCATGGATTCAATCAATAAATATCCTAGATCTTATATCTTTCAATGGACTAATTAAGCAAAATCGAGTAAGGGGTGTAGTGTGGGAAAACCTGCTACTACAAGCAGATTTTTACATATATGTTGAGGACTTACAATACAATGAGGTAATTCTATATCCAAGTATGAAGACTTATTTTTAAGAGCAAAGAAAAGCAAAAGGTGAGAATTATTGAAGTTTATGATTTTGAGGCGATACAAGTTGTGAAGAATCAAGCGGTAAAATACTTCTCCCACGGCAATGGTTTATTTTGTATTTAATTTCTCTTGTTTTTCAAAAAAAAAAAAAAAAAAAAATTGATTGAAAATTTCATAAAAAAAGAGAAAAAGAAAAAGAAAGAAAAAAAAAAAAAAAGACAAGAGAAATATTTGTTTTGTTTTTATTTATTTAATAAGCCGTGGGGAAGGAAAATATATATGGAAGTTTCAAGCGACAAGGATTTAAGGTAAAATGAGTTACAAATTGTTAAGGATTTATGAAATTCAAGAGTTTATCATCAATAGTTGAAACCGAAGACGAAGACCAAGGAGTATAAAGACGAGGAGCGGAAGACGTTTCTATTGGATGCCGTGAGAGTGGTGTTATCATAATTGGCGATCGGATGTGAAGGTGAGTAAGTAATCTCATCCTCAATAATAAATGGTTGATTTCCTTTCTTAGAGATCGTCAGAAAAATGGTTTTTCAAAATGTTAAAAGATGTGGGTTTTTAAAAATATTTCGGAAGTTGTCCTTCCCACCATTCAAAGTGTTGCAGGAATTATCTCTTCATTCCTACCTGCACACATGTGAGACCCATAAAAAAGCCGTCTTTTTGAGTGCAATTATCATAAAATCCTTTTTGGTGAGGCAGAAGTCGAGGCGAAATGCTTATTGATCGTTTCTCAAATACGCGTTCTCTCATTATGGTGTGGTTATTTCTCACTCAACATTTACGAATGAGAATATGTTCTTTAGTATTTCTAACTTCTTATTACTAGCATGCAGAAACTCTATGTCCTCATAGCTCCTTGGATGCTTGGGACGCTTGAACGCTTTGAAGTTGTGAGTTTTTAGTTTGATTTGCTCGAGGACTAGCAAAGTCTAAGTGTGGGGGAATTTGATAGGGTGTAGAATACATCCTATTTATTATCTATTTCTTATGCTTTCTTTGCTATTTTTCTTGTAAATTATGTATTTTACGCCTATTTTGAGTTTTGTAGCTACTTTGGAGTCACACGGAGGAAAAGAAGAAGAAATTACTCTATTTGAGCCAAAAGGGCAAAATTGTCATTTTAGGGGCGAACACTATTTGGAGCCCAGTCAAGGTTAAGGGGCAACTTTTGGGAGGAGTATTAAAAGACAACCAGACAATGGTTAGGGGTCGTTAGCCGTGTAGCCCTTATCAAAGGGACCAGAAACTGAATAACCCTATGTAAACCCAACCCTAAATCGAGAATATATTTTCTCTTCTTCTCATTTACTCTCCTCCTTTTCACCTGACACTAAAAACAGCAGCCGCTGCTACTGAAATTGAGAACAGCTTCATAGCATAAGGAAAATTGAGAGAGCAGAATCGAGAGATATGAACGACGAGAAGAGAGAAGAAATCAGATATTGAATCAGGGTTTCTTTCAGTTTTTCCCCAAAAGTGGAATTAGGGTTCGTCTGATTGATTTTACGGGGAAGAATTGAAGCTGTCACCGTCGATTATGGGTCTGTGAATGGAGAAGCAGAAGAATGATGTTGGTTGAACACGGAAAGGATGAAATTGATATATTCAGGGAATCAGTGAGCTAGATAGAAGAAGAAGTGGCAGAAATTGAATATGGATTCGATCTCGAGAATGGTTTGGAGATTGTTCCGGGTGATATGCTACGAGAAATCGAGAAGATGGGTATGAGTCTAATTGTTTCATAAGAAGTCAGGTCATGTAATTGAAGCAGCGTGAAGTCGAGAAGAGATGGGTTCTGCTTTCCGTTAACGAATCCGAGAGATGATAATGTCACAGATGAAATTGATGGGATTACGGTAAGAAGAGCGGATGGGTTCGCGCTTGATTGGAGTTCAAAAGATCATTTGAGAAACAGATAGAAGATGAATATCGGTGATGGCGCTTGGTGTTGCGGTGATCGGGGAATGAATGGATGTCTGTCTTGTCAGAACATGGGAAGTATGGTAAGCTACACAAGAACAATAGATGTATGTTAGGCTTGTTACGAGGAAAGAAGAATGGCCTGAATTCGGCCCGAGGAAGTCCTATAAATAGCCGAAACTCGGGCCGGATTTCCACCGCGTGAGTCAACTTCGGTAATGACCGATCCAAACCTAATTTCACTAAGAGTAAGCCAACTCGACCTAAGTCAGGAACAAATTTGGCTCCGACTATCCCTTCTTTGACCCTATTGACTAACAACACCGTTACTTATAACGGTATCGGAACGGAATATTCCATCGACGTACAAGAAGATTTCATGTGGCCGTGGTGACTTTTCCTAGGCCAAATTCCGCCATAATACCTGCCTTTCCTACGACCAAAGTTACAGATTTTTGTGTGGATTCTACTCATGGGTGTGAAGACTTGGACTTGGAATTGGATGGAGAATTTGGGTCAAATTTGGAAAGAGAAGAAGGAAGATGAGAAAGACTTGAATTTGGAAATTGAATTATTATGGAAAAAGGATTCTATTCCTTGGAAGATTTGGAGAACATTGAAGCCTATAAGTAGAGAAGTTCTCTCCACATTTTTTTCAACATATCTTTTACACACCTCTCTACACACACAACACTTGTGTTTTTGTTTGCTTTTCAAAATTCTTCTTTTTAATTATTTGTGTGAACTTTAAAAATTCTCCTTTTAATTATTATTTGTGTGAATTTCAAAGACATGAGTAGCTAATTTTAGTATTGATTGAGGATGAATTCCTAGTTCTTAATATATGATTTGAGTTTTGTTTCAATTCTATCTTGAAGTTTTTCACATGATTATCGTTTGTTTTTACTAATAGGAATGTTTATACATTCATGATTGATTGATAGGTTGTTTAGAGTGCACGCTAAATTTATTTGTTAATTTAATCTAAAGCTAGTGAAAGTTAGGGGATAAGTAATCGTTTCTTGACTCTTACATAAGTAGCAAACACGAGACCTTGCGAGGGATTCCGTGGAGCAATTGTGTGTGAAAACAACGTTAGCAAGTAGACCTTGATCTAAGAGTCTAACTACTAATATTGACCTAATAAGTTCATAAATCTTAATGCGTTTATTTAAATTACATCTAGAGTGATCTACTACTAGGTGGTTTGGTAAATAGAATCCGGTAGTCGAGAACTTCCGTATCCGGTGATACAAGGGATTTAGGGGTTTAGCACCGATCTAGTCCGCTTTACCTACGGTTGGATAATCTGTGACTAATAACATGTGGATGAAAAACATAACTTGAATCATTGTTTTGCAAAGAAGAAGGATTCCTTGATCTTGTCTCTCTTATTGATTTCAACTTTATCTTTTAATTGCTTTATTTACTTTCTTTTGCTTTACACCCCCCTTTTGTGACAATTTTGACAACTAGAATCTCTTGCTCATCGTGGGAACGAACTTAACTACCACTATATTACTTGTTAATTAGGTGGAAAAATATTGATTAATTTGTTGTGGTTACGACACGCATCACTCTCACCAGAAGTGTAGCCACGCCCATGCTTGGTAGGCCCTCTTTTAATCGACCAATCAGGTCGCTCCAAAGCCGCCACAATTTCACCAGAAGTGTAGCCGCGCCTTATGTTTGGCCTGCCCCTTTCCTCTGCCAATCAAGTCGCTCCAAACTTGCCACCATACATTAAATGCCAAACGCACCCTGCCGCGCCACCATACTAACTGGCAAGCCAAACACGCCTTACCACAACAACATATTGATCGGCATGCCAACATGCCACTCTGCCGCGGTAGCATGCCACTTTAGCCTTGGCCACGCCGCCAAGCCATAATTCTTACCACACCGAATGTTTCGATGAATAGTATGTAATTCATCATGTTATGATTTACCTGGTATACAATGTTCAATTACGTTCATTAAATTCTCGCTGCCAAAATAAACCTAATTCAGTAAACCATTCATACTCAGATTCCATGTTTTTGTCAACTTCGAAACATGTTCTAACAGCAACCATAAACCACTTCCAATTGCTCACTCCTAGTTAGAAGTCGATGTCGGCGTCCTCCTATAGATCAATCGAAGGAATCTCTATCTCATCTCTATAATTGAAACCTAGATGACAAATATTGGATCTAGGTTTTCAGTTGTAGAGATTAAACAACATATCATGTATGAAGAATTGACGTAAGAAGAAGAAGGTAGAGGTGGTATCAATGTTGTACTCAAGTGTTAGGGTTTTAGGACTGTGGTTATGGAGAGAATCGGAGAAGAAGAGAGAAAGAGAAACTCATCACCACCATTGGAATATGATTTGCATCTAACCATCGAAAGGTGTTGGGGTGTAATAATATTTCCAGTTAAAAGAAAAAATAAAAAAATTCAAACTATGGGGCGGAAACATAACATCGAGTGTTACCTTGCACACGCGTGGCTTGCACGACTTTTTCCTAGCAGTTGCTAATAGTAACATGGACTGGCCATTACGAATCAGTACAAAATTAGTAACTGAAAATGGGCTGTTACTAAATTTTCGTAACTGAAATTTTCGGTTACGAATTAGTAACGGCAACATTTTAGTTACTAATCACTGAATATGGTGTAGTGATGTTTTACAAACTTTTGTAGTTCTGCTTGATTTGTGTTTGTACGACAAATTTCAGAGGTCGTTAAATAGTCAGTATTTTTTTTCTTCTTACGAATTATTAATTTTATTTTTTTTAGGGAATATACTTATAGATGAGAACTTTTTTGCAGAACTGTGTGAAATCAGTTGAATTTTTAAGGGCTAACAGTTTCATCTCTCTGGTGGTTCTTATGTTACGTTGATTTGTGAGCTCGGCAATCGTGTCAAATATCTGAAAGCTATAGACTTGAAACTCAGTGGTGGAGCAAGAAGGATGGGAAACTATACCACTACAGTAATTAGAACAAACATATGAAACTAGAGCGTGGTGATTTATATGTTGCAGAGGTTTGGGAGAGCGAAAGTGTATGTCAATACTCCTTTGAAGACCAAAGGTAAGCAAATGTTTTCTTGCGTTTCTTCAGTTGTAGGATGCTTCTGCATCCTGTTGTTGGTTATTGTCTATCGCTCATTTTTTGTATCTATTACTGTTATTTACTTCTGCGAATAGTCTGCAAAGGTAAATATTAACCATTTAGATTAGTGAAATTTATTTAAAAAGTTTAGAAATGGTGAATAGGCAAGTAAAGCCTAGGGGTTCATTTTCAAAAAAGAGAAGAGAGTAAAGCCTACGGGTTGCAGGCAAACAGAGACCTTAAATATTGGGGAAAATCTATGTTAGCCATCAACAAAAGATAAGATATAATGATGCCTTTGATTTTCTACAAACCAAAAATAGCTTAACAATTTCAGAAGTAGCCAACAATATGTGAAAAAGAATATGGTAACCTACTGTTTGTGTGGCCAACGAGTTCAGAAATAGAGCTGAGATTGTATTCTACTTAGAGATGTCATTTGATATGTAATGTTGAACATTGTTCATGAAACTTCATTCTTATATTTTTATTGCAGAACGACGATCTTCCTCTCGCAAGTAAATGTTCGGCCGTTGTGGAATTATGAATATGACATGTTGCTTACTTGCCGTAAAAGTATGTAATTCATCGTGTGTTTTGCCATTAGTTTATTCTGCAAATTACATTCTTTTATTTGTGTTCCTAAAATGTTGATGTTACTTAATTACTCATACTTTGATGCTTGTAGGAGTTTTCGTTGGGACAGGAACTTTGGAAGTTGCTGCTACCATTTAGTTTAGTTTTTATACCGACAAGCTGCTGCTACCATTTAGTTTAGTTTTTATACCTTGGTCGGTTGAATTCAGTATGAATTCAGGTGCAGTAGTTAGATCAGGTGTTTGTTGATATCAGATCCTATTAGTGGACGATACTGCACAGTTTTCTTTACAACTCCATGATGTTTTCATTTGGCCATTCAGTTGTACTTAATTATTTTTCATTTTTTCTTGCCTTTGTACCGTATAGAATAATACTCATCGTAGTGGATTCTTTTAATAACACTTAAGTTAACTGATACCTTTTTCACGACTTTTATACACTTTTTTGGGTTCCCCTTCATTTTATCTGGTTTCGTTTGTATATGTTTTTTTGGCCGAAATTGTGGCTTTGTGAAAATGGAAGTGTGTTATCGTTTGTCGACGTGCAACGCACGTGCACTCCACTTGT